>CAHIKZ030001569.1:1130000-1730000 GCA_903632075.3 Acanthosepion pharaonis | reverse complement strand
ATATTTGTAGGAATTATATACGACAATAAAAATGAAATATGCTATTTTTTGTTAATGATAACTCAAATTTTGTTACTGATAATTCAAATATAGCGTAAATTTTAAATTATCGATAACTGTTATATAAAATACGCAAATTCGATTTTTCGTTTGAAATTTTGAACGTATAAGAGTTGAAACGACGTTTTGTTTAGACTTAATGGAAAAAGAAGCCTCCTTAAAAATGAGAAAACAAAACGTATCAATGTATCATCTCAGGTAATATTTTTAAGCAAGCGGAAATTAAAAGCTGACTAAGAAATTGATTTGAATTTAAAAAAAAAATGTCTGGCAAAAATCAAATAGCAAAGACTTAATGAAATGGGTCATTACCTTTGGCGTTATTTCTCATAAGCTATAATGGGACGTTCGTAAAAATAATAAGAAATGAACTAGAGGAAATTCAATGACTTGATGGGCGAACCAAAAAGCTAATTGTTTAAAGCAATACTCAAATATATAGTAATAAGTCTAAAAGAATGACTGAATTGAACTAAACAAACGTTGAATTAACACAAAGATGAAAGCATAAAATAATGGTGAAACAGAATAAAAATAAAATAAAAGTCAAACAGAAAGAGCCCAGAAATAAATTACACGGAGAATAAAGAAATGGTGAAGATAAATTTAAGGATTTGGCGAGGAAAATACTATTCAAAAAATAAAGGACAAGGCTATTAAAGTATTACAAATCTTAAAAGAGATATAAAATTAGTAATGATGTTCACGTTAAAACCAGTAGATGAGAACACACATAGTTAATATAAAAGTAATTACTGCCTAGTAGAGTAACAGATAAACAGTCTTCAGGACGAATGATGAAAGTGTCATAAATGTCGCTAGTGAATGTTCCTAGATGTTTTCGAATAACAAATACGAAGGAGTTCCTGAGTGTGAACAGAAGTTCACTGGGTATTACATGACCAGGCATCATTGCAGTGAAAGTAGAAATGTGCAGACTAAGAATCTTGTAGTACAAAATGACCGTTGCGGTCAATTAAGAAAGCTAGACAGAAAAAAAGTTGTAGATAATAAAAAATGAAATGGTTTTGGTAGAAGATAGAAGTGAACGTTATATCAATCTCACCAAATACCTCATCCAATATTTGTGGAATATGTAAGCGACGTTGTTAGTTATGATTATAAAAATACCGAGGAATAACGGTCCTGGCATCGATTTAAAAATTATTACAATAAAATTATTATAATAAAAAAAACTTGTAAACTCAAATAAAAACTTGGAAAACCTTAAGTTTACTAATTATGTCGAAAGTACTGCGAAAAGTGCTGAAATACTTAACCATTGCGCCATTTCACCGTCAAAAGTGTATTGGCCATTGATTGAATATTAATATTGTTGTTACTACAAAAATCTATATTACTTTATAGGTTTTTATGTACGTCTGTTAAACTTTTCTACCTAGAATTTTGTTGTAGAGTAGTTTCACAGTGGAAGCTTGTATTTGTACTAAGTCGGTCCAAAATAAGTTCGACGTACAAAACGTTAGGAACTTGATATCATAGGTAATGACACAGAGAAATCAAGTGGTGGTCGCTGATACTTTTAGTATCCGACTAACGGTCGTCCGACATCGACTGACTGAACAACGATATTTAGTCCCCCCCCCCACGAGGACACCATGTGGCACAAGGCCGGTTTAACGTGGGATCTCCGAGCCCGTGGGATCTCCGAGCCCGTGGGCTCGGCCAAAAATATGCCCATTGAAACCGTATAAACGGGTTCAGGGTCGGTTTACCTCCCCGAAAGAGAATCCGCCCTTCGGCGTAGCCTCGTTCGGGTTCCTCCTCGCCCGAAGGCAGAGAGTTCAACCGATCAGCCGGTCGACTGACTGACCGACGATATTCAGTCACCCCCTCCCCACGAGGGCGTCATGTGGCACAAGGCCTTTTTAACGTGGGCTCTCCGAGCCCGTGGGCTCGGCCAAAAATATGCCCATTGAACCCGTATAAACGGGTTCAGGGTCGGTTTACCTCACCGAAAGAGACTCCGCCCTTCGGCGTAGCCTCGTTAGGGTTCCTCCCTGCCCGAAGGCAGGGAGTTCAACCGACCAGCCAGTCGACTGACTGAGCGACTCGCTGAGCGACTGCTACTACTCCTACTTATTATAGGTGGGGGAGTCTATTAACAATAGAATAGGTGTGTTCCACTATAACAAATTTAGAGTTTATTATCTGCTTGATCATTGACTCTTCTGAACTGTAATCATCTACGCTTCCATACAGAGAAATCTTTATAGCAATATTAAATGGGAAGGTGTCGAGAGACAGGAGGAGGCAAAATATGTTGTTGAAAGAGAAAAAGTAGAAGGTAAGAAAGCAAGCGAAAAACGAAAAGCAAACCAGTTGAAAGGAGAATAAATAAAAATGTATACATATCTCTGGAGGAAAACTGGGTAGATAAAAGAAAAGTAGATAAATATAGATTTTTTTCTTCTATGTGCTGTGTCGCATCAGGACGTTGGCGATCATGTGTCTTGCCACAATTTCCTGACTTATTGCTACATTTCACAAGTTCTGCTCCACCATCCATTCACTCATGCTCATTCACTCTGTACCTCTTGCTTTCAATCTGTCCTGTGAGTATAACATTTTCCAAGCCCCCTTTCCTCATTATGTGCCCTAGAAATTTCAACTACCATTTCCTGATGTTAAGTATGTGTCCTTTTTGTTTCCATTTTCTCTAGAACTTCGTCGTTCCTCACATTTTCTGTCCCTGATATTCTCAGGAACCTTCTGTAAAACCACATTTTCCTTTGCTTCAAGTCTCTTCTTCATCTGTGGGAAGCTTGTCTAGCATTCACCGTTATATAGGAGGATTGATATTACATAACAGTTCAGTACTCATTTACATTGTCCGGACTACTGTCCTCATCTTTATTGTCACATTCACGACATTTCGGCCGTTGTATACTCCTGCCTTCTTCAGGTGATTGGAATTACGAACAGAACCTTTTATTTCGTCCACCGGGGTAGATTATTCTAGTTCCACGCACCATGTCTCTTCCGGATGTCTCAGTTATCTGCCTTTAACTCAATTCTCTAAGTTTTTATTCACCACTGCAGTAGTCAGGTATTGAACTTACAACTATTTAGGTCAAGTCACTGGATCCAACCACTGCTTTTATTCACAGGGCCATGTGTCCTTGAGCAAAAGTCGTGAATATGGCGATAAAGATGATGACAATAGTCCGAACAATGTAAATAATGTAAATAATTACAATACCTCATCTCAGAAATATAGACAGAGATATAGTTTAGTATATATATTTTAATAAATTATATAAATTAGAGATATAGTTTAGTATATATATTTTAATAAATTATATAAATTAGAGATATAGTTTATATATATTTTTAATAAATTATATAAATTAGAGATATAGTTTAGTATATATATTTTAATAAATTATATAAATTAGAGATATAGTTTAGTATATATATTTTAATAAATTATATAAATTAGAGATATAGTTTAGTATATATATTTTAATAAATTATATAAATTAGAGATATAGTTTAGTATATATATTTTAATAAATTATATAAATTAGAGATATAGTTTAGTTTTAATAAATTATATAAATTAGAGATTTTAATAAATTTTAATAAATTATATAAATTATATAGTTTAGTATATATATTTTAATAAATTATATAAATTAGAGATATAGTTTAGTATATATATTTTAATAAATTATATAAATTAGAGATATAGTTTAGTATATATATTTTAATAAATTATATAAATTAGAGATATAGTTTAGTATACTTTTATTTGTTTCTAACGAACTGCTTCCGTTTCTTAATACTTTGCTTAACTCTTGGAATGTATCTTTCGCTATCAAAATATACTTTTGCATTTCAGTATCACATTTTCTGTCCTTTATTTAACACTTTCTAAATATTTAAATGATTCTACTTGCTTGATTTTGCTATCTCCTATTTGTAATTTGAATGTTGGGCTGTTCCTTTTGCTAACAAACATGCATTCTGTCTTCTTGCAATTGTTCTATAGTTCTTTACTATCTTCTATAAGAGTTCCTGTAGTTTCCTTTATGTGTCTGCTATCATCACCATTATCTGCATATATTATGTCGTTAAAATTGTGGCGCCAATAATGAATCCTGTTAGAAATTCTAATGTTCTCAGAATCGCCTCGATGTATAGAGCATTCAACAGTTATTAGACACATCGATTTCTATAAAACAGAATATGTCTGTCTGTGTGTATGCTATTTATGCACCTCCACATTTCTCGACCGATTTTGATGAAAATTTACATACATATTGCAAATTTATTAATTTAGGTCAACACCAACTCTTCAATCTCCAGGCCTCAACCCACTTTTTACAAAAACCAAAGCAAATTTACACGTGAACAAAATTTTTACTGAAATGTGCTGATGTTCTTTGCCTTTAATGCACACCATAACTCATATTACAAGGTTTATGTAGAATGCTTGATAGATTTCAAACAAAATATTGCAAAAAACTGAAAAAATCGTTTTTTGTACTACTTAAAATAAAAACTTGAATAACTTTCTCAATTATTATCCGATTTTCTTCAAATATGTCGCAAAAATTTGCCATCATGCAAGAAATAAGATAGTGTCGTTTTAGTCTTGTTTAATTGCCCGCATATAACAAAAAACAGGAAAAACTGTTTAAAAAAAGTCGGTTTTTCGGCCATAACTCCCTGTTTTTTTATCCTATGCTTTCAAAGTTTGCCATGTAAATTACACATGACACACAAATTGTCATGCGTGAATATTTGGTTTAGATTATGTCAGATGAGTGGACTAAATCTTCGACAAACTAGGTCCCCAATCGGCTTTTGCTATTTAGCCAATAGTTTCTTTATATGATTCCATTCTAAATTGACGTTCGAACAACCTTTGATACAAATATTGTTTGAGAAGGACTATTGAAGCGTTAAAAGGGAAAAAATTCCGAAAAACTCCAGCTTTAAAGTAAACGTGCGAAGAAGGAAGGGGCGTTCATGCATTTGCACTTGCAGTAGAATCAAGCTCTGACGCTTCATCCCTGTCTTTGTTTGATTATTAGATTTGTGAACAATGCCATATTATTTGAAAGTTGTTACAGCCATAGGAAATTTACTGAATATCTAAAATATTGAAATAATTTAACCCCGAGCAACGACGACACAAGAAGTTTATCGATGGGATTTCTTTATTAAGAACAGCCAAACACTTGCGAAGGACATACCGTAAAAAAGTTAGTGGGGAGCTTAGTATACCAACGGATGATGCATGCAAGCGGGGACGCAAGCAGACATTTCTAGACTGGGTGGAACGAGTATATGGGGGATGCAGTTATGTAATTGCAGCTATGTACACCCGGGCAACGTCGGGTACCTCGGCTAGTTACTGATAAAAGGAAGAAGAAAGAGAAACAAAGAGGAATGAAATAATAGTAATAATAGTAATAATAATGGTGGTAGTGATGATGATGGTGGTAGTAGTAATTTTGGTGATAGTGACATCGATTATTTTTTAATGGTATTTAACACTTATAATAAACTTTTCTTTGAATATTATTAGTATCTATATATTAATTGTATTTATGGGTAAAATATACTCGTGTAATAACAGCATGAGGGAGATTTGAATATAGTTTCATATTATTGAACATAAGAGAGAAAAAGTCAAAGTAAATTCCGTTGAAAATTGAAGTTATGTCGGAGTCTTGTGAAAATTTTACCGTTGTTGTTAATAATAACAATAAAAAATAGCAGGAGAAGGCCTGGCCCCCTGAAAGTGATGACCCATTATGGTATAGATATGCTCTGGTACCCATGAACTAGCCTCCACTTATTGGTAAATACGAACTAATTGTAATACTGACACAACGAAAAATATTGCTAAACCACTTCGTTCATGACGCGGGTCTACAAGGACCGCGATCTCCAGTGAGGAACCAGACTGAGATTGAAATGTCTGCAACTAGAACAAACTCTACGCAACGAGAACTAGAACAACGCCGAGGACAGTCCCCACAGAGGCCCTCTATATTCATTAAAGGTAAATCTCACAAAAAGAACAATAAATAAATGGTTTAGAGAAGAGTATATTGAAATAATAACATTTTACATGGCTACGATAAATCCGACAACAACGACCAAAACCGCCTATAATATCTAGCGAGAAAAACATCCCTAAAACTGACTAAACATAGATGCCAATAAACTAGCCAATGTCAGGTGTGACATCATCAGGAAATAAAAGAATACCTAACATAGAACACTAAAACACCCGAGAAAACGTCAGAAATAGATTAAACGTTAACATCAATGGGTAAAATGCCAACAACACATAGGAGACACATGCAAAGAAACAAATAGAAACGAGTTGTAATAATCCCTCTGAGGTACACAAGCGAATGGAGGAAGATAATGACGAATATGAGAGAGAAACAGAAATGACAAGAAACGATATAAATGGGAGAATGTAAAGGAAATGTCTTTCGAGGAAAGGCCAACAATTCCAAAATTAAGAAAGGACCATCAAGTGAAGTAAATCATCAACCTCGCTAACCAAGCAATTAGAAAGTTAAGGGACAAAATGGAAAGACCGATGAACCTGACAGAAATTAATCATCTTATATACTCGGCATCGGTAACGATCGCAGAAACAATATTTGAAAAAGTAAAAACACAACGTAAACGAAAAAGAAAAATGCCAGCACGGAAAGAAAAGAATAGAAACCGAAATAAATAAACTACGAGAACAATTGAGATTTCTAAGTGAAGTAGGCAAGGGTTCCAAAATGAAAGACAGAAAAAGGAGACAACTGAAACGAAGCCTTAACATAAAGAATAAGACTGATGTACCAAAAATTAAAGAGAAGCTGAAACAACAAATTCAAGCAAAGACACAGAGAATCAGATGTTATGAAAATATTCTTCTGGTAAAACAAGATCTTCAAAGAAGAAAATAAAATAGAGATAAATGACCCACACAATATCCAGGAACACACATATATAGTGCCAAAAATGGACGGATATCAATATTACTCAAACAACCGCTGCCATCTGCAAAACCAAAAGCTGTAAAGCACCAGGAATAGACCGACTAACCAATATTAGATAAAAAAATAGATAAAAAAAAACAAAACATCTCTAGCACTCACCAAGGCCTCATACAGGCATACAATGATATAATCATAAACCCCTGAAAAATTCCCCAAATGGCCTACTCCCCAAAATAGAAGGGACACAGAACCTGAAGAACCGTCACCTACTTATCAACAATGTACAAGATCCTCACTTTTATAATAACAGAGAGGACATACAACTTCCTTGAGAAAAAAAAAATTACTCCCAGCAGAACAGAAGGGATGCAGAATAGGAAGTTAAGAGTGCAAGGACCAACTAATTATCAATAAAACAATATTGGAAGAGGTGAAAACAAGGAAAAGAAACTTATCATAACATAGCATAGGTCAACTACAGAAAGGCGTTTGTTATATTTAGGCTAAAAGTTTTCTATTACATAAATATCTGGAGAGGTGAAGCCATTCCATTAATCTGGTGTCTTTGAAACCATTTCTGGCAAAGTGGGCAATACTGAGCTTTGCAGAATATGAAGAGGGCATTGTCATATATGAATATACTCTTTAGCTTAAAGCTTCGTGGTTGTGATGTGTCCTACTTAAAAATGATTTGTTTAAGAATTTATCATAATTCTCTGCATTTATCTTGACATTATCAACATTATTATAATATCATTTTACTGCGTATAGTACTAGTCCAAAAAGTTGTTCCACTCGTCCCGCTGTTGGCGTGATGGTCAACTATTTTCATGAAGGAGACAACTTCAAGCCCTACCATCAGGTCCACCGAATATAGTTTTACATTTATCATTAAAAATTAATTGTTTGTTCTGTGATTTCTATTCAACATTTTCTAATTTCCAACATTGTCTCCTTATCACTTTACGATATCTTGCTTCTCTTTTGGGGTTATAACTTAAAATTCATGATAATCTTAATGTATCTCGAAGTAAAGAATAAATATCCATAAATGTTCTATTATATATATATATATTTATTTTAAATATGATGAAAACTTCTGAGTTGCACAATAAAATCTCACACCACCAAATAAATTATTATATAACTATAAATATAAATATATCCTGATCATTATTAGTTGTTTGCTTTAATTTTATTGTAAAAAATGACTTGTATTATAAAATCTCACATATTATTATTATTAGTTGTAGTAGCAATAGCAAAACCATTACTATCTGTAGTAAAAGATAGTAATAATAGTATCTATAGTAACAACAATACTATGGATGTGCGGGTGGCGTAATTGTTATCGGTGAAACGAGTTCGACTTCCAGCCTAGGCTGTTGCATTCACTATTGTACATTTGCATAAATCCATTTCGTCTCCCCTGCCAGTTATAGCAGGGTAGACACGACCCTCTAGCTTCAGGTGGGAGACAGTCTCGTAGTAGAACTACTATGAATTCAAAATTGTATGGAAGGCAACGGGAAAACATTACTTTCTCAAGAATTCATGGTAATTCACAGAAAATAAAGTAAAGGAATATGAAGAGAACTATGATCGCTTGCGCCTTGATTGGACATGGCATTAAAAATTCCAGTTCATACTTAAAGTGTTTATAATTTTCGAGTTTTTCTTTTTTATATTAAAATTGCAGAAAATATTTGTCTAATCTTAAATACTTAAGATAAAATATAATTTTATAGACTATAAAATTTCTGAACTCAGAGATTTCAACTAATTATTTCAAACCTTTGAATGAATGCATATATGCACACATATACATTGGTGCATATTTAAACATGCGGTATTGAAATTAAAATGACAAGGCGTGTCTTTTATTCAGATCTTGTCAGTTAATAAAAGATTGAATGAATTCTTGCTGCCTCAGTATTACGTTATTTGCGCACCTGTACAAACACGCAGATATAAATCTGTCAAACTTCAGATAAGGAATCTCTTTTTTGTTAAGTATAAGATTTTGCCAAGCAATTTAGAAGTTGATTAGTGTTTAAATTACAAAGCAAATGGCCACAACACTTATTTCCAAGACGTAAAAGCGCTCGTCACAATATCTTTTCATGAAATCGGCCGCTAAGTTGTGAGCATTTATATACGGAAAAATACCGAAAGAATTCAGTTGATACATACATATATATTGATTCATGTTGTTTTACATGATTTAAAAGAGCACCTTTACTTATTTACATCAATGTCTTTCATGTTACGATTTGCAAGTTAGTTCAGAATTTTAAGAGGTAAAAATATTCCACTAAATAGAGATTAATTTGTAAAAAGATTTCTTTATTGAGAGACACAAAAATTCCGACAAATATATAAATATTCTATAATCTTTTGTGTTTTCACAGAGTGGCACTGACTGAAAATGTCCATTCAATTCTGAAATACAAATATGTCGTCCCCCAAACTCGTGTTAATCAATTTTTCTGACAGCGAATATGACCAACGTGAACAATGGGCCATTACTGAAGAATATTGTTAATTTTGAGATATCTGCACAGTAGTAGTAGTAGTAATACATTGTGTATACTTGCGCGCGTGTGTGTATATACAAATACATATATGTTTGTAAATATGATGAGTATGATGAGTGGTTAAAAATTCTCCGCCCACCCCCCTCCGCAAATTGAATATCTGCTTTGTCATTAAAATCTGATTTTAGAAGTTGTGTATCGATTTCTCGTAGCGATTTCAATATGTTTTATATTATAATCTTTTATAATGATAATAATAATAATAATAATAATAATAAAAAGAAAAAAAGAAAAAGTGGAAGAAGGAGGGGAGGAAGAAGGAGAGAAGGAAGAGGGACAGGGGGAAGGTGGGTTGAGAGGGTGAGAGTTAACTTGAGTCTATATACTAAAATCTAATTATCTCCCTTGGAGTGGTCACTCCGACTTATACTAAGTTAAAACTTAGTATCGTCTACCCCACTGAATACCATACACTCTTATGAACTATTCTAACTTCGATATATTAATAAACCCACAATCTCATTGTTTGGGCGTGCTCTTGGATCTTCTTCGAGACTCGTCCTAAAGCTGGTAACCTGAACATAATTACCCCTTGGCGGTCAAGGTTAAAACGAATCTCTACCAATTTCAATGAATACGAATAATATTTCATACCGGATCGGCCGTCAACCGGGACAACAAGGGTCGCGTCCCTCAGAGAGGAACCAGTCTGAGGACGAAAAGTCTGTCACTGGAACAAACTCTTCCACACACGAAGAGACACTAGGTCACCAAACCCGGATTATTGCCAACCTTGGACCAAGTGACTCAATACCAAATCGACTAATAAAAAGTAAACGAACGAAATGGAGCCGCGAAGAGTATCGACAAGTCATGACATCCTTCTTCACTGCACTCGAAAACCCAGCAAAGAACACCACCAATCAAACATACCAAATATGGAGAAGTATGGTGGGAAGAGCTAACCTCAATCCAAACATGCTTGCCAATGTCCGTAGGGATATCATGCGAAACAACAGACTCTCAAAGGCAGAAATAGATAAGATAAAATTAGATATAAGACAAAATACTATGACCCATCACTCAAACTCTATTGAGACGAATGTAGAAATAAGGAATGCGACAGAGGATGAGGTGGACGCTAAAGCAAATGAAATACGAAATAATCTCCCAGGAAATGAAACCCAAGACTCTACCTTAGACACAACCTGCAGTTCTCCAGAAATTGTCACTGAAGATGACTCCAGGTACATTAAGTTAGAATTCCTTGAAAACCACGAAGCTGAAATCACCGAAGCGAAAAATGACGTCATCCAAGTACTCAGCAGAGTAACTTTCATACAATTGTCAGACAGAGACCAGCTCCCGAAAATCCATATGACGAATTCCAACAAGCACATCGTGAAAATATACAATGCTGCCCTGGAAACACTGTTAACAGATAAACCACCGGGAAACATCACAGAAGTTAACAACGTCATATACGCAACAGCTCTAGCAGCGACTCGGAAGCTTGGAGTCAAGACAATAAATAAAATTAACAGACACAGAGAACCAGCTTGGAAAACCAAACTGATACGAGAAATAAAACAAATCAGATGTGAGCTTTCTATATTAGATGAGCTCACCAGAAACCCTAATATTTCCACACGTAAATCCAAAAAGATCAAGCGGAAATATAGCATTAAATCCCTAATTGATATTCCATCAATCAAGGAAATGCTGAAACAGAAACTTCAGCTAAAGGCACAAGACGATACGAAAAACGTTGTAGGTTCTATCGCCAAAATAAAATATTCCGAACAGATCTTAAGAATTTTTACAGGGAAATTGGAAAAACACCCATACATGTCAAAAGGCCACCATCGATTGATAATGTACAGACATTTTGGGAAAATCTTTGGAACAGCCCAAAGGAATATAACCCAAATGCAGAATGGATACGGCGTGAAGAAGAACGACTGCTGGATACACCTCTGCAAGAATGGGAAAATATATCCACAGATGATGTTAGGCAAGCTCTAACGAAATCCTCAAAATGGAAATCCCCAGGAAATGACAAGTTGCCCAATTTTTGGCTGTATCATCTCTCATCTACCCATGAAATTCTTGCAAAAACATTATCAACGCTTGTAAATAATCCCAATAAAATCCCGAAATGGGTTACTGAAGGTATTACATACCTCATACCAAAAACAACTGAAACAGACGACCCGAAAAATTATAGACCGATAACATGTCTCTCCACAACGTATAAGTTTGATCACGTCTGTACTGACGAACCGTACTTATTCCTTTTTCGAAACAAACAGCATTCTCCCGCTGGAACAGAAGGGATTCAGAAGAGGTTCATATGGCTGCAAAGATCAACTTCTGATAAATAAAATGATCCTGGAAAATTGCAGGAGACGACGCAGAAATCTAAGTGCAGCGTGGATTGATTATCGTAAAACCTTTGATAGTGTTCCACATTCTTGGATCCTTAAGACTTTGGAAATGTACAAAGTCTCCCCTGTGGTATTAAATTTCCTTAAGCACAGCATGGGAATGTGGAACACCAAACTATACCTTATTCACACCGGGGACACTGCCATATCCAACCGTCTGAATATCCGACGTGGAATCTTTCAAGGAGACTCTCTGTCACTCCTTCTGTTTTGTTTATCCTTAATCCCTCTTACACATGAACTGAACAACAGTAGGTATGGTTGGAAATAAATAAGAAAATATTCAATCACCTACTCTACATGGATGATCTCAAACTCTTTGCCAAAGACGACAATGAGTTTAAAGGCCTCCTCAATATTGTAAAATACTTCAGTGACGACATAGGTATGGACTTCGGATTAGATAAATGTGCAAAATTAACATTCAAGAAAGGTAGAATTACAGAAACACCCTTAATAGATTTAGATTTTGTCACAAAGATTAGGGAATTGGAGCATGATGAAGCTTATAAGTACCTAGGAATTAGCGAAGGAGATGGCATACAACACCCCCAAATGAAGGAAAAAATAAGAAAAGAGTACTACAGGCGTGTACGTCTGGTACTAAATACTGAACTAAACTCAAAAAAACAGAATATCAACTATAAACACATTGGCTGTCCCTGTGGTGCAATACAGCTTTAATGTCCTTAACTGAACCATAGCTGAAATTAAGCGAATGGACGCCAAAACGAGAAAGCTTCTCACTTGCTATCGCATGCATCATCCCAAAGCTGATGTTGATCGTCTGTATGTGCCCAGATCCGAAGGAGGCAGAGGATTAGTTCAACTAGAATTGTCCTACAAAACTACAACAATTGGCCTCCAAAGATACTTGGAAACTACAGAAGACTGGATGATGGTATGCGTCAACGAACATGAAAGTAATAAGCGTCTTTACTCCGTAATGAAAGAAGTCAACAAATTCAAAATGGAGTTTCAAGTGGGCGTAGAAATGCAACTACAGCACAATACACCGGCTGAAACTGCAAAATACTTAAAAAAGACAGCAAAGACGAATGCAACCGACCAGATACAGAAGCGATGGCAAGATAAACCACTTCATGGCCAATACTCTGCCCGTACCAAACAAGCTGATGTAGACAAAACCCGTACCCATCAGTGGCTACGCAGTGCAGGTTTGAAAGCGGAAACTGAAGGTTTTATCCTTGCTGCGCAGGACCAATGCTTGCTAACTAGGAATTATCAAGCACATATACTAAAATATTGTGTCAGCCCAAAATGCAGATTCTGTGATAAATATCCAGAAACAATTGATCATCTTGTATCAGGTTGCACGATGTTGGCACCCACTGAATATAAAACCCGACATGACAGAGTGGGCCAATATCTGCACTGGAAAATCTGCAACTTCTACGGGAAGGAAACTGAAAGAAACTGGTATGAACACCACCCAGACCCGGTTACGGAGATAGGACCTGTTACAATTCTATGGGATTACACAATACACACTGACAGAACAATCAAGGCCAACCGCCCAGATATTGCTATTAAAGACCACAAACAAAAACGGTGCCTCCTTATTGATATGGCAGTCCCTGCTGACTGCAATGTATCTTTGAAGATATTCAAAAAGCTGTCAAAATACAAGGACCTTGAAATAGAAATCTCCAAAATGTGGCATATGGGAACATCAACAATCCCTGTTGTAGTTGAAGCCCTAGGACTGGTTGGAAAAGATTGCAGTAGACTAATTGAAGGGATTCCTGGAAGTCCATGCCTCAAGGAGATACAAAAATTGTTCTGACAAGTACAGCCCACACTTTACGAAGGGCTTTATCTATGTAATTTTTTTTTTGTCAGTGGAAAGTGTCATGATGCCATTTCTAACCTTAGGTCCCTGGGCGGGACCCGGAAAGAAATGTGTAAACGCCAGAAATCAAAGAAAATAATAATAATAATAATAATAATAATAATATATATATATATATATATATATATATATATATATATATATATGGAAAAGATGTATGACAAAGTGAAAAAAGTTTTCGTGTGACGCGTTTCGTCCTTTAGGACTCCATCGGACTAAGTTTATGTTTATGCGACTAAACATGTACACGAAACAGTGACGCTGGGAATTTAAAATTTAAAGATGATTTTTTTAAAATGTGTTTTGGGTATATATTCTAGCCGATTTTATTAAGATTCGTTTTCTTTATGCTTGTGGTTCCATCACTTTTGTTATTAATTAACCCATATTTTGATAACAAAAGATCTATTAAAACTGGTAAAACGTTGTATGATCCTGAACACAAATTTACTGTGGATGATCTAGCGATTAAAGCGCTTTCTAAACATTTTCGTATTATTGACTTGTTTTAGCTTTAATTAGAGTAGCATTTTTAATATCAAAATTGTCGTCAATTTCGTTACAATGAGTAACTAATGCATTTAATGCGTTATTTTGTAAAAGTCCCCTTTGTGTTCATAAGATCTTTTATTTAAATTATTTGAGGTTTCTCGAATGTATTCCTTGTGGTTATTATTACAGGTAATAAAGTAAATTCCTCCTTTAAATTTTAGCATATTGTTTTGTTTTGTATATTTTCTGGCTTGCAAAGGGTTGATAAGCAGTAAAAACAAATGAGTCAAATGAGTTAAGCAAACAGAATTCTACTCGGTTTATCATTATAAGAAGGGAAATTTTGACAAATAACCGGAATTGTTATAGCTATGTGGTACTGTGGAGCAACTTTCGTGCATGTCTGTGTATGTCTGACTTAGTCCACTGATCGTATTTGTTTATGTGTGTGGGTTAAAGTGTTCATACGTCAGTAAACGTCAAAATGATATGAACTGCATCCATGTTTTAGATACTTATTGAGGCGCCAGGTTGTTTAACTCTTATGCATGTTACTCTTGTTACGAATTTGATTTTAAAAGACACTCATAATTAATGACATCTTTTTATACACTTCTTTCAGATTATATTATAGCCATACTTTTCTAATTAATCACAGGTTCATGTCTCTCTATATTGTCGTAAATGGTTTGCTTTTACTCTTGAATATTTGAAGTAACCATTTTCTTTCATTTTATTTGTTTATAGAATCAGAAAGTCATGTTAAAAAAGTCACTATTTGATATTTTATCAATGAGATTTTCACCGATCAAATATAAAGTATTCTCTTGGAACGTGATCAAATGTTTAGCTAATCTTTGTAAAATATTTCAGCTTTTCTTTCCCTAATTCCCTTACAAGATATGAGCTGCTACTACCAAAGCACTCAAAAATCACTTTGCGGCCATCAAAAGATGATGGCAAAGTTTTCAGAAGTCGCAGATATCTTTTTGTGTTTTACTTTTATTCGAAATAGCCATCTTCTATTTCATATCCGCGAAGTGTAAAAATTGGAAGCGCTTCTTCCACTTGCTTTTATTTATGCATCTGATGGAACACGGTTCTTTAAACAACTTCTTTGCTACTCGTAAGTGAAACGCCTTTGAACTCATAAAACGGAAAGTTAGCTAGCTCTGCATCCACGTTAAGAAAAATTTCAAGGTGTCTTGAACGATTTTATCGATAGTGTAGCAGTTGACTTGTACTGATATATATTCCAAAACATGAGAAAATCGAATGCAGAGACGCCTAATATAATTGTCTGTTTTGATATCTGTTTTAGAATCAACATTCTTGCGAGAGAATTAGGCATTTTGCCTAGCGCAAACATTGGTATATTATGTTAGCCAAACCAATAGTCTTCAATGATAAAAGGTAAACAACTCTGTGCTTATAGCATGTACAATAAGTTTGTACAATGTGACTTGCAGAATTTATTACTATGAGAATACATTCGTCCTTAAGGCGTCTATAACCATAACTGTATATTAATAATACAAAGATAATTACACAAATACATTAAGACTTCATGTAGGATGCCTCAAATAAAATATCAATTTCTAGAAAAGGTAATATGTATCTTATGAAGAAGAGATCTATCAATAAATATTGTAACAGACAGAATTGTCAACTGCTTCAAATCAGAATTCATATAAGATCAAATAGTTTTCTGTTAATAAAAAAGGATATAATACGTACTTATTTTTTTTTACAATTCTTTAATAAATAGAACAAAAATAATGATTCCAAAGGCCCTTTGCCAAATTTCAGCCATGCTGTGAAAAACAACAGATGGTACCGCTCATTTGTAAGATTGCAATGAGTCAGAATATAGGTTTAATGCCAAGTTTTCATGATGTGCCAAAAAATTAGTTTCTCATGAGCCTCGCTTATGTTATTGATATGTGGTGGTAGAGTAGAGATATATTGCTCAGGTTTCTGAATTATTTACCTTTATCAGGTTTGAAATGTTTGTCATTTCTGAGAACGAAAACTTATTCATCTGAAGTCAAAAGCTTTCTTTGTTTCTACTGGCATTTTTGCCTACATCAGTACATTTTGTAAGTCACAAATGGTAGGAATTATTGTATGATCGTCTGTAATACTGGAGTTCGGCGAATTTCATTTGTACATAACTGATTTTCTTTTCGTGATTGGAATATTTTCCTTTTATCCTGTATATTAGTATTAATCTGAAAGCACCATCGAAATAGAATCCAATGTTTTAAATACAGAGCCAATCCTCAAATTACTTAGTGATCAGATTGTATCTTACTAATCTGACAGACGTCTGAGAGATGCTTTCAGTCGTTTTAAGTTCACTAGCTCACTCTCAATTTCATTTTACTTGTGAAAAATTATATTATTTTCGTATGCCATCGAATTTCGTACATATAGATGTTTTAGGCACAATACGGATTATTGTAGATAAGAGTAGATAAGCAAAATTGCAAAGAAACGAAACAAAGTTTCTTACTACAAGCTAATGACATTATTAATTCAGTGTATACTTCTTGAAACCGAAAACCCTCAAAAAACATTTCATTTTCTACGGTCGATTTTAAAAATTAATATAGGAGTCATCTCTTTAATAATGTATACTAGAAAAATAAAATATATTAAATTTAATCCTTACAAAAATGTTTCCTATAATGTGCCACATAGAAAAAAATTGTCATACTTTTCTTTTCTTTTCTTTTTAAATCAATTTAAACTACAATGCGCATAAATTCTTGATAAATAAAAACTCGACAAGAATTTTAAGCATTGTAGCGACATTAAGACAATAATAAGAATTAGATTTTATTGAGCAAATTATTGTGCCCTTTTAAAAGTAAAAAAATTTACAAAATTCTAATAGTTTTCATGATCTACATATGAATGAATTTACATCAAGATCAAAGATGCCAGTTGTATTTTTTATCACATCTTTGGCAAATCAGTGCGTCGATGAATATTCTACTTTTGTGTGTCCGCGGTCACACACACACACACACACACACACACACATGTACGCACGCACGCACACATTTGCCATCAGTGTCATATTTAAAGATTATCATTTAACCTTGATTTAAAGTAATTTATAGCTTTTTATTTAATTATGATAGCAGAAAGTAAAAGGTTTTGCAACTACATTACTCGTGTCTGTAATTGGAGGCAACAATTATTTTGTGGGTTTAGATAATTTTGTCATTTTGCGAAAAGAAAAGTCTGAAAAGTTTTATAAATAATTTACAGTTTTCATTTTCCACTTATGTTGATTAAAGTTTATTGTAGAAAACATTGAAATAAAGATATTCACAATTTTTTTCTTTCTGGAAAAAACAACTTTTTATATTGTCCCGTTTATGAAAAATAGCTGAAAAATATGCTTAATGGATACAGAGAAGGAAAGCAAGTAGTAAATAGAATAGTCATTAATGTGTGTGTGTGTCTGTGTGCGTGCGCACGCGCGTGTGTATGTATGTGTTAGTGGAAATAGCAATTGATAATAAGAAGATTAAATGAAGTTGCAAGAGGGAAGAAAATCTCAGACTGAAGTGAAGAAAAGCAGGAAATGTAAGCGTTAATCAACAGAAGTAAAAATAAGTTAACCTCATCTTTTTGGATAGAGAAAATACGAATTAATATAAAAGCCAAAAATGATTAGGTGGCAAAAACTGGTAAGAAAGTTTCGAAAAGCAAAGAGAAAGAAGGTAACAGACAATAGGAAAAGAATAAGAAAGAGAAGATAAAATGAAAACATTAAAAATACAGAGCCAAAACAAATAAAGGAAATAAAGTATCTAAGGAAGAGATATTTTATGATATGATATAGAAGAGGAAGAAAATGAGTAAAAGAAAAGACAGAGGAAAATAAATATTTGAAAGCGACGTTCAATTGGACCAGAGGAAAAAGATCAGTGAACGAAAGACGAACTGAGTGCAGAAGAAAGTAATTTATTCAAAGAGATTTTTTTGTTGTTATCGTCACACATCATACCACATTTCTTGAATCAAAACCATTCTTAACTGAATTTTTTAATCGTAGTTTTTTTTATTTCTCACTGAAATCTTTGGATGATTATATTTATAAAAAGTCTTCGTTTTTTATATACTACATTATCGACCATTTCATAAGCCGTAAAGATAGATTTCCCTGTAGCAAGTATGAGGCAGAATGAATTGGAAAAAAACATTTTAGTGAATTTGAATTGAATAATAATCCTTTAAATGTGATCGACTGAGAAAGGAACTATATCATTGCAATGTAATTATGTTGCGTGGATTTTTGCAATGAGATGGAAAAAATGACGAAAGTGGTAGTTATAGGGAATTATTGAAAATAGGGAATAAATGATCAGTTATAATGTAATAACTAGAAATTGGCTTTTATTTTCTTGCAAATCGAGAAAGTTCACTTTGTCAATTGGCTAATAAACGTACTAAAATATATATAGACTGTCGGTTAATGTTAGTAAAGCTCATTTATAGATCAATTTGATGCTAATATTTTCAGAGTTTATGTATTTAAGAAATACAGTTGAAACGCAGGCATCAATATTTTGCATAGATAATGTATAACAAGCTTTTGATAGATATATTAGGTGCCATTTTTTTTAAGAAAAAAACGATTTTCTTTTTTGTATTCAGTATCTAGCTTTCAAAAAAATAAAAATGAAATGGAGTGTGGGAACTTCTTAACATATCCTACAAATACTATTTAAAATGATTTTTTAAAAGCAAAAATATGTAAAGACATGTAATGTACCCATAAATCAGAAATAGAAAACTGTCATTCGGAAGCATATCAATAAAAACATTTTTTTGTGAGTGGCTAAGTTACTACGTTACACTTTGCATATTCATAGAGGCAGAATAACGAGCAGCGATCGTTTTATACATTAAAATCCCGTGAAAAATTTGGCGATAAAACGGTTTACATACTGTATTTGATGGCATATATTCCCCATTTGTGGCCACCTCGACGTGGCGAAATGGTTAGCAAGTTTGTCTCGTTAGATCCATTACGACCCAGTAGTGAGATCGATCCTTACTACGTGCTCCATACGTTCGGTATTATGCCACATCTAAGCTACACATACTAAAATGCTATAATACCCATTTATATTTAATATTACAATATTATGAAGTTAGACTAAGTAGATGCACGTACCAGAACTCCACGGCGTCCGGACTAGCAGTAAAATATCAGATATCGCTATTTTGCATTTTTTTTTTTGCTATTTTATTTTGAATTTATGGACGCCTGTGGGAATATCTTGAAATAAATATTTATGGAGATAATTTGGCATTCAGCTAAGATACAAAAATTTTCAATTCTACATATCTGTTACATCACAGTTTTAACAAAAGGCATGACCAACTTTCTGGAGTTAGTGTCATGTAGATAAGCTATTAAATAAGGTGAATTCTGCTCAAGACATTTCTGAACAGCCATAAAAGGTTTTATTAAAAATAGAAATAATTTATAATTTTATGATCACAATGAATTTTAATAAAAATTTGAAAAATAATGTTAGTTAAGAAAGTGCCATATAGAAATATAAATTTTATCAGAATAAAATACTGGAAGAGTTTTGCTAAAATACAAATAATTTTGGAAGAGATTAAAAAGAATCTAGTGAATAATTAATATTTAAATTTGTTGAACAAATTTATTCGTTTGTTAGAAGAGAGGAATTTGTGAATATATTTGTAGAAAGACATATTGGGTTGCTGAGTATTTCTTTGCCGAGAAATACTTTGATTCTTTAGCTAACGTTTTTGCAGCCTTCTTCATTATGGAAAGAGAGATTTGACTGTGCAAACCAGAAAACGGTAGTAATATTGATTGATTTTTTTTATTTACAATATGTAGTGTAAAAGCTGATGAGAAAATTTGGGTGGAGGAAGAAGTTGGTTATATATTGCTTATCCTTTTGTGTCACACACACAGAGCCCGTAAAAAAAGAACTCATCTGTCACTCATTCTTTCATTACCCTAATGCCTCCTTTACTCTATGACAATATATACAATTTCAATTATATATATATATATATATATATATATATGTATGTGTGTGTGTGTGTGTGTGTGTGTGTGTGTGTGTGTACAGGTTGATTGAAAAGCAACTCCCTATTTTATGTGTAAATGGCTAGCCAGGAGTCCTAGCTTAACACCGTGTGACTTTTTTCTTCAGGGTTGGTTAAAGGAGGAAGTGTACTATACCAAACCAAAACTTTGGAAGAACTTGAAGAGCGAATACAAGAAGTTCTACCTTCTATATCACAAGAATTCCTGGTGAAGTCAGTTGACGCGATACTTGACCGGCTCAAGAAGCTGGTAGCGAAATCAGTATTATCAAAGCCCATATTATCAAATTTTAAATAAAACCTTATCCTAAACGTTTTCCGCTCATATCCATTTCTTGTAAAAATTATAGTTAATAAATAATTAGTATTTTAAAATGGGGAGTTACCTTTCAATCACCCTGAAATGAAAGATGATGGGAGAGTAGCATCCAAAAATAGAGTAAAAAAGTAAGTATAAAAAGAAACAACAGCAGATCTTATGATACTCCTTTATTTCGCTGCCTATATACGAATAGAAAACTTACTTTTTTCAGGAGTACTAGGCGTTATAAATTTACTATTTATAGAAAAAAGGCAAGCATTTTTACTAGTAAAAGGGGGAAATGAACAAAATAAATGGGGACTGAGATTTAATAAAACGGTTTCCGTAGCAAAGAAATATGACTTAGAAAGCGGACATAGAAAGAAAAAAAGACAATGGGGTAAGAATTTGTGAAAATTTCAAAAAACGAGTGCTGCACTCTAACCTAATTTGCGATAGGTTTTGGAGGAAACACGCACGCCTAAACTTTGAGAGTAAGAACTCTGACCAGTTGCCTATCATACACACCAAGTTCGCTAATTTTATCAATTTTTACTATACTACCTAAATTTGACTTTAAGAAATTATATAATTTTGATTTATAAGAATAATATTCTCTTACATTTCCATCAAAAACGTGTTCTATGTCTTCATTGAAGCCACATGAGAAATACCTCTCGCTTCACCCCAGTCCACGAGGGAGACGGATTTTTCTACACGTACGCGACATTCAACTACAGGAATTAATAAGGCACTAGCGATCAACTCACGTACGGAATTTAGAAAAAGGACAGACTGCACGTAGAAAACGTGATTAGCTGTTTAACGATCATAATTTAACAAATGATCAGGTCTGTCTTTGAAACCTCAACTTGTGTATTAGTATATTCGGGACAAGTTGTCAAGAGATCAAGTAGCAACTTCCATTTTGAATGAGTGGATCAAAATTATTTCGATAAAAGTGAATTTAACAATATTTGCAATAACTTTTTCTTTGTGATTTCGCTCTGCCTTTGGGATGTGCCAATGGTATAAGGATAACGGCTGGGATTGAGAAATCTGAGAGCTGAGCTCGAATTCCTGTTGAGTTCATTGCATTCACTTATGCGTAAATAAACTTGGTAAAGGTATGAATCCATCTCTTATGCCTCCGGCTATGAATTAAATAGTAGTATAAACTGGGCTCTATAGCCGTGGTTAGTAAGTAGTCTAGGAGGACAACTCTGAATTCAAAATCGGTTGGTCATGGGGTTAGCAACTCCATCCCATATAAACCCACGACAACAGTAATGCTTAGTGTGCTGAGAGCTGTGACCGCCATATTTCTTAAAGAATCTATGGAACTTGATTGAGGATTAGAGTTAGACACTAATGTCTGTAGCTGACCAGTATAGTCGGGTACCTTTTTTGGTATTTACCTTGTGTCATTTCTGTATTCATAGTATGTATAAGGATCACCTATTTCTATTAATGCATGCCATGATAAAAGCATTTGAAAGAGCGGCTAAAATCCACTTTTAGGTGAAGACTGCAATTAAATTTGAAGGTACAATTCGACACCATACACAATTAAACGATCCAAAAGACAATACTATAAAAACTCGTTAAATTTTATTTCAGGTTTATGAAAGAAAAATAAAACAAGAGTGTGTGCATGTGTGTATGTATATGTGTGTCCTGATTGGATTAAGGTTGCTATTCTGATGAATAATATAAACAAATAAGATCTTCCTACGGCACTTTCCCTCAAGTGGCTTATTATGTAGAACATCGGCTACAGTGAAGAGGACGAACTTTGTACGCTTGATGCACATAATATTTAATCTCTTGTGCCCACCTGTCAATTCCCACCTCTGTCAGCGATTAGTTTCCTCTTTCTTTCTTTCAAGCGACAGCTCAGAAAATGTTTGAAATGAGAAAACTTGATCCACCTCAAAAAGATGCACTGTTGCATAGCGATGTAGCCTCCAAAACACTTGTAAAAGTGTAGTAGTAATTATCACTATGTGTAGGATGTGCATAAAATGAACACAATTCCTGTTCTTACCTTAGAAATGTGGTTGTTGAACAGATCAAAAATTACAAACCTGAAATAATGGCGTAATCACAGATTTAAACAAATGTTATAAAATATAGAAAATGCAGTTACATTTTCTCAACAAGAACAACAAATCTACATTAAAATGCAAATATTCAAGAGATCTTATTTTATTCTTTATGTATTTGTATTGAGGTATTTCGTCGCAGATCAATTTAAGAACAAATCATATTTTTAAAGAGAAAACAATTAAATTTTACACTTATTAAAACTAAACAGGTCAGAAGGATTAAAAACAATTAAAAAATGTCATCATAAAAGCATTTATATTACGAGATATTAGATTAAAAAAGTAAATCTGTACAATGCTATATTAAAATTAAAAGCGGTCATATTATTTACATATTTAGATAATTAAGTATGTCATATGATCACATAATAATCAGAGTACAATATAATTATTATGCATTTTAGACTCGCTATACACTTAGATTCTGTAATTATCAAGGGTTTTCCTTCTAATAATACAGAACTTAAATTGGATTATCATTTTTGTTGTCTACAGCGCCACTCGTTACAAATAAAATATTGATGTAGAAAAAATTCATAGTCAAAATTTGTTAGATTAAAATCATAATGTATTGACCTCGTCTTCCATATCTGAGATTTTGGTGTTTCCTGGACTTTTCAAAAGACGTGATTCTGCCTTTTCTTTTGCTTGAGATTTTTGGCTTTGTTAACATGGACATAATTGTAATAATTTATTTTAAATCACACCAAAAATGAAATCATAGACAAATTAATATTTAATAAAATTTTTAATTTAATAAAATTGTTCCAGTTTCTACCTCTACCGGAAGACTGTTATCTTTCTTTAACTCAACTCTCCAAGTTTTTTTGTTCACCAACTCACAACTTTTTAAGTTACTTGATCCAACCAACGCTTTTATCCACTGATACATATGTCCTTGAGGACATAAGTGTATGAAATCTTTTGACTTATAAACTTAATGTCTCATAACCGTTTTTTACCAGAGCTCATATTGCAATTTTGTTGATATTACTGTTTTTCTCTAGCATTCCGTTTTACTGGTTCCATATTGTATTCATTTCTATGCTTGGCTGGCTTGAGAGATTTTAGTGGCCTAGCATAGGTGCTGATTCCTTAAGTTTTCGTATTTTTCAGTGATGTTCTGTGTCTATAATTTCAATCTCATTCAACGGGGGGTGGGGGTGATCTCTCTTTACCCTCGAAAATATGTTTGTTTTTATGTGGGTAGAACGTCGCTCTAGGTATTTATGACTTTAGCGTTTTCGTGCAATGAGAAAGTGTGCGGTCTAAGAATGACACCCTTCTTACCAGACAAACGAATAATAAGTGTTTTTTTCATATAAATGTTTGCAAAAACAGTTTATAATATTTTTCCCACATTTCGAGATATTACAAAATTTTAATAGTCATGCAAGTAATTAAAAAATTCGAAACAATAATTTTTTGAAATACTGAAAATATTTATCTTACAAAATTAGTCAACAACTAATGGTAACTATACTAATTAGATTGACTGAGGAAAAGATAACCGATAATGTACGGATGAAAATTAGTAAAAAATTTTCTCTTAGCCTTCACTCCTAACTTTCTCATTACGTCTACTGTTTTACTTAATTACAAGAGAATAACTTATTCGTGTATTCTAATTAATTGCATTATTCAGATTTTCTGATTACTTACTGCACTTACAATTATAAATCAATGTCTCTCATCTAATCACTTTGCTGATGGCGACAGTGAATTCCGTGCCTTTTTTTTTCAAGATCGCTATCGAAAGAATATCTGATTGTTAAGAGGGGTACTGAAAAATTTTCATCTCGACAAAGAAAACTTCCTTAAATATTTCTGAATTTTGGCCATTTGGTCAGATTTGAGGAAATTCTGGTGCCAAGAATTTTTCAACCTCTCAATCGTACAATTATTGCGTGGCTGGAGCATATAAATCGCATATATATATATATATATATATATATATATATATATATATATATATATATATATATATATATATATATATATATCGCCTGACACAATCCAATAGCTGCATTGAAACAATATGAGATTTGAGCATGCACTGGGCAATAGATGAAATGAAAACTGATAAGTGCCCCAGTTTATTAAAATTTTGCAAGGAGAACATTTTATGAAATGGTGATGAAAAGCTCTTAACTCGATCAACAAGTCATTCAAAAAATCTTTAATGTTTGGCCATTTGGTTAGATTTGGGGAAGTGGTTGGGACCGATGTTTTTCAGCATCTCCCCTAGTAATAAACTAGAAACATGATAAAGTGAATAAATTAAATCACAATATATTATTTATAAGCAAAAAATATAAATCATCTTTAAATATTTGTTATATATTCATTAAAAGACTCAATAGAAAAGTTAAAATTCTAATTGGTAAAAAAAGAAGAAATTAATCGGTATCAACTTTAAATAAGAAATATGTTAAATGCTTTTAAACTTTGTTTCTCAAAGTAAGGAATCAAATGAAAATCACCGAGGAGAATTCTTATTTATAACAACCCTAATATAAATTCTGTGGTTGGTAATTCCCCTAAAAAGCCATTTTTCATTTAGGAAGACGCATGACCTGCAAAATAGAGATACTAAAAATGTCTTATTTGCGTGGAAAATTACAGCGGTAGAAAATCTTCTAATATAGCCAAGTGATAAAGTACTAAATTTTGCAAAATTATAGTTGCGGTTCGTGACATGTCAGTTTAAGTAAATTTTAAAGTGTCATAACTTCTGAACCATTTGTTTAATAAAGACGAAAGTTCAGAAAAGAAATGAAGGAGGCACAATTAGATGAGTGGAAACGGAATGACTCCATTTGTAAAACCAAAACATTCTAAAATGAAATCTCGTTTAAAAAATGATCTGATTAGAGGTTAATGACACAGATCGAACAGATCGATGAAAATATCATATAAAAATCATTTAAGAACTAAGCTATTAGGATATGGTTTGATTAATCTAACTGTATACCTACATTGATGGTTGCGGATCCATTCTTAAATATGGGCAGCGCGAAGTTTTTTGTTTTTTTTAAATCTTCAAAATATTAAAATAAATCAAGCGATAACTGTGCATGAAGATTTTTAAGTGAGGAAAGGCACAGAGCCAATGAACGCTGAACTTTGAATACATTTATCCAAAAGAATGTCTAAAACGTCTACATCAATACAAGCAAATGAAGTTTCAGGTATTATATCGGAGCTTTCCTTCACCTTAAGAAATATCAATGAAGGTCAGGGATATCTCACCGCCAATAGATTTACATCGCACCTGGATACCGACATAGGTATCTCTGAGCATACATATATACATACATGATGGTTTTCGACTCGTTAAACGAATGTAATCATCAAGTTTGATCAGTGATTTGGTTCAAGCCTGCAAGTGACTTGCAATGATTATTTCAGATGTGGTAAATTAAGTTGTTTTGTACAGGGATTCAGCTGTTTTGTAAAGTCTGTTCAGTTTGCTTGTGGGTTTTCCGTGCATGTTATTTCCAGCGTAGTAATGATCATAATTTGTAAAAAGTCTAAAAACTTGAGTTCTCATCTAGCAAACGAGGCCTTCTGTCACAATAATTATATGTAAATTGATGGATTTCCCCACATATAAATTAATGGGTTTCCCCGCATGTAAATTGACGATTTCCATTTTCTTAGCTGTAGGCTTGACATTTTCCAAACTCATTGAATGTTCTTGGAAGATCTTATTACCTTCATGAATTGTACGCCTACACTTATATCG
Organism: Acanthosepion pharaonis; assembly: GCA_903632075.3. Classification (NCBI taxonomy): domain Eukaryota; kingdom Metazoa; phylum Mollusca; class Cephalopoda; order Sepiida; family Sepiidae; genus Acanthosepion; species Acanthosepion pharaonis. The sequence goes on along the minus strand of CAHIKZ030001569.1, from coordinate 1,703,328 downwards.
ATCACAAGCAGCAGTTTCCCACTCAGGATAATCTATATGGCAGGCTACAAGAGACTTTTAAGCAGTCGTTGAAGCGCTTCTTTGCTTTATGATGGAATCGAGTGCAGTAGAGCATGCATACATACATATTCAGAAATATCTCAAATGAATCCAATAAAACAAAAAAAGGAATGATAAAAGATGAAAACTGACAATATTAATATAAAGTCTGTTCTTTTGAATTGAGGATTTTAATTAAATAGCATCCTTCTGGAAGAGAATCACATAAGAAAATAAGTGCTTATTCTTCACAAATATTATAAACAATCTTTTTCACTGAACTTGTTTGTAGTGTGTTTGTTTTTATATTTGTTTTAAATTGTCGAAATCTAAAATTATCAATTTCATGAATTATTTTACGTAATCTAACCTGCCCGTCACCTCAGAAAAAAATAATTGAAACTTTTGTCTATTTTACCAATGAAATGGAATTCCAGATCACTTCACATTTATCTTAGTTTGAAATCATTTTCTTCTTTGATGTTAGATTTTTAAGAACTGGCTTATATTTCAGAACCAAACTTATTTGATATGTGTTTAGCAAACATTTTTGAGTGTAATATTGGCAGTACAAGCGAAGAAATATTCATTTTCAAATTTTTTTTTAATCTGTTAAGTTATATGACTAAATCCAATTAACTTCAGTAGCAAAAATGAAATCACAATCAGACATCATATTCATAATAAATCATGTGTAAAACAACTTTCTAAAATATTTAAAATTGTCATCACTAAGTTTTAAGGAGTTTTGTATATTTTGTACAATTTAATTTCACATGCCACCTAAAAAAGAAAGAAATTTTAAAATTATGTATAAATAAAAGAAAGTTTTATGCAAGTGTAAGACTCAATAAAATTGTATTTGCTACCTTGTTTCATTGATAGGCAATGCGTAATAAAAAGGACCATTGGGAGCAGAGTTTCAAACTAGTTATATTTTATTACTATTATATTTTATTACTATTATATTTTATTACTATTATATTTTATTACTATTATATTTTATTACTATTATAACAGAATTCATTATCTTGTGTGTTTCTCTCAATGAGTCCAAGGGATTTTGGATTGTAGGCTGTTGTCCTGAGTTTATGAAAATTTATTAAAGTTGACAACTCGCAAAAAAACTTTCGAACGGAATCTCTCTCTCTCTCTCTCTCTCTCTCTCTGTATTTGTGACAATATGAAGGGGGTAACTCCATAAGAAGCGTAAGATTGGTACATTTAGAAAAGAAATAACCATTGTTGTAAACGAAGTATCTTGTATGTGTTTTATGCGTCACCAGTCACATGGTGTTGGGTTGCGGGCAGTTCAACTGAGCACGAACTACTGTGAAGATGGACATATCATCAAGTGTGGTCGAGTGTCGGTAGACATAGTCATTATTTTGGGCCTCAGCGTGATGCAAAGTCATTAGTCAGATTTCGTTAGTGACTTACTCGGCTGAAATTGAAAACTTGACATTTAAGGAAGTCAAAGAAATAATATTGAGAAATATTCAACCAAAGAAAAGATTGGTCATAGCCGAACAAACCAAATTCTTAACATTGAGATAAGAATTTGTAAGTAAATAGAAGGTTAAGAGATACCAGCAGATATTGTGAATTTTATGAACTAGGACAACAAGAAATAAGCACAGAGGAAGAATTAATTCAACTACAATTGGTTGAAGAACTGTACATCACCTCTCACAGAGTAAAAATTTAAGAGCGGTTACAGACAAACCAAATGACTTTATGGCACATATTTACTTAATGCTATGAATATAGGAAGTTCCGAAATTGGGACATTAAAAAATTATAAAGCAAGCAAGCCTTAAAGAAATATCAATCCATCGTATTTTGAAAGCTGTAGACTTCGCATTCATATAAAGCTAATGGGAGTTTATAAGTTGCGAAAAATGGTTGAAAAAGGCATTCTTCAATATGTAGAACCTGGAGGCAGCAAATGGGCATCGCCTAATGTGGTTTTAAGAAAATATAATGGAGATTTTAGAATTTGTGGAGATTACAAAATAGGCGTAAATCATAAGATTTGTTCAGATTCCTCCCCTATTCCAAATATAGAAAACATATTACATTCTCTGGCAGGAATGAAATATTTTACGAAAATTGATTTAAAAAATGCGCACCACCAAATTCAAATAGATGACGAATTTAAGGAAATCACAACAATAAAATCGCCATAGACATACTTAGATGGTCCCGTTTACCATTTGGAATTAAGACAGCCAGCTCGATTTTTCAAAAAGCTATGGAAAATTTGTTAGCGGGGTGGGTAGAAAATATGATAATTTATCAGGACGATATATGTTTAGTTACGGCCAGTGCAGAAGAACTGATTCAAAAAGTTGAGGATGGCAAGAATGACGTTAAACGAAGATAAGTGTATATTTAATTGTAAAGAACTATTCTTGGGTTACCATATTTCAGAAAACGGCACTTCTCCGAACCCGACGTTAATACAAAAATATTAAATGTATCTTCTCCAACTAATAAAAAAGATTTGGATTCGTTTCTTGGATTAATCAATTTTCATAGCAAATTCTTATCAAAATATTCTGAAAGAATTGAAGCGTTTTCTGAGTTGCGAAAGAAGAGTAAGGAGTTTGAATGGACTAGTGCATACCAAACAGTCTTCATTAAATTAAAAGAAACTCTATCTAAAAAACCCGTGGTCAAGATTTTTGACCATCAAAATGACGTTATATTAATCGCAGATTCGAGTGGCCAGTCAGTATCGGCGATTTTGTCCCAGGAAGGACAACCGGTGATGTATCTTTCTGGGACATTGATACCAGCTGAATTGAACTACTCTAATATTGAAAAGGACGCACTTGTGATTGTATGGAGTATGACCAGAGCAAATTGAGATCTGATCATTAGTCCTTAGAATTTATATTCCATCCTAGGAAAGAATTGCCGAAAGTTACATAATCCAGAATATTAAGAAGGGCTATGAAGTTAATGGCTTTTGAGTATGATATAGAATACGGGAAGGGAAACATGATACCGCATGTAGACGCATTGTCCCGACTACAATTTGAAAAGGAATAATAAGAAAAAACATAAAAAAAGTTGAGGATGAATTTTTGCATTGGGTGGAAACGGATGTGTTGCCCATGAATAGATTAGTTATGGAGACATTGCAAGATTCAGTCTTAAGTCGAATTTTATCTAGAATAAAGAACAATAAATGGAGTAATTGTTCAAAAGCAGAAATGCCATACAAAGAAGGCAGACACAAACTATCAATAGAAAATGATCTAATTTTTAGTGAAGATTTAATCATACCACCGGAAAGTTGTAGAAAAGAAGTAATTAAAAGTGTACATGATAATGTGCATTGTAAGATAACCGCTACGCAAAGACGGTTAAAACTGGAAGCATGGTTGCCGGGACACACTTGAAACGCAGAGAATTACGTACGCAAATGTCTTAAACGTGCCGAAATAAAGAATTTTCGAAACAATAAGTTACACTCTTGGCCTAAGAAAACAGAACCATAGTCTAGAGTTCATATGGATCACGCTCAAGTTAATGGGGTAGGTTTATGTCTAATACTGGTTGACGCTTTTTTCGCCTGGCCTAAAGTTTTCCGAGGTCAGGATTAAAAAAAAAATCTATTGCTGTAAAACAAATATTATGCATAATATTTGCTAGAAATTGAGTGTCCAAAACATTAGTAACTGATAATGATCCTGAATTCTGAGACGAAAGTCTATGGTCGTGATTAAGGAATATTAGCTGTATCACATATAAAACACCTCCTTACCACCCGCAATCAAATGGGATTGCTGAACGAATTGTCCAAACAAAAAAGATGGGATTGAAAGTATTTTGTTTCCCTGTTTTCTTTTGCTGTTGCATTTTTTTTTAAAAAAAGACTTTTTTTTACGTTTATATATTACGTGTTTTTGTAAAAATAATTGTTTTTACATGTCCAACCATTTTTTTAGTTAGTCATTTTTTCTGGCTTGTTAAATTTGTTATTTCTTTCTTCATTTTGAAGAAGTAGTTTTGTGTTATGATTCTTTTTTTCTGTATTTGTCTTTTTCTCTTTTATAAGTTTGTTTAATTTCGATCTTTAATTTTTGTTTTATCATTTTTTAAAAAAAGGAAAAAATTCTACTCTGAAAAATTTTTTTGTTCTTTTCGAAAAATATTTGAATGTATTTATTCAATAAATACTTTATTGCAATGTAGGGAGATTAAAGATCCTTATCAACTTCAAATCTCTTAATGGTCTCGATATCGAGGACCCGAGAAATTTCTCAAGGCCGAAAGACATAACAGTCGTACGATCTGGTCAGGGAGGACAACAGATTTGGAACATGGTAGATGAAGCCAACAATTTTTTCCCCATTACAGTTTTTCAACGAATCCAATTTTGCTCTGGGAGGTTCCCGCTTTTTGTTCACCCCCTCCCTTTATAGAGCTTTAAAACTAATATTTCCCTAGGACATTGGTTGCCTGTTTGATGATAGTGCCATCAGTACTGAGATGGGAACAAGATCAATAGGACAGGCCGTCGGTGTCCTCACACCTGTCATGTTCGGTGCAGAAGAGAAACCCTAATCGGTCGAATAATGGTACTCTGGTTAGCTTGTGTGAATGCCATGGGCCTGAGTTCTGAATCTTCAGCGTTTCAGGGTGAATGTTTGTTGTGTGCAGGAGACCTGTTTTTCAACTCCTGATTATGAGGACATTCTAAGGGCTTTTACCTCTATTCAGCATGTTTTGATGATCACTCGAGAGAAGTTTCTTGGTTGGTAAGCAAATCTTTGAACGCGGCGTGTGCTCTTGTCTTCGCAGATCCGGCGGGTAGGCTTTGCGTGCTGGATGTTACTATAAAGGATAAGATCATTGGAGTTTATGCGCCCAATGACCATTCTGAGCGGCCTGATTTGTTTCGGCAGATCGTGCCGTTTTTGACGACATCTCTTCGGTTAGTTGGAATGCCATCATTGACCCCGATATAGATCGCATAGGGCTAAGATCGGGTATTAACAATCGAGACGTGAAACCATTTCGGGACTTTATCGATAAGTTTGTTCTTGTCGATAAGTACCGTAATGAACACCCTCGGGAAGTAGTGTGGACTTGGATAAATAGCGGCGGCTTGGCTACGGATGTGCGTTCTAGATACATCGACCGAGTCTTAGGAGAGTCGATGCAGGGTCTTTTGGGTGTCCAGGCTTCCATTATATAGTTTATTCGGATCATAGACTCGTCCGGGTTCGTGTAAATTTAGATAAGCTTAAGGTTAAGCTGGCTGGCTACTGGAAATTGAACTCCTCATTATTTTGTGAGCAAGATTTCCGGGCAGCTACTACTAATGCTACAGTGAGAACTGACGGGGGCTGTGGTTGGGAATATGTGATGGGATAAATTAAAATCCAAAGTTAGGTCGTTTACTGAATTGCGTGTAGATGGAGGTTCGGAATGCGTCTCAATAACATATCGCGTGCGTCACATTGCCGGATAATCGGACCCCGTGACTACAAACGCGCGGGCATATGTGAAGTTTTTCGTAACTATTTTCACCACAGAGTCCGGTAGGAGCACTGCTCATTTCGGCGCCTATATACCCGAATTTTCCTGCCCGGACGCAGCTGAAGCGGCTGGATGCAAGGGTCCCATCACAGATTCGAAAACCTGGGAAGCGCTGAATGGTCTACTCTACGAATTGTACTTGAGGCAGTCTCCCGTTTTCGTTCCTTTTGCTGGCACTGATTTTCAACAACTGGTTATAGCAGGGCTCTATACCTCAACGCTGTGATCAAACTGCTTCGCAAGGACAAAAACGGTAGGGATGGGATAGGTAACTTTCGGCCTTTAACAATGTTAAATAACGAATTAAAGATTTTAGTCAAGATAACCAATCATTTGCAGGCTGTCTTCTCTACTCCGATTGCATCCGAACAGACTTATGAAGGGCAGGACTATTCAGGACAATCTTCATATTGTACGCTTGATCATCGAGCAATGACAGAAAAGCCGTGCTGATCAATTTAGATCAGTCCAAGGCTTTCGATAGGGTGGCCAATCGATTTCAGGAGGCTATTTTTTCGGTGGCCGGCTTTGGGCCGTACTTTCGCACCTGGATCATGTGCGCTGATGAAAGTGAATGGGGTTCGATTGGAGCCTTTCATATTGTCTCGCTACAGTCGTCAAGACTGTCTGCTTTTGCCTTTGCTTTATGTTCTTGCGATGGAACCTTTACTTTGCAAGTTAAAGACGAATCCGGTCCTACGTGGAATTTCCCTACTTGGTGCTACCACCCCGGCCTATTCTGATGATATTTCGGTTCTTGTGTTGAGCAGAGCCGAGATTGACGAAGTCAGCTAAAAAATCAGAGGTGACAGGGGACAAGATCAACCGCAATAAGTCTGTTGGTTTGCGGTTGGGTACGTAGAAGGGAGTTTCTTTTCCTGGACCTTTTCTCTGGAAAGACGGGACGGTCAAGATACTCGGTGTCTGGTTCGGTTTCGATCTCTTGTTGGAAATGAATTGGTCGGAGGTGCAGGAGAAAGCCGAGGCCACAGGAGGAATCTTCCCTTAAAGGTGTGTGGGGGGGGGGCGGAAGTATGTGTCTCGCACATCTACTCGATTCTCCTTTACCGACTCTCTGTGCTTCACACTTCCGTCTACCATACTAATTTCATTAGTAAAGCTCTTGTTCTCCTTCTTTTGGGGAGGCAAGTCCGCTAAGATAGATCGCGAGATCTGTTACCATCAGCATTCTGAAGGCGGTCTGGGTATACCTAGTGTTGAGACTCGTCAACATACACTTCGAATCGCGTTCCTAGATCGAATGTGTCGCGATTCGGATGTGGATGGCGAATTCTGGAAGGAAGACGCCCGTTAGAACTTCCTATCTCTGAGAAGTAAGCACTTGTGCGAAGAGGATGCACGCTGTTTACCCCTAAGCGAGTGCTTCTTCTATCGTGAATGTCGTCTTGCTCTGAAACACCTCTTTCGGACGTCGGATGATCCACTTCAACGTCCAGGCGTTGACTTAAAAGGCATTATATCTGGTGTTAGTTAGGGGATCCGTACGAGATGATCTGATTGACGAGCTCAGTCTTACGAGGCTCGCTCAATATGGCCTTGGGCGTCCGGGTTGAAATGACTCACTAATAATGTGGCATCACTCACCTGGCTGGTGATTCGTGGGGCCCTATGTGTCGGCAAAAGACTTTGTTTGGTGGGTTTGAAGAAATCTCCAAACTGCGTTCACTGTAATGGATAAGTGGAGACCCTTGGTCACCCCTTCTTTCATTGCAGGCTCGTAGTCCCGTTCGGCAAGTTTTCTGAAGGCATCATGATGCGCATGCTGCACGGAAAGTTTTTCATCTCAAGGCCAGTTCTGTCTGCAGCAATTTGGTACCGCTGATGACGACTGCTGAACACTATGTGTTCTTTTGCTTACTAGGGGTTATGAGAATTGTGATATGGACGACACGTCAAGAAAGGATTCCATGGGGACGAGAAATTCACTTCTTCCCAAATGATCTTGTCCGTGCTTAAAGTCAAGATTAAGACAGAAAGGCGGCTGCTCCCTCCATAAGAATTTGGCAAAAGGTGGGTGTGTCTTGCGTGTTTGTGTCGAGTAAGAGGAGCCGACTTAGAGTTGCATATTTGATGCCAGTTGGGCATCAGGAGATTGCGCCATCTGTGTCGAACATTGGCAACCCTGCCCGAAAATAGCTTAGTTTAGGATTGTTTTTGTCTTCTAGTTTATTCCTTTAAGTTAACTTGTCTAGTAGCTCATTGGCTCCCGCTTTATTTCTGTCCCTATTTTCTTTAGTTTAGTTCGACCTCCCCTTCCCCGTTAGGTGTTCAGAGACGTCAGTTCTCTGCTAGATGCAGGACGTCTTTCGATTTCGGGTGTTTCGTATTTGTTAAAACAAATACGAAACACACCCGTTTGAATGAGTGTGCGTTTGAGTGAGAGGTTTTGGACGAATGAATGTTGTATATTATTAAAGTCCCGCATTGATTTCGTCCATGTTTCTGTCACATTTAAGGATTATTTGATTTAATTTTACTAATTTTTATTTTTTATCTTTATTTTATTTTCTACCCCACTATAGTTTAGAAAATCCTTTTTCCATTTTAGGCATGGATCAATGAAACTTTCACTAAACTAAAACTTTATACATTCAATTTTTAAAATTATTTCGCTCTAAACAAAGCGATAATGCCACTAAGACGCAAGAGGTTATTGAGTATGAAAGAAAAGGAGAAAGTTAGTGAGGAGAAGGGACAATAAATGAAGATAGAAAATGGCGATTTCTATTACATTTATATTTTTGAAAATCATAATTGACATTGAAGCAAGAAAACAGAAGAGAGTTCTACAGATAGAAGTTCGAGAAAAGAAACATACGAAACTTAAAATAGAATATAAGGTTACTAATGACATCCAGTTGCCAATCTAGTAGAACGCTTACATTCATGCGAAGGAAGTACCAAGGAAGAAAGCTCATTACAACAATTGCCATGAAAATATTTATAAACAAGACACAAGGATGATATATCATGGCGTGGGATAATGACGGAAGTCTAGATGCCAAGTCAGGACCGGTAACTTTACAAACACTTTTTTTTGTACTTTTGTCAATCTCGCGAGCAGGAGCAACCAAACCAGATGTGGCAACAATATTCAATGCACGGACGAAAGATAGGTTTATAAACGCGCGAGATGGATTAGGACGACACAGTGAAACCTAGAAATTGATCCTATATAATAATTCAACTTCATGTCAGAGGAAAACGTGAGACTAAGAAGGCGCACGACTAAAAGATAGCAGTTGGCGGAGTTAAAATTTACAAACCATTACTTGCCCCAATTATTAACTGATTGGAGTTCATTTTCGAAACCAGCTGCCAGTTTTATGGACACATCGGACTCACTATTAAGACATGATTAAATAGTTCTGTCATCAGCATACATACCAAGTTGAGAACTGATGACACTGGAAAGGTTACTGATAAAGATGGTAAACAAAATAAGTGTAAGGATAGAACCCTAGGGGAGCTCGCATTAATGTGAAAGGATCTAGAAGATTAGCCGTTGCAACATAACTTTCATAACACGATTTGTCATGAAAGATCGGATCAAACTTTGGCCGGAGACACCATATCCCTTCAGCTCGTGAAGAAGACTAGCATGCGAAACCCTGGCAAACAACTTCGAAATATCTAAACCAACAACCCAAGCTCTCCACGGTTTCTATATAAAGTTTGACAGATTCTTTCAGTTAACAATTATTATAATTTTTCTTTGTTACGAAAATAACATATAACTGCCTCCCTATTCAGTAATTATGTTTTAAGTAATATTATGTTCAATGTGTAGAGGAGGCTAGTGCATCTCCGAGCAGTTATTATAACGCCTTCTCCCAGTGAGCTTTTAATCATCAAAAGCGATCGAGCATGTCTCGGTGCCTGAGTTCCCAGCTTAGTAACAAAGAGATGTTTAGTTGCCTTGATTTCTGAGAAAATGACACATATTTACTTCGAGTAGTATGCCTACATTTTCCACTTTCCTGGCTTGTTTGTCTCTTCATTAAGTGTGATGAAGATAACCTTTTTCTAGATTTTAGCTATCGGAAACTCCTAGCGAGGTCTATCCCATCATCAGATATATAATATCGAGGTTATTATATTGCAATTTTGTGAATGGGATCTGGACCGTACAGTATTTTTCCACACAAATGTAAGGGGTCTACGATCCATCTTTCCAGAAGTTCAATTCCATCTTCATATCGTCAAAGCTGACTTCATGTTCCTGCATGTCTATCTGTTCTAGTGCAGGAATTGACAATCTCTGGCTACTCGCCCCTAATAGTAAGACCCTCAAATCCTCATGGTCATGAACTCGGCGCCTGTATTAAGGATGCTTTATAATGAATGTGGGAAATACTCCAAAAAACGAGGAATCCGATGCCCTTTGATGTACTTTCGCGTGGCCTTCGTTCGTTGTATGTCTTTCAGTTTCACTGTCCACATCGTCCACATGATGATAGAATTGTAATCTTCGACAAAATAACCGGGAAGATGGATGATATCCTCCTGATCAACCCTCACCTAGCATTCATATTTATGGGGACTTCAATATTCCTCACAAGGAGTGGTACCCTCAAGCAACAGTGAAGAAGGCAGATACTGTCATGACTTCTCCATCGCATACGAATTGACCAAGATTGTGGATAAGCCCAATCGTCTTCCTGATATAACGTAGAAACACCCAAACTTCCATGACCTCCTTTTCACATACTACCCTGTGAAATGCTCCACTGAAGTGTTAATTTATTGGGGCACATCAGACTACGCACTGATCAATGGTAAAGTTGATGTCAAACCGAGGGCATCCCCTGTTGTCTCATTTCATAGGATTATGTTTCCGTGCGCCAAAGCGGAATGGAATAGTTTCAGATCTTAGATTGCAGAAACTCCCCTTTCAGCTTTCTTATAAAATAGAGCTTCTAGAACTGCCTCCCTCATTTTTGAATGGATCTTTTTTGATAGAATGTGCTGCAGCCATAGTTCACCGTAAACACGACTATCATTTCTATCACAGAGAACAGTGTAGTAGAACCCTTGTAATCAGATCATCCCGCAATAATTGCAAGAGATTTCTGGAAAATGCTAAGAGAAGCTATGCACTGTTAGTCCGAGCCAAGGGTGAAAACAAAAGGCTTGGTCCTCGTAAGTTCTAGAAAATCTCAAACAAAAATCTCAATGGACGCTGTTATTTCATCCTCATCAAATAAGGCAAGGCTCTTTGAAATTAAATGGGCTACAATCTACCTGACTTCCTACCTCTCACGAATCACAAACTTTGTAATATCTCTATAACGACACAGGAGGTTTTTAGACTTATCAAAAGCCTTGACTCTAAGAAGGCTACAGGCCCGGATAAAGTGTTGTTCTTAAGATCATTAGCCCAGAGTTATCTCTAACCGTGCTATTATTTTAACCATTGCATTATCACGAGTATATATATATATATATATATATACATACATACATACATATATATATATATATATGTATATATGCCCTGTGACAGGAGTTGTTATACAAACACTTCATCTATAGACTCTCTGAGAGGTCATTGTTAGTGGCCAGTTTTCTGAAGACCATGAGATCTATTTGTTTTCTATTAATAAACTGCCTTAAGAACATATTATGGATATCTATGCAGGTGATGCAACAGTGTATGGATGCACCTTTAAATATCTAGATAACCAAAGACTGGCAGCTGATCTCCGAAGTAGCTCTAACGGCTCAGTGGGGTAATAACTGGCCTGTAACTTTCAATACGTCAAAGACAAAAATAGTAATGTTTCATGGGCACCACCCAGACTTAATGTTCGCCTATCATGATGAACGATTCTTCTCTCAAGAAGGCTCCTTGCCTTGAACGCCTCTTGGGACTCACCTCAGATATCAGTGGAACATTATTCGATTTATTGCTAAAGATACTGGGAAAAGTGTCGATCCCCGCCACTGTTCCAGTAAGTATGCGACTCCTGCTGGCATGCTCTATCTTTACAAGAGCCAGATCAGACCAAGAATGAAGTACTGCTGCTATATCCGAGCAGGAGTTGCCCAGACTTCACTTTCCAGTTTTGATAGTGCAAAAGCCTCTATACGTCATGCGCTTCCATTTTATATTTCATTCTAAAAATTGAATGTATTTTTTATTAATTTTTGGCAGTTCCACTTGAAATTCGCTTTTATTTCATATATAAATGGATAAATTTAAAATCTTTTTTTATTTTGCATATCAGGTATCGAAGTATAGATTTTATTCCTTTCAGCTTGATAAGTATTTTAAATTCTGATTTTTAAAAATCTACTGCAAACGAAGAAAAAACATTAATAAAACCACAAACAGGCCATAAGGTGTAACAGATGATAAAGCGCCATCATTGATTTTCTATTTGTCAGCAAACAATATTCAAATTTTTATGAAGGAAAAATAATTTGTAGAAACATCATAATACTTGTGAAATCAGTATCATTTTTACTATTATTCTAAATTATGACTATTTCAAGATATATTCATTCATCTTGAATGTTTCGTGACTCGTAAAAGTAGACACCAGATAATTGAAATAATTGTTATGGGAAGCTTGAACAACAGACGGAAAATAAAATTTATAACAGTTCATTCTTTAAAATAGTGGACGATGGAAAATGAATGACAAGGAATCAGCGAAATCTCACCCGTTCTTAGATTTTGATTTCCATCGGGAACGCATAGCATGAGGCCAATTTCTCTATTTAACCCAAAATGGTTAATATATTGCGCGTTCAAATATTTTTGTGCATACATAGGAAGAGATACAAAACTCTGCACACCCAAGCAAACCCAAAAGCAATCATACTTGTTTTAACAAACACAAACTAATGGTAGCAAAATATCAATTACTTTTAAACATAATCAAAATACTCTTGTGTATTCTGCTTTACTTTCTTCTATAAATCATTTCCTCTTTAATATTCATTCATATAATCTATCTATCTATCTATCTATCTATCTAGCTAGCTAGCTAGCTAGCTAGCTAGCTAGGTTTTTGTATTTTGGCTTATTAGCTAGCTAGCTAATAAGCCAACATACAAAACCACTTAAAAAACTTTTACATGCACATACAATAGAGCATGATCTCTCTCTTTCTCGCGTACACAAACACGCACACGTAAACAAACAATTCAATTTTATGTAAATCTGTTATTTCCAAACCAAATTCGCCTGTCCTTCATATCAAATCTTTTGAAAAGTTAAATCTATCAAATCCAGGGATTTCAATCCCTCCACTCACACATTTTTTTAAATTTTTACCAACGCAAGCAAAATGGCCGTTTACGTAAATAATTGTGTTTCTCATGCACGAACCAGTCTAGCTGGTCATTTACTGCCAAATGTCTGGACAGATCGATAATCACATACTGTTGTTTAACCAACCTAGATATTTTCAAACGCATAACAACCATATTGCAGCTCGTTCACTCATTTACTCGATTGGAGACTTTCTCTCTGGTGTGTGCAGTATATTGCATTTACTGCCGAATATCTCTTCTGTAAATAAGAATCATTCGGTCATCTAGGTACAGGCTTATCTCTATTCTGTTTTTATTCACACATGCACACTTAATCAAGCATCCTCTTCTTCTCACATTGATATGCACTCATTCACACATTTTTTATACTGACTCATACGTACTACTTTCTCTCTCATAGAATCGCCAACTCAGTATGCACACATACTTATGGTTTCGGCAGTTTAAACAATGTAATTTTCTTTTTATTCGGATTTTCCTTTCCGTCAGGCAGAAATCGTAAGCAAAGTGTGAGAACAAAAAATATTGATAATTGATGTTTCTTTTACATCAGACTAAAAAATAATTCTTTATCTAGTGAAATATTTTGCAAGTCACTCAGACACTTTCGATGATTTCACTTTCCAGTCACGAGATAGCATTTTTATTTTTTAAATATTTTATGCATGAAACATGAAAAAAAGAAAGCAAATTATTGATACCAGAAACATATTGATATTTAAGTTGTTGATCAGTATACTAAATCCTATAGTATATAAATATTGCACACTAAAGATATTTTAGAACCGGGCGATGTACTTTGAAAAATAATAGCATCAGTAAATTAATTAGTCAACGTTATTTACAAGTAACTTTTTAAAAAGAGTTTCTACGTTTAATAAAATAACTGTGAGTTTATTACAATCAGAACGTTCATATACTTGTCAAATTGGACACAAAGCCAAACGTATCACGTTAAAAGGAAATAACTTTGTAACTCTAATGACCCTGTCTTAAAATAATAATATTTACGAAATCTTTTCAAGCAGGAATTCTTCATGTTTATTACTGCATGTGTGGTATTAACATTTCATAAACATTTTATCAAATTACATCATGAATTAATATAAAATATAGACTAATATAAAATGCAAATCATATCCATTTTTGAATAAATGAAAGATAATTTAAACTCTTGATACCTGATTTTTTAATGAAGGTACAGAAGAGCATTACGTGAGAAAGAGAAAACTTTACAATCAATTTTTCTACTTCTAGCAGTTAGACGGATAATTTAATGTCAAAGTAATTTTAAATGTGAATAAATTTCTTCACATCTTCTCTACTTCCCCACACTCACCGACATCGTTCATCATTTTGTGTAAAAAAGTGTTAAAATATTTAAAGATGCTTATATTCATTTCACACTAATATAATTTGGAAAGATACGAATCTATTTCTCTCTGTAGTAACAGCAACAATTGTTACACTTATTTTCAACCTTGCCAAATACAAATTATATATTTAGTCGCATAGACTCTGCTTATTATCACATCTCTTTATGTCCATATGAAATAGAAAAGATTATCATTAAAAATAAATTTAATTAACTTTAGCACAACATATCAGCATATTTCTAGTGTTTGACTTCATTGAAGCCAAGGTAGAAATTTCGCATAAAAGAATTGATTCTTAAAATCTTATTTCATCGATCTTCTCTTTCCATAAATGGCAAATCTCTACTAAAAGGAAATGAAAAAATTCTTGAAACTCATCAGTAAATGACAATGGGATAAGTAAATTATTTCAATAAGAAATTATTATTAAAGCGAATCAAAGTCGAACTTCTGTAAACATGTTAAGAGATATTTATGATGAAATCAATAACAAATTATATTTTCATAAAAATAATTGTTTGTTTTAATATTGTTTTTCAGTGTGCAACGTTTTTTACCTTCACTTGGGAACTTGGCGAATTTGTTTGTAAGTTGGCTTATTACATGCAGAATGTTTCCATGATCTGCTCAGTTCTCACTTTGACAGCACTTTGCCTTGAAAGGTCAGTAAACACTATTAAATATATTGTACAGTTTTTCGAGAAATATTTTAATTTATTAAATATTAATTGGTCACTTTAAATCGCAAGATTATTGTTTGTGATCTACTTAACCTCTATAGTTGTATGCCAATTTATATTATATTAGGAAAAATCAAAACATTTTCATATTTGTATTTACACTGATTGTATATTTGTAAACTCGTCATACCAAATTTTTAATTACGTTTAAGAAAAATTGCAGAACACATTTTGTTTCAAACTAATCAATTCGTTAACTGTGGATTTTGCGGTTTTTAATCGTCAATAAAATAAATATTGCTTACAAAAGTTCAACATTATCATTTTGTTATGAATTTGTAGAAAGTAAAATTAGGTATTTTTAGCAGTCTTACTTTTATAATTGGAATCATATAAAACAAACAAAATTTACTCAAGTTTATATAATTTATAATGAAGATGTGTGAGTTAAAGAATCGCCAAGAATGAGAAATTTTTTTTGTAAAGATCTCAATAAAATAGATGTATCACACTGAAACAGAAATATTTATCGAAATGAGAAAATAGCTTCTGGTAAATAAGAATTTGTTATAAATCCATATTTTTCAAAGTTTTGAAAGAACCAAGAATAAAAATGTATATAATTTAGGCAAAGTTAAAACTTTAATAAGTAATACGAAATTTTTGGAGAAGGTGGTAAGAAAACTGAATCAGATGCCTGTCTTAAATAGTCAGCTTCGGACAGATAAATGGACAAAGAGATTATTTACTAGATGTAGATGGATAACAAAAGAGAATCAGTTGTTTGCCACAAAGACAGTTTTGTTTATATATATATATATATATATATATATATATATATATATATATATATACACTGTAGGCAAAAAAGTTTGAGGCCTTTCGCATCTCTTTAAAAACACCTTAAAATGTATTTGTTTAAAGTAAAAATGTTTTGTATTTGTTTAAAGTAAAAATTTTCAGTAAATACCGTGTGATTGTTTTTATTTAAAAATAAGCACTTAACTATAAAACTATTCTTATACAATAGCATCATATTTTGTTTTCGTCAATAAAACTACCACCTGCCTTAATTACTGCATTACAAATTCTTGGCATGCTTTCGAACATTTTAAAAAAAATGTAGATGGTAGACTTTTCCAAGCAATCTTCAAGCACTGAAAAAGCTGACTCTCTTATCCAATTCAGCCCATACTAATGCAATGAGAGATAAGTCAGGTGATTGAGGCGGCCAAGTTATAATTTCCAAAAATTTGTTCCTTTTTTGACTCGAGGTAATTTCGACATAATTTAGAAGAATAAACACTTTGTCTTGTTGAAATGTGATATTTCCCCAATTATGCGAAAACCAAATGTTATAGCAAGTCTTTGCAAAATCGAATGATATTGTTCTTTTTTATGATTCCCTTGACCTGAATCAATAATCTCCAGCAATCTCCCCCCCAAACACCCCAACACCATAACAGATCCACCACCAATACTTAACTGTTGGAACCGCAAATTCCGCATTCAGTCTTTTTCCTAGCTTTCTAACATACTCTCCTCTTTCGACTAAATATGTCAAATTTGGACTCCATTGCCACAATACCTTTTTCCACTCTTTCAGTTTCCAATTATTATGCTTTTTTTTCCCATACGAGTCTTTTCTACTTATTCATCTTCTGTAACAGTAGTTTCTTGATGGTTATGAGACCTGCTAATTTTTTTTCAGAGCGACACCGGTCGCCATTGAAAGGAATTCAGTTTAGCTATCAAATCTGGAGCAGTTTTCATTATATTTTTTGTTCTCAATAATCAAGTGATTATTTTCAGTAGCAGTTGTCACTTTTGGTAGTCCAGATCTTTTTCTGTCAACATTTGCACTAGTTTCTAACTGCCTTTGTAACGAATACTGCACATAATGTCTAGAAATTTTCAACTTCTTGGCAATTTGTCTTTTTGAGTAGTCTTTGAATAAATTTGTGACCTTAGCTGTTTACATTTTGCCATTTTGTGAAAATTACTTCAAAATTAAAAAAAAATAATTCAAAATCTATAAATATGTTGTAATGGCACAGACTATTTTTTCGATAGCAACATATATTTTATTTACAAAATTACTCAGTTCTTAGTTAACATTTAGGAACTATATTGTTATTTAACTTGAAAATTTTTGTAATCTCAAACGCCTACTGAGGGGTTAATAGTGAAAACAAAATGTAATGTTTCTCATATAAAATATTCATAATTTAGGAAAACTGTATTGTGGACAGACGAATTCAAATTTGAAGTTGTTGATAGTAAGAAGTGCATAGAAAAAGAGTAAATAATAAAAGCAGATATACTGAAAGTGTGAAAGTTTAAATTTTAATTTAAAAAATAAAAAACCTCATTTTGCCTGTCGTGTATATATATATATATATATATATATATATATATATATATATATATATATATATGTGTGTGTGTGTGTGCGCGCGCGTGTGTAAACATATTTTATTGAATTTCACTGGCAGAACTTCAATTCTTTGATGACCTTTTTCGAGTCGACGTAAAATTTGCCATCCACCTGCAAAAATAAAATTACATTACAAATTATATACAAACTGTCCAATCTTCATATTTTGTTTCTCATTTTATCGACCACTGATAGTCATTATGAAGAAAATTACTGTTATCAGTTACAATATTAAAACTTTCAAATTAATTCAATTCTGTATTTTTTCCAGAAACGTTTTAAATATAATTTTAAATGTATCTATTATACAACGCAAATTACATCATGTGTAAAATGTTTGTAACTATATAAGGTAATTAATTTAATATTTAAAATTTACTTGTCCCAGCGTCGTAAATAAAACCTGAATGTTTTTTCTGGTCTTATTCTAATGCATTAGAATCCTAATTATTAATTTTGCTATGTGCTTCAAGTTGATTATTCGATGAAGTTCGCATTCATCTGTTTCTGGTTTCTTTGGTAAATATGTCAGAATTAATCTATTTTAATCTCCTGGTCTTCGCCGTGGTTGTATCATTCGTTTATCACTTTAATCTATCAATATTTTTATGACAATCTCATCTAATCATAATATTTGTTCTTCTTTATCTTGGCCATTAGTGTTCTTACTTCAAATCTCGTGTACATTTTACATTTAGTTTCTTTTTGCCTGAGAGCGCTCTGTTGGTTTTTGTTTAGAGTTTGTATATTTAGCTATTTTGAATGCTGTATCCCCTTCATTAGATCAAGAATATCAGTTCACTTCTTTTTTTCTCCTCGGGATGACTTTGATGTTGTCACTAATGCTTTCATTAAGGTGTTCCACTTTGAATCATCGACATCGTCCATAGCTTTATAACTTTTTTTTTTTTTTTAACTGTGACCGCATATGGAGTTAATATGGAGTTTTGCGTTCCTTTAATCTTTGTAATCTTAACCTAAGCTTCCATATAAATGGGAGATTATCACTTCTACAGGCAGCGCTTTATCACTCCCGCAGTCAGTATATTTTAGAGTGCAAAACTGTCTTTGTAAATCGTTTGTTGATTTTTCGTACCTCTTAGCGGGCTTTTCTAAGTACACAAACGTTTTTTTTATATTCGTGAAATCAAGTTTTGATAATTACTTCGTTATTCATTGAGCTCCCTTGAAACTATTATTCTATATTTACCAATCCTTTCATTATGTCGTTCCGTTCATACCTTTCTGTTTAGGTCGCCCATGATGATGATAATGATGATGATTTTTTGTAACATGCTCAGAGATTTGACATTTTTTATTGTGTCGTAAAACTTACCTATTTCTACTTCAGTGGTGTCTAACCTAGGTGCATATAACACTAAGATTGCTATCTGCGTTCCTTTCACGTTTACCAGAAGGACGTTTACCAGTACCACAAATGTACCATTTATAGTATTTGTTCAATAGTAGCTCGATTCCTTTTCATTCTTCCCATATATATATATATATATATATATATATATATATATATATATATTATACAAAAAAATGCAAAATTACCTCATGTGGGTAGGATATAGTCTATTTCAGACCAGCACTGACATAAGCTAATCTTCCTCAGCCCTAGAGTGACTGTCTCAAATTCCCCATTGAGCTCTTTTTGGATGAGTTTTTATATCTAATATTACTAGGATCCACCTGGATTATATACCAACAGATCTATTACCTGTACTATATATATATATATATATATATATATATATATATATATATATATATATATATATATATATATATTATATATATAAGTTAAAGTAGAAAATAATTGGTCGCTTATAAAATTCCCATTCTCTTTCCATATTGTTTCAGAAACTCAAAACAGAAATCGTTTTATGGTTTGGTTAATATTTTCTCGTTTTTTGAATGGATGTAGTGTTTAAAAACATTCAAGGTTCCACTGTGAGCCTCTCTTTGTTGCGAAAAGTCTCCGGAAGATTTAATAGCACTGCCTAAGAAACCAGGCGCAAAAGAATGTGAACTCCACCGAATAATCAGCCTAGTGAGTCACATAACAAAACTCATCATCCGTATTCTGATGAATAGAGCACGCAGGAGAGTCAGGCCAGAAGTAGGGCAAGAACAGTGCGAGTTTGTCAAAGACACTGGAACATGGAACGCGATATTGATGCTCAGAATGTTATCGGAAAGAGCGATACAAATGCGGAAGGACGTTTATCTATAGTCAACAGAAAGGCGTTCGACAAAGTACGCCATAATGATCTGTTAGAGCTCCTCAGTAACCTTGAAATGTTCGGGAAAGACATTTGAATGATCAAGAATCTATACTGGCAGCAAACCGCCTACATACGGATAAGAAATGAATTCAGCAGATATACAAAAATAGAAAGAGGTGTAAGAAAAGGATGTGTTTTCTTATTTCTAGAGTGAGGCAATTCTGAGAGAATTGTAAATTCTACCAGGATTTATCATTGGCGGCCACAAACTTAACAATATAAGATATGCAGATGTCACAGTGCTGATAGCAGACACGAAAAGGAAACTGCAGAACCTCAAAGGTAGCGAAAGAGAACGAGAAGTGACTAAGTATAAACTACAAAAAGACAGAATGCATGATCATCAGCAAAAAGTTGAGCCCAAATTACAGGTTGGAGATACTACAATCAAGCAGGTACAAAAATTTGAATATCTGGCACGTCTTCTAACAGAGGTTGGAAAGTGCGACACTGCGATTTGAAGACGTATTGGGATGACCAAAGACGCATTCCAAAAGCTAAGCATAGTATTAAGAGACAGGAAAATTTCGTTGGAAACAGAGAGTACTGAACTGTTACTTGATATCTGTCCTCCTGTATTGCAGCGAATGTTGGACAATTTCTTCAAAAATGAAGAAGAGACTCGGTACAACAGAAATGTGATTCTACAAAGGGATGTTGAGGATACCATAGGCCGAACATGTGTGCAATGACGAGGTTTTGAAGAGTATGTAAACAAGGAAGAAACTGGGACACTTAATGAGGAAGGGGGGCTTAGAAAATCTGATACTCACATGACGGATAGAGGGAAAGAGGGACAGGGGAAAGCGGGACATACTTAATGGGCTTGAGTAAATGGATGGGCAGAACAGGGTCAGGGAGAAATAATAAGACAAAACTTATTAAGAGCAACAAGGAACAGGAGGATGTGAAGGGCTATGATCGCCTATGTCCTGAAGGTACACGGCACATAAATGAAGAAGAATATTCAAAACTCTTTAGAAATATATTCTCAGAAAGCTAATAAAATTGGTATAAATCATCCAATAACATGTTCCTATTTATAGTGCTTTCTATTTTTTGGGTATCGTTTTCCATTTTCATGTACATCTCTGTTGATAATAGGCCACAGTTTTCCATTGGATTAATATCTGGAGGGGCTTCAAACCATTCTATTAATTTGGATTTTTAAACCGTTTTGGAAAGGTGGACAATAGTCAACTTTGAAGGATATGAAGGAGCATCGATTTGCATGAATATACTCTTTAGTTTAAAACTTTTGACTGTGACCTGAACCACTGAAATGTCTTTAGAAATAATTTACAATAATTCTAAATGAACCTATAATTTTGCTGCGTATAATTAAATGTTTTTATGACGGACATAACTCCTTGTCCAACCATGAGGTCTATCCAATGTAGCTCTATATTGACTACTAAAAATATTGAGAAATCAGTTTTCTTAAATATCTTTTTATGACATTCTTTAAACCAGATCTTTTCTTGCATTTAGCGTGCAAATGTTTTTAGTTTCTTTTTTTTTTCATTGTTCTGTGATCACTTTTTGCAATTTCCAACTTTGTGTTTCCATCACTCAATAATTTACAATATATTGTTTTTCTTTTGAAGTTACTTTCATATACTTCTTCGTTTAACTTCCTCTTTGTGATGCATACTTAAAGGTAATAGTTCAATTGCGTTCGTATATCTAGCCAATGTCCAAATATTGTGTATTTTTCCCATTGTTTACATTTGCAACTCCAGTTTCTTGAAATATTTGTTTGCTGGTAATTCCATTGTTTTGTTTATTATCCTTCTAATATTTTCGAATCTTTTTGTGGCATTCTAAAGCCAATTTCTTTTTCTTGTTCATACTTTGCCAATGTTTTCAGTTTCTTTTTTATATTTTCGACGATATTTACTCAGAATTATCGCAATTACAAATTCTGCACTATTTTGTTTCTCGTTTGAAGTTATATCTTTTTTACAACCCATAGCAATCTTGAAATAAATAAAAAAACAATAAATATCAGTAGATATACCATTATATATAATTATATATACCATTATATATAATTATAATATAATGAAAAACCCAGTCGTGAGTTCAATCCATAGGACGAGTAGATTGGAAAAGCCATATATATTCAGATTCAATGAAATACAAATGATCTGACACACTATATCCCATAAAGCAAGCAAAGTGGAATGAGAACAATCTAGCATCTGCAGTAAGCGGACATTATGAAGATTTTCTTCTGAGTTTTCATATCACCTTGGGTAGGTCTCATCCTTTCAAGGTCTGGTCTAACGGTTCATTTACTTACTGCATAGCCTAGAAGTGTTATTTTCGTTACTCTGTAGACTCATTTATTCTCGTTTAATGTGAGATCGTACTTTTCAATCAGTTCTTTGAATCTTGCCAAGTTAGTGTCATGTTCTCTTTCATTAATACCACAAATGGTCACGTCATCTATATATGTGAATGTTCCCTCAAGCCTTCCTTTTCGATTATTTCATCCAAACTTCTTTAAAACCCAACCATTCCATTTGTGATCCCAAACGCCATCCTTTTGAAATTATCCAATTTTCCACAGGCTTCAAAAACCGTGTACGTTCGGTCTGCTTTACGTAAGGTAATTTGACGACAGGCACTTTTAGGTTTAGTTTAAAGTACAGACTATACTTTGATATTTTCGAAACCATCGTTGTAATCTTACGTAGAGAATAGGCTTCTTTTAAGGTAAAACAATTTATCGTTTGTGAATAATCTATGAATAACCTTTTTTTTGTTTCTCGTCCTTAGTTACCACTACTTGCATTCTCTATGGAGATCTACTGGGCTCAATGATATCTGAATCCAACAGGATTTTTATTTCCTTCCTTATAAATGCTTAACCTTCTCTAGAGTATCGTTGGGATTTTACAGATATAGGTCTACAGCCAGGCGAAAGGTTTTCAAACAGAATGGATGTGAAATAGGCGTACTAGCTAGCCCACACAGTTTTAGGGGTGGTCTGTCGCCCTCATATAAAAATTCTATTTTTTGTGTAGGCCTTGAAAGTCTTGTCCAAAGATCGCATCAGCACATAAATTATCTATTAAATTATTTGTAAGTTTCTCTACCCACCGTAAGCTTCGCTTTACATTTTCTTACAGATTTAACAATAAGTCAGACAAAGCCATAAAGTTAGTAGGTCTAACGTTCAAAACCCATAGAAAGAGCTATCTTGATGTCTTTAAAACTATGACTACTTCCCGAATCTATTAGCGGTGTTAATATTTTTTTTTGTTTACAAGGCATTTTACCGTGGCTTTTGAAACTTCCTGTAGCCCAAGAGTTACCGTGGTTATGACGGGTAATTCAACAGAAAACTTAGCTTTCAAACGACAGATTTTAGCGAAATGAACTTCCTCTTGCAATTGTAGCAACTCGTTCCTCGAACCGGGTACTTACTTCTAGGGTGCCTATTACCCCCGTAGAAAAAACACCTTTCTTTTAAAAGGGATTTGCTCAGCAGCGAATGTCCGAGACTCCTCCACCTTCTGATTTTCCTCTTGTTGAGAATTTAAGGCGTTTCGATTGTTTGAGCATTGGCAGAATAGGCTTCAGAATTTAGGATAGCCCTTTCCACACTTCACGCTTGATTTCCAGCTTCTGCGAGGGTGAGAAGTCTCTGCCGAATAGGAGGTGCGGATAACACAGAAATAAAGGTGTCTCTAATAGATTCCTCTTTGTAAACTTGAACAGTAACATCTTTGAATTCACAGTCCTTCGCCAGAATGTGCAATGCTTGAAGATATTGATCCACGGTTTCTCCAGCCTGTTGAGTTCTGGTTGCAAGTAGCTGCCTGGCGTATATCTCACTTTTTTTTACGAAACTTCTCCTTAGAATGTTAATAGCTTCTTCAAAGTTTGTACATTCGCTGAAGAGTTCGTATACATCAGAGAACATCTGATGTATAGGAATATCCAAATCCTCACATCAATATGCTTGAGGAAGTTTTAAAATGTTCGGTACCATTGATTCCATATTTTCTCTGACCTGGGGTCTTACTATCTAGTTCTAGAATTTTAGGTTTTAGTAACCTGTCCATGTTGATATCCGAAGCAAAATATTAGTACTGTATAGAATGTTGTAAGCTATATGATGTGGGGCCAAAGTTGGGACCACAGAAGTAAAACACGGAACACGGATTAGATGTAAGAAAGATATATTAACAACAGGTTACAGAGATAGTGTAAGCGGAGCTTACTATAAGTTAGTGTCCAACACTGGTAGTACGAGACTCTCTGTGTCACTCGCTGTCACTCTCTGTAGAGTGCTATGTCGCCTACTTAATATAGGCCTGGAAGAGTCTATTGTGTAGATAGTTTCCGGTCTCACAATACTATAATTAACTAGAAGTATTCACTACCATTTTTCTAGTAGTTTAGTTTTCAAGGTCAGTATTAATGGTCTAGTTTGGAGTACGGAAGTGACACAAGGTCGAGGTTAAAAGAGAGTCTATTGGCTGCATCGTGCAAAAATTCTCAAGTCCTTTCGGCAATTCTTTCAGGCTCCTGGCAATAAACCTATCCACCCCCACCCCCAACGGAGCTTGGGCATACCAAACCAATCTAAAGACGAATAGTTTTAGCCACCGGCTGTATCAACTGCTATTTATATGGTGAAAATATGTATATGAATAGAATGCCATTCACTTATAATAAAGACTGACATAATAATAAAGACTGACTTATAATAAAGACTGACATAGTATCTCTCTCTTTCTCTTTCTCTCTCTCTATATATGTGTGTGTGTGTATATGTGTGTATGTGTGTACACACGCGCGAAATTTCCTCATGAGGAACTAAGAAGAAAACCAAAAATGCGTCTAAATGTTCATGTGTGAAAATCAAAATCAAAATTCCTGAAATACAGACATAGGTTTAATGAAGCAAAACTAAAAATTCTCATTGTTCCATTTCGCATTTTTTAAAACACTTGTAAGCATTCAAATGTTTGTATTGTATTCGTAAAGTCAATTAAATCCAAGTCAGTCTGTCTCACTGATTTAAGCAATACAACGTAAGTATACAGTTGGCTTTTACAGAATAACGATTGTCACCAATAAAAGTATTTAATTTTTGAGACATTTTAATTTCCAAATTATTATGCTATTCATTGTAAGTTTGATTAAAAACTCAGTATAAAAACAGTTATTTTGCATATACATAACTTTCTTTTTAATATTTTAAAGCATATATTAAATAGTATTATCTATTATTTACATACGAAAATCAGTTGGAAATAATTTATCGAGTAGATTACGCAGAACACACACATACAAACAGACACACGCACAGACCTATATATATATATATATATATATATATATATATATAGGTGTGAATTTCTTTTCATTTTTCATTTCAGCTTTTGGAAGTAAAGTCTGATGATCCAGAACCCTGTTAAAGGGTTATGGTGAAATAGCTTATTACATGGAATCTTAACGTGGTCTGTTTTTTATTCATATATATATATATATATATATATATATATATATATATATATATATATATATATATATATATATATGTATGTATGTATTAACGAAAAGTAAAATTGAAACAACCTGAATATATATTTTATAAATTTTCTCGAGGTTAAACATGCTGCTAATGTCGCCGAATCACATATACAGATTATACGTTTATAGGTCTCTGAATAAGGGATGTATAAATAAACAATACTTCGAATGAAGGAAGTATAAATAAACAATACTTCGAATGAAGGATGTATAAATAAACAATACTTCGAATGAAGGAAGTATAAATAAACAATACTTCGAATGAAGGAAGTATAAATAAACAATACTTCGAATGAAGGATGTATAAATAAACAATACTTCGAATGAAGGAAGTATAAATAAACAATACTTCGAATGAAGGAAGTATAAATAAACAATACTTCGAATGAAGGATGTATAAATAAACAATACTTCGAATGAAGGATGTATAAATAAACAATACTTCGAATGAAGGATGTATAAATAAACAATACTTCGAATGAAGGAAGTATAAATAAACAATACTTCGAATGAAGGATGTATAAATAAACAATACTTCGAATGAAGGATGTATAAATAAACAATACTTCGAATGAAGGATGTATAAATAAACAATACTTCGAATGAAGGATGTATAAATAAACAATACTTCGAATGAAGGAAGTATAAATAAACAATACTTCGAATGAAGGATGTATAAATAAACAATACTTCGAATGAAGGAAGTATAAATAAACAATACTTCGAATGAAGGATGTATAAATAAACAATACTTCGAATGAAGGATGTATAAATAAACAATACTTCGAATGAAGGATGTATAAATAAAACAATACTTCGAATGAAGGATGTATAAATAAACAATACTTCGAATGAAGGAAGTATAAATAAACAATACTTCGAATGAAGGATGTATAAATAAACAATACTTCGAATGAAGGAAGTATAAATAAACAATACTTCGAATGAAGGATGTATAAATAAACAATACTTCGAATGAAGGATGTATAAATAAACAATACTTCGAATGAAGGATGTATAAATAAACAATACTTCGAATGAAGGATGTATAAATAAACAATACTTCGAATGAAGGAAGTATAAATAAACAATACTTCGAATGAAGGATGTATAAATAAACAATACTTCGAATGAAGGATGTATAAATAAACAATACTTCGAATGAAGGATGTATAAATAAACAATACTTCGAATGAAGGAAGTATAAATAAACAATACTTCGAATGAAGGATGTATAAATAAACAATACTTCGAATGAAGGATGTATAAATAAACAATACTTCGAATGAAGGATGTATAAATAAACAATACTTCGAATGAAGGATGTATAAATAAACAATACTTCGAATGAAGGATGTATAAATAAACAATACTTCGAATGAAGGAAGTATAAATAAACAATACTTCGAATGAAGGAAGTATAAATAAACAATACTTCGAATGAAGGATGTATAAATAAACAATACTTCGAATGAAGGATGTATAAATAAACAATACTTCGAATGAAGGAAGTATAAATAAACAATACTTCGAATGAAGGAAGTATAAATAAACAATACTTCGAATGAAGGAAGTATAAATAAACAATACTTCGAATGAAGGATGTATAAATAAACAATACTTCGAATGAAGGATGTATAAATAAACAATACTTCGAATGAAGGAAGTATAAATAAACAATACTTCGAATGAAGGATGTATAAATAAACAATACTTCGAATGAAGGATGTATAAATAAACAATACTTCGAATGAAGGATGTATAAATAAACAATACTTCGAATGAAGGATGTATAAATAAACAATACTTCGAATGAAGGAAGTATAAATAAACAATACTTCGAATGAAGGAAGTATAAATAAACAATACTTCGAATGAAGGATGTATAAATAAACAATACTTCGAATGAAGGATGTATAAATAAACAATACTTCGAATGAAGGAAGTATAAATAAACAATACTTCGAATGAAGGAAGTATAAATAAACAATACTTCGAATGAAGGATGTATAAATAAACAATACTTCGAATGAAGGATGTATAAATAAACAATACTTCGAATGAAGGAAGTATAAATAAACAATACTTCGAATGAAGGAAGTATAAATAAACAATACTTCGAATGAAGGATGTATAAATAAACAATACTTCGAATGAAGGAAGTATAAATAAACAATACTTCGAATGAAGGAAGTATAAATAAACAATACTTCGAATGAAGGAAGTATAAATAAACAATACTTCGAATGAAGGAAGTATAAATAAACAATACTTCGAATGAAGGATGTATAAATAAACAATACTTCGAATGAAGGATGTATAAATAAACAATACTTCGAATGAAGGAAGTATAAATAAACAATACTTCGAATGAAAGGAAGTATAAATAAACAATACTTCGAATGAAGGAAGTATAAATAAACAATACTTCGAATGAAGGATGTATAAATAAACAATACTTCGAATGAAGGAAGTATAAATAAACAATACTTCGAATGAAGGAAGTATAAATAAACAATACTTCGAATGAAGGATGTATAAATAAACAATACTTCGAATGAAGGAAGTATAAATAAACAATACTTCGAATGAAGGAAGTATAAATAAACAATACTTCGAATGAAGGAAGTATAAATAAACAATACTTCGAATGAAGGAAGTATAAATAAACAATACTTCGAATGAAGGAAGTATAAATAAACAATACTTCGAATGAAGGAAGTATAAATAAACAATACTTCGAATGAAGGATGTATAAATAAACAATACTTCGAATGAAGGAAGTATAAATAAACAATACTTCGAATGAAGGAAGTATAAATAAACAATACTTCGAATGAAGGATGTATAAATAAACAATACTTCGAATGAAGGAAGTATAAATAAACAATACTTCGAATGAAGGAAGTATAAATAAACAATACTTCGAATGAAGGAAGTATAAATAAACAATACTTCGAATGAAGGAAGTATAAATAAACAATACTTCGAATGAAGGAAGTATAAATAAACAATACTTCGAATGAAGGAAGTATAAATAAACAATACTTCGAATGAAGGAAGTATAAATAAACAATACTTAGACTTCATATTAATACACTGTATATTCTCCATTGGTGCTAACACTGGTTTGTACTTTCGGATGCAATTAATGAATACCATCCTATAATACATTAGTGCTCCTGTTGACATAGTGCGAGTACTTTCAGTGGGCTAGCTAAACTAGTTAGATGTATTCCCATAATATTCGATAAATGTTCAACGAGGAAAAAATTTGCTTTGTAACACAATTATCATGTAGGCAGATATTATACTAATGGAACAGCGAATTCTATTGAAAGAATGGGAGCAAAACCAGTTGAACAATGTTTGGGACATATATGGTCAATGCTTTCTCTTTAAAGGCGACCGAGAGTTGTAACTTTTGACACACTTTTGACACACCACGCCATGATGTCAGAAGTAAGGCTTGGGTGTCGGGCGAAAATACATAATAAATGATTTACTCTCTAGATCTACGTCACACAAGCAAAATAATATCCATTGCACGAAGGCTGAACCTACTTTTATCGAATAACTCTTCAGAGCGTCATTCATACTCACTGGAGACCTCCTCTGAAGTCATCCTTGCCATTGTTGTGGCGTAGATGTAAAGGAACACAAATACGAATCTGTGCGATGAAACTTGCTTGCATCAGAATCTTTCACTGCACTGAAACTTATCACACAGACGGTGCACTGGTGTGAGAGTTAGTATGCCATAAGATGGCTGGAGACTTTGAAAATTTTTATCAGAATATCTGTTACCTGCTAGCATGTTTATACTGTACACAGGTCAAAATCCACATCGTTTCTTGAAAGTGTTGCAATTCTAATTTACGTCACTATATATTTTTTTCATCAGGATAATTTAAGAATTCTAAAACTGTGTCTATATTTGCTTTTACCTGCAGTTGATACATTCCGGTGTTACTGCTGCGCATGATTTGCTTATGCAAAAACGTACCATCAGCTGGAATAAGTTTGCATAAAGTTTTATTGAAAACAGTTCACATAAATTGAGCAAATACATGAATAGATCCGTATAATCTGAATGTTCATGAAATAAGTGTAACATGTTTTAATCAGTAAAATAACTCACAGATTAAATGTAGAATTTTGGCCAAGGACAGTATAACCAAACCCGTATTATAAATGAAAACTTATGAGGTTTGAAAAATAAACTCATATTTCATGGCCCGAATGACATAGCCGCTCATCCTAATGAAAATGTAATTTCTAATGTTAGTTTACTTGATATTACATGTTATGGATTAGTAATGGAATCGTGAATTGAGATGTCACATATTTGATATGTTTGGGTTGATCTTGTTGGCCACTAGGTATTAACTTAGGAAACTGAAAAAATGATCGAACCTTAATGACATAAACAGTTTTCATCGATCAGGGTGTTTTATTTGAATTTTGGGAAATAAATAAAGTGCATACTACTTGTTCTACTGTGATTCAGTCCCTAAAATACATACTCTTGGCCCACAAAAGAAGTTAGTGAAACTATAAATATTTCCGTTGCCATAAATAAAAACATCTAATTGGTTTTTGTAATGTCACCAATATCAGCAATTGATTGGTCACTAAAAGTACATCTTA
The DNA here is from genome assembly GCA_903632075.3 of Acanthosepion pharaonis. Classification (NCBI taxonomy): domain Eukaryota; kingdom Metazoa; phylum Mollusca; class Cephalopoda; order Sepiida; family Sepiidae; genus Acanthosepion; species Acanthosepion pharaonis. The sequence goes on along the minus strand of CAHIKZ030001569.1, from coordinate 1,673,438 downwards.
TATAAACGAATGTTTAAATATGTAAAGCACACTGGTTTCCCCAAGTATTAGATTATATCTAACATTTCAAGAAATTACACTACTTTTAAAAATATTTATATTTTTGTAACAGGTGTTGATGCTTCTTATTTTATATAGCAATGACACTTTATTTAAAGTCCAATCTGCTATTCCGGTTACTTAACTTTTTTCTTTGTCGCACATTTAAAAATTCAAATTTCGAATTGATTTTTTTCTCATAATATTACACCAAATTTTGCAGAAAGCTATAGATATCTTTTAGCGAAATTAGTTCTATGATAGCAGTCTAATTAAAATATTGTTCTTCACTTGAGGGCATAACATGCAAAGAAGCTAGTTCTAGTCATTGTGACATTTCACAATACCACGTCTCTTCCCAATAGCCTTGTTCCTACGCACACAATTGTGTTCCATGAGATGAATGGAAGCAATTAAGTTCTCGCGACACCAGGATAAAATGTTGGCAAAGGAACGGGAAAAAGAGACAATGTCGCCAATGTAAGACCGGAAATGAAATGGACTAAACGGAAACAGGAGTAAAGCCGCGTGGTAAGGAAAAAAAAAATGAAATTTCGATAAATCGGGGAAATCATTTGTCATATTCGCTGAGATTTTTAGGGGTGGATAGTTGGTGCCGACGTCAGGTGAGACACAAAAAAATAACAGATTTAACAATGTTCGACGGCTTCGCAGAAGCACATTTATTCGCACATTTATTCGCAGCTAAAAGTGTTTCTGTTGTGACAAAATAATGCCGAAGAATAGACAAATGTCTACTGTTCCAATTACTTTTTTTTATCCCTATGTCTACCTACCTATATCTAATGCTTTTCATTGTATTTTTATTTCATTTTTTCTTCTTTTTTTGTAGAATATAAAACATAAATATATACAGATGTTTAAAGTAACAAATATATTTAGTTGTTATAATTTTCATTTAATTTTATCTTATATTTGGCAACATTATCACCTTTTATCTTAAGAAGAAAATGAACATCACCCGGTTTATGTAATTTATACAATGTTTGTTTAGACGTTTTATGAAATATTAATGTGCCTCTGTTGTCTTATTTTTTCCCTAAATTTCAAAATTCCTGATTGCTTTTCTAATTGAAAAAAACTGCCATTAAAAACTGACAAAAGTCAAAGCATTTTTACTCTAGGCTAATTGTTCAATTGTTACACAAAAGAAGTTAATCCTAACATAGATATTTCCCTTGACATAAGTGAACTACAGATAATTGATAATTGATTTTTGTGATTTTAGTACTAGCGATCTATCGGCCACAAAAACATATATATATAAAAGGATATTTCTATATGTATGCCACACAGGTTTCCCGACTACTAAGGCACTTAGGTAATCATGACTCTCCACAACGTCCTGTCATTTGTAGCTCTTAGTATGGTTTGTCTTTTTGTTATCACTTTTAATTCATGTTCTGCCAACACGAGCTTATTAGGTTGGTTATTCGCTGCTTACCTCTGGACCCTCTTGCTTTCAATGTATTCTATGAATGTCTAATTCTCCAAGTACTCTTCCTCCATTATTTGTCATAGAAATTTCAATTGTCTCTTTCTGATTCTAAGTATTAGTGTCTTCTGTTTTTCCATTTTCCTTACAATTCCTCGTTATTCACACATATTCAGTCTATGATATTCTCAGCATCTCTCGAACCACATTTCTGTTGCTTCAAGTCTCTTCTTTATCTCCGAGGGGATTATCTATCATTTATTACCATATAGTAGGACCGATATTGCATAACATTTGAGTATTTTTGCTTTGTTTCGAACTAAATTTTCATGTTTTTAATACTTTGCTTAGCTTTTGGAAGGCAACTTTCACTATTTCAAGGTGCCTTCGGATTTTGATATCGTATTTTCAGTCGTCTGTTAAAATTTTTCCCCGATATTTAAATTTTTAGACTTGCTTGATTTTGATGCATTCAAACCGGTATTCGTATAATGAGATGTCGTTTTAGCCATAGATTCTATCTTCTTACAATTTATGTTTCGTCCTCGATTTTTTACCTTCTGTATGAATTCCTGTATTTTCCTTTCTGAGTATGTTATCAGCACTGTGTCATCTGCATATCATATGTTCGTAAGATTGTGGCCGCCAATAATGAATCCTGGTAGGACGCCTAATTCTTTCATGTTCACCTCATTGTAAAGGTTGAATATAGTCCGGTGAAAAGACACATTCTTGTTCTACGCCTTTTTGGGATTTTGTCTGTTTACTGAATTCATTTTCTATCCGTAAGCAAGCTGTTTGATTCCAGTGTATCTTGCGAGCTACAAATTTAAATATTTATTCTTATTTAGAATATTAATAATAACATGTTTTGAAAGTGTCAGATTTTATTATGCGAACTAAGGACAAATAAGGAAATAGGCCATGCACACACACACACACAAACATATATATATATATATATATATATATATATATATATATATATATATATATATATATATATATATGATTAACATGCTATTCTATATACAATTATTAATTCCTTATTTATATATGTTAACGTAGCCTCTAGTTTTTTTCTTGGACTTAGCTTTCTAACGTTTTCAATTCCATTTTTTGATCGTTGTGTGATCTCTGTTAAATTTCAATCCAATTTACAACATTTCCCTTCCAATAATTCAATAAATTTATAATATCCTTGAAGTTATATCTTTATAACGACCCTTTGAAATCTTTATATAATTTAAAAAAAAAAATATCAATAACAATACTAAGATACAGGGTACACAAGGAATTTGAGAAAACATCATTAGCGGGTGTTATAATATAAAACGACCTAAAGTAATGTTACTCGTCATGGGCAAACTTTTACATTCGATTTTTTCTTTTAGACGTATGAGAGCATTAAGATGACAGAAACAACCTGACAAGGGAAATGAAAGGGTACAACGTAGTCGTGATGCGACTTTACAATCACAAGATTTCAGAGAAAATCAGATTTTTGAAGGTAGCCAGGTGAACAAAACGAACGATATGTAATTTTGCACGGTCACTACGGAGATACCGAAAGTCATTCATACAGTAGCCAAAGAAAAATTTTTAGCCAGGAGAAATAAACTACATCCCATATCAAAATTTAATTACGTAATCCCTACTCAACATAAATAAACAGTATTTGAAACTGGTATAGAGTAGGCCCTCCATTTGCTAGTTTCAGTGCTTGTATTCGATTTTTCATGGATTTGATCAAGTGATCAACAATCGTCTGATCCATATTTTGCTACTCGTTTAGCAATGTTTCTTTAAGGGTTGCCACTGACATGATTTTGGTTGCACGCTCTCAAAGTTTTTGGTGAAAGTGCGTCAAAACGTGCTCGATAGGATTATATCAAGACTTTAGGCTACCTATAGCAGTGACTTGATTCCTTGCGATTTCTTCCAGGCCTTTGCTACCTTACTCTCATGACATGGCGCTTCGTCTTCTTGATAAAGGTAGACATTCTTGTCAATCTGATTGGTTTCAAATAGTGGGAGTAGTCCTTTCTCTAATATTTGACAGTATTTTGGACCATTAAGCCACTCATCAACAAGAATCAGCCCAGATTTCCCTCCAAACCGGACAGCACCCCAGACTATCACTCTTATCTTTCCATGTTTCACGGTTGCATACAGAAATTCAGTGTTCCAAGTCACATTCTGATTTCTCCAAACATAAACCACTCTCGAATTTGAATTCTGGCAGAATTTACTTTCATCTGCCCAAATTACAGACTGCTAAAATTCATAATCTTTGCTCTCGAATTCTCTTGCCCAGTCCATATGAAGGTTCCTGTTAACCTCTGAAATCAAGGGTTTTTTTTCTTGCAACTCTTCTTTGATAGCCTAGTTCTTTCAGAGTCTTTCTCACCGCATTCTGATGACTTCCAACTTCAGCGCCTTTTTCGTTCGCTCAGACACGATGCTTAGTCTTCATTAAATTTCTTGACAATATTATTAACCGTTTGATGATTAACCTGAAAAAAAAGCTAGCAATTTCTCTATCTGACTTGTCACACTGATGCCATCCTATTATTTCCCTTGTTGAAATTCATCAATTTTATTACTTCCGCGAACTTTCATTGCAAAATATAAGACAACTATCGTTCCTTAGAGATTAGAGTAGCTTGATGCTAACACGGTATTCTCTGAAAAATAGAAGATACGTTATTACACAAGCCAAAATTGCTGTAATTAAGGGTGGCTAAAAACTTATCATAGCCCCCACTGTAGCATGTTCATGTCGTCTGTGAGAGTGATGGGTGTTAAGAATAACGAGAGCCATCTCATGCCATCCAACTTCCTCCCGAATGGCTTCAGAGTCAGTGTCGCCGTCTACACCTTTGCATGATCATTAATCCATAGACCGAATAGTAGCTGTACATATTTTAGGAGGACTCTTCCACATAACCCATATGAGCCAGAAGTGGCTGGCCCTGAATTTTCATGATCATGTTACTCCTAACATGTGATCCCTAACTCTTGATTTGAATCCTCTGGACTACCACGTATGAAGCGACGTTGGTAGGAAAAGCAACTAGAGGCTCAATAATTTCAAGGACTCCTTGAACGCCACCATCGTGAACGAGAACCACCTTCGGGTATTCGGTTGTTTCCAAGGCCGCATCAAAGCCGTCCCGGACATTGATACTCAATAATTTGAATGGATTTTTTTGCAAGTTAAATATATGTACAAATGCATTTGAAAGTATACTGTTTTTTGTATTTAATGTTTTTGTTTTCTTTGTATTATTTGTTCTCAATAACCTAGTGCACCCAGTATATAATTATTTACAATATGATAAAAAAGCTTCGAATTGCATAATAAAATCACATACCAACAAATAGGTCATTGAAAATAAGTATTACAAATTAATATTATAAGCAGAGATTAAATTATGTAAATATAAGTACATTTTGGAAATTTTACTAACACTGGTTAATTGTTACCAATTCTATTGTGAAACCATTTACTTGCATTATAAAAGGAAAAAGAAAGAATCTATAACCATTATTTTTTAGAATGATGTTTAAGAGAGGTTTACAGAGTAAGAGATACAGTTTATGAGGATATAATGGTTAACCCTTGATGTGAACAGGTTAAGATTGTAGTGATTGGGGAAGCATCCTCTTGGGATACTGTTCCACAAAGCAGCGGGGTCTTACATTCCATTAATAGAATACAAAGGGAATAAGGATGGTTTGCTACAATGTGCATTGTATGGCGGGTCTCTGCTTTGAAGGTTAGAACTGGTGCAACTAAGGAATGTAGTTAGTCTGAACATTTTCCATGGAAATAGCGATAGAGTAGCAAGAGGCTCGCGACGTTTCGTCTGTGAAAATGAAGTTGAAAAATGGATAATATTTCGTCACGCACAAGGATGCGGAGACTTTTTTGAATTCTATCGAGACTGGAAGGTGAAGACTGGGTAGCTCTTGCCCATATGTGGCAACAGTACTACACGGAAACAACTGAGTAAAGTGTTAGAATATTTAGATGACTTGTTGTTACTTAGTCTGTCATGGAAAGTAGAGGCATTCAGATTAATAGATCGATGGAATGTGAAGTAAATGTCTTCGAAACCCAGCAAAACAGTAAATGAAACGGTAAGCCTTATAATCAGTGAATGTAGCAAGGTGGTCTCCAAAAGGGTGACAGGGTGGCAACGGCCATACATTGGGAACTGTAAAAATGACTTTGATTCGACCTTGTAAGCAATTATAACAGCAAAAGACAGGGACAGAAAAAACACAAACACAAAATACTTTGGGATTTCAACACCCAGATCACCATTCACAACCCGAGCACTAAAACCGGATAAAATAATCGTGAATAAGAAAAAAAAAGATCCCACCAGTTTGTAGACACTGTTGTATCGGAGGAACACAGATTAAGAAATTAGAGAAACACCAGGACCTTACAGGAAAAATGAAGAAAATATGGAATATAAAGGGTAGAATCGTTTCCATAATAGTTGTGGCACAGTTCCAAGTGAACCTATTGCACTTGAAACTATGCCGCAAAACCTGGAATCAAAACTGCATGGAAATTCGAAGTAGAGTTAAATGTGTATAAACCATAATGTTGCTGGAGTTGGCTAGCATACTGAAAAACGTACTGGTGTGAGTTGTCAAATGCATGTAATGCATATAATAATAATTGTAATTGAAAAGATGTCTAAATATTTTGATCTTTCGAGGGAGGTGAGAAAGTTGTGGACCATGAAAGTAATAGTCGTGCCTGTCGTTATCAGAGCACTGTGAACAAACCTCAAGAGCCTCGAATAAATGCTGGATAAACGAGAAATTAAGGGAATAGGAGGGAAGAGCCAGGCGATAGGATTACTGAAATATGTTGGAGTATGCTGTCAGTTAACTTCTAGTGTAAGCCACTGTTGTAAATTCTTAATAAATAAATAAATAAACTATTATAATAATACTAATAATAACTTTAAAGTTAAGTACAGGAGGAGAATTCCTAGGGTAAAAAACATAATTTTTAAGAAAACTCTATCGTGATTACTATTTGTAATAATAATGATACATTCTTATTTAGCGAGTATACATTACTATTTGCATTTGGCGGGTATAAATTTCATAACTCATCGAAAAAGCTCAACTCTCGACCATTTCATGACATCAAGGAAACAATATATTTATAAGTTTCTTTCATTCTTTTGAGAATGTCCTGTAACTTTTTGATCCAATAAAATGATGTAATTATATACTCATTTAACGAAGAATGATTTCGCATGTATATCTTTAATGATTTTTTTCTGAGTTAAGTAAATAAGTTTCAAACGCACCCTATAAAAACCACAATTTGGTTAATATTTGTGCCTTTAATTTTATTCTTCCAAGTTAAAGTTTATTCAAATATAAAACGTAAAGTCTGTGAAAGAATAAAGAAAACAGACTATGTAGAGTTAATTACAGACTTTTACAAAAATTAGTTGTAAATGATCGTAACATTTCTTCGGTTATCTATAAACAATTAAACGATCAATTGATTTTCATAGAATCATCTTAGAATGAACCTTGAATTCAGGACTTCATCACATCATCGCAATCACTAATACATTGTTGTCGACCTAAAATATATACATGTTGCTAGTCAATTCATTTTATATTTTAATCGATATAAAGCCTGCATCAGTATAAGAGTTTGAGTTAGGAATAAGTTTGTGGAACTTTGAAGAAATTTTCTTTGACATCGTTCATGATATGTTAGGAACCAACTTAAAGCACTCAGGAAATGACACTTAAAGAAGTTGTTTACTTGAATGATTTTGAAAGCTGCCAAAAGAATATTCACTAAAAGCTAACTCTGTAAACATTTCCTTACAGAAATTTTGTTTTGTCAAATATTTTAAAAGCAGTTTTAAAACTTTCCAGTCTGTTGAGCAAAAACAAGAACCCCTTCTAAATAAAATTTGATCTTTGGTCAGTTGGTCAAATTTTGGTAAGTACGTCAGGCATAGAACGTTTCGCTATCTCCTCTTGTATTTACATACGTATATAGTGTGGATATAAGAATCAATACTGCATAGTGACTGTCATTTTCACGCCTCATTGCGATTTCAGAATACTCTTGTAGTGTTTTGTATATCGGTCACTGGGGGATTAAAGGGAGTGAGAGAAAGAGGAAAACAGTATCTTTGTTTAGGGCGAATATTTTGGGTTATTTATGCCAATGATCTTTAGATTACAAAATATAAAAAGCTGGGATTGTGTATATCTTTAACATTTCGATGTAAACTGTAATCGACGATTCTTGTATGTTATCTCTCTTTTCATACTCTCTCTTTCCCTCTCTCTACATGTATATACATACATACATATCCATATATATATATATATATATATATATATATATATATATCCATATATATATATATATATATATATATATATATATATATATATATATATAATATGTGTGTGTGCGTGTGTGTATGCGAGATGCGAAACATATCATGGCTTAATCATACATCTCTCTATTTCAATTTAAATTTTGAACATCATAGAACTTTGAAAACAGTAAAGTTACTGTAAATAAATATTCTAAAGACTCCAATTGTATTTTTAACTTCTTTTCCTTATACACACAAACACGCACACGGAAACATATATATATATATATATATATATATATATATATATATATATATATGTATATATATATATATATAAACCTTTTTTCAGTTAGCTGATTGATGTTATTTCAGCATCCTGACTCCAGAGTTTCATAGGTGAACCTGTCCGTCCACTCTTCAGGGGATATCAGCAATTTACTGTTTATATTTTTCGACTTTTTCTTTTTTATGCGCTTATCATTAGTGTAAAATTTTTCCGTATTGTTTGTGTTCTTGCGTGCGTTTGCGCGCATGCGCCCATGCATCCGTCTGTACAGATGTGGGTACGTGTCGGGTGTCATCATGATTTGTTCTTTTTTTCGTTTCTTTTTCACTTTACTCTCATTCCTTAGCTTTTTCTCCTATTCTTCCATTTCTTCTTTCGATAGTTGCCATTTGTGGCTAATTATTACGTTCTCTAGATATGCGATCATTTTTAATTTTTTAATTTTTGAGCCTTCTAGTTTTTTTGTAGGGGGAAGTAGCTAGGGAAATCTTATTTCGTTTTTACATAAATTATATATATATATATATATATATATATATATATATATATATATATATAATCCTACTAGCATAAATTTGTGCACTCTTAACTCTAAGATTGAATGTCCAAATGACTATAAAATAGCAATTATAAAAAAACCTAATAAACTGTGCAAACATTAACTCAGCCACAAAACAGATTTTCTACAGTGAACTAAAAACTATAAAACAAACTCTTATTGATAATAATTTCTCTCATTATATTTTTGATGAACAAATAAAATGTTCTATTGGAAATTTTAATATAAAGCAAATAGAATACTTCTTCAAATAATCCTAAACATATTAATTTTTTATATCATAATCAAATATATTCTAATTATCAACAGGAAGAAAATATCCTAAAAAAACTAATAAATGCTAATATATCCACCTCAGATCCTGACATAAAGTTGATCACATACTATACTAAATTCAATATATCCAATTTAATCATACGTAATGACTCCTCCCAGCCAATTAATGTGGTGCAGAAAACCAACATTATATATAAATTTAGTTGTCCCTTGGAAGATTTTATCAACAAAAAAAAAAAAAAAAAAAATGTATATATATAGAAGGTCTCTGTATTCGGCCCTTCAAAAAGTGTGGATGGTCCTGCACAAAACCTTTACCACTATAATCAAATCTCATGTGCTGTTGTCGGGCTGTCGGTTTCCTGGGAACTGATTTGCTTGACCCTCATACTTAGAATTCTACGGGAGAGTCGACATATAGTATGACAAAATGGAAAAAAAAAAGTTGGGATGCGTTTCATCCGTTGTGTTATCATCGGACTGGGCTTTGTTAATGTTGTCACGTCTGCGATTTATTACTGACTGAATACAGTAATTGTCGAACAAGGCCGGAAAAAGTGGGGACATGGGTCAAGGCTGGACCGCACTAACTGTTCTATACCTAACTAATTAGATTCACGGCCCATTCATTCGTTACAATTTACTCATTCATCAAAAGAATCTATCCGTCACCATTCGCTCCTACATACACCAAAACACCTCACTTACACAGGGCACCTGTCAAAAAAAAACACCCCATGACGTAATATATATAATTGTGTATACAAAAAATATATATAAAAATTATATCAATGGAGAGGGGTGATGACCCCGAAAACTGAAAAAAGAATGATTTTAGTAAGACCCCTCAGGAGTTGCTGCTGTCTTCGGATAAAATCAAGAGTCTCTCTCTGTAAGTGAAGGGTAAAAAATTATAGGTATTCAAAATTTGACCCAATCGAGATCAAAATGCCGGTCAAAACAAACTGGGGATGTTGGGAATCTCGATTTGAATCATAGGGAGAAACCGGGCACAGGCCAGGAACGACACGTCTATTAACTATGTACAAAAGAAGAGTCTATCTTAATCAGGAGAGGGATCCACAGGAATCCGCCCTGTTGTGACTTAAGGGGACTTAAAAAAAAGAAAATCAAGGCTATCCCCGTTCATGCGAACCAGACTCTCCACGACTACCCACCTGAAATCTCTCATTACCAAACGCTTTCTAACAGTTCTAATCTTCATCTTGAGTTGAGGCTCAAAGAATCTGATCAGATGCTAATGAAGATAGCGATCACATTGCAAGATTTGCTCCGTCTTCTTCGACCAAATTACTATTCTAGCTGTGGACAGCGGCACCAGAAACACCAACTATTTCACCTCAGAATACGGTGGCGACACATTGTCACACGCGTATGCGCAATCAATAAGCACAAGATTTTCGGGAGCGATACAAGCCGTCAACTCGCCGACATATTCCCAGAGGGGGCTCACTCCGAGGACAATGGTAGAAAGCATGCGAAGCTGTTTCCTCTAAGACAAGGTCACACCGGTGAGAGTCATACAAATTCGCCAAGCCACATCTGAAAGCTATGTTAACTTATTCCGAACCAATCGCCAGGTAAGCGAAAACGTTGCTGAGATAATCCGACGCTGTCACCCAAACCAGAAAGAGCGGAAAAAAACAAACTGGTCTCAAAGCAGAACCTTAACGACTCCCTCCACTAATTCTCGATACAAGGCTCTCCTAAGCCGAGAAATATCACTGGACCGAAGAATGGCCCTCAATGCCGAACGGCACACGTAGAGGAAATCAGACTGATCCCGGGGCCTACGATAGCGCTCAGCCATAGAAATAGGGGGAGTGTTGGTAAAGCGAGGGAATGCGGTCCTTAGACTCTCCTTCAATATCGACCCCCCTGTCGACGCGCGGCGTAGGAAAGCCAAACTCAAGGTGTGTCGGTGATTCACCAAGTGTGGCATTCCCAGCACCCCCCGACACAGACATCTTTGTTGACGTGATTCTTGCGACTACCCTACAAGAGGAATGAGAGCAAGTGCTCGATCGCCTTCTTATGTTCCTTACAGTGAGGGAGTACAGCCAGTCGGTAAAGGATGAGAGGAAAGACGTAAGTGGCACAGCCTCAGCAACCCATTCAAGGACAACCGCCTTCGGCGCCAAACCTCACTTGACTCGCTGACCTTCGCCCGTACTTTTGATCAATGTTTTCTGAAGCTGGAGTCTGGGCGCGAATCACACTCCGAGAATACGGATGGGCTCATCAGTTCAACCAAAAGGTTCTGGAAGATCGACCCCCTTCCAGGCACCTAACCGCAAGGCGAAATACTTGTTGCGGTTAATTTTGGCCCCGTGCCCTTTTCGTACCGTCCAAGCGCCTTCAGCACCACCTTAATTTCAAGTTCCCGCTGCACGACACTAATCAGTTGTTGCCGGATGTCCAGCCTGTCCAGCAAAGACAGATTGAACTTCCAGTGTCCAGCCATTCTACACCTAGAGTCTTACGCCACCGGGGAACAGATAAGTCCGAATAGCCTAACCAGTGGAACGTGTGACAAACTAACAGATCTACCTCGGGCCTTCTGATTAACATTCTGTTCAAGTAGCTAGATACCTGGGTCAGACGGCCAACTACGTGTCCATGAACACATCTTCCCCGTTTAACTTGGCGTCCAGGATGGCGTTCCAGTCCCCAACTAAGACTAGGCGCGACGAATCCACCAGAAATGATCCAAGATGACGAAAAACGAGACGCGCTCCTCCTGGTCGTTGGGCGCGTAAACAACAACAATCCGGAACGAATCACTTTTCACGGCATAATAGACCACGATCTACCGGCAATCCGCATCAACGTGGAAAAGGTCCACCCTCACACCCAGAGTACGCTTCACCAGCAAGGAGACGGCTATGGCCGGTCGATCCTCGTATGATGAATAGACGACAAAGTCGTTAGACAGAAGACAAGCATCAACGTTGAAGACAAAGTGCATTTCCTGGATCGCGGCGACATCCACACTGAACGACAAGAGGTCACATTCAAATCTTCATAAGTCTGAAAAGAAAAAAAAAACACGAAAATACACTATTCCCATACTGGACGGAAATCTCCGGCTTGTTCTAGGCTTTCTACGCCCATCTCCGACGTCTTTTAACGCATTATATAGAGAGAAATGGAACATTACCGGGACCCTACCTGAACAAAATCTGGAAATTTTTTTGTTTCGGAGATCCTACCTCGGCTACGCGGATCTCTGGAAAGGCGTCCTTCACCTCGAAAGATGGGACCACACTTTCAGATGACTTCCCGTATCCTTTACACAAGTTATCACACACGGAAGCGATCTTAAATATGGGACCCAAGAGGACCTACTTATGAGTGCAGTGGTCTTTCTCCAAGTCTTCTCTCTCCACCTTGCAGATTTTTTCTGCTCCGAGGAAATTTTTCTTTTTCTCCCTAGACGAATGGGGCGGAATATCAGTGGACAGATGGGGAAGTGTGTAAGTGGAGGAGGACGGGACCCAAGCAGGTGGAGTGGGGAGGCTCCTTGATTTTGGGTCGATATTCTCAACTATTCGACCTCGCTTTTTTCATGTCCCTCTCCGCCTTACTTCGCCCAGTCTACTTTTCTTTCTTGGTTGGTTTCTCCTCCTCTTCCTCTTCTTTCTGCTCTCTCCTCCCTCTCCTCTTCAAAGAGGAGGACCGAAGTGGAGGCATTTACTTCGCCTTCATCTCTGAGTCGGGACGCTGATGCTTTTTTGCTGTTGATGTTGTCTCTGTTGTTACTGCTTTTCTAGTTATTGTGGCTGCTTATGTAGTTGTTGTTGCTTTTGTTGCTGCTTCTGTTGCTGTTTTTGTTGCTGCTTCTGTTGCTGATTTTGTTGTTGTTGGTGTTTTTGTTGCTGCTGGTGTTGCAGTTCCTATTATTGATGCTGCAACTTTTGTTGTCTTTCCTCCTTCTCTGGCAACTCCTGGTATTGTTTTTGTGGTTGTGGTGGTGGCACCTCCTGCTGGGGGTAGAGGGGGCTTGTCGTCTTCCGTCTCCTCCTAACCACCAACCCTCCAATCACCGTCGGGGGCTTTCCGAGCTCTTCCGCTGCGACCACTACTGCTGCTGCTATTGCTAGGCTATGTTGTGACGCCATGTTCTTGCCGAGACAGGCCTTTGACATGTGTCCCGAGGCACCACACAACCAGCAGGAGGGACGACATCACTTCACTACCACAGGCATCATCTTTTCCAACCACATTAGGACGTTGGGGATTTCCGAAAACTCTTCCGAGTCAGTGGCACCTAGATGACAAAATCCCCGCTAGCGATGCCCACCTTTCTCACTGTCACCGAGACGTCCTCCACTTGGTCGTACCAGGCGGAAAAGGCCTTCATTCGGTTTTCGTTAATGTCCACGGGCGGCCCGTCTTGATTCCGCTTGCATACACAGTGTAAAATTAATATAGAAGAATTCGCAAACATACTATAGAGAGTTGCAGGATGATTAAAAACTTTATTCCAAGGGACGTTGCGAAGGAAGTTACTGGATGAGTCCCAATCAACGCGTTGATAACAGAAATATATTCTGTTGGTAGGAGGTTCTTGGCTGATTGGAGAGCAGAAAGAGATATTTACAGACACTACCGCATGATCAGAATTGCCAAAAGGGCAGAGCACGACATGAGTCAGGGATAGAGGTAAAGAAGAGACCACGAAGAGAAGCGTGTCCATCAGGATTACTGGAAAAATGCGTGGGGAAGTCTACCACTTGCGTGATAGATTGAGTGATTGAGAAGTTCAGGGTTTGGATGCCAACGATGTCAGTCAAGATATTTGTAAATAGGTGTAGAGAGATGACCTTACCTATATTACCAGAAATACTGTCTTGCAAACAACAGTATGGGATGAAGGGGAACGGTGGAGAAAGAAGAGATAGCTGACTGGGTTTAGTAGACACGTGTAAGAATGGTCTGGAGACTCAAGAGAATTCCCAAGCCAGTAGAGTATGGACCGGATGAAAGGAAGGTTTATCTATCCTATTAAAAAAGAAAAAAGTTACTAAGTTTTAACTTAGTAACAGTCGAGATATCCATTAAAAAAATTAAAATTGGCATATACTTTGAGAAATCGAGCATACACAGCTTCCCAGTTAAGTTAAATCTTTGTCTTTTTAATTCTTGCTCTTTTATTGTTCTCTCTTCTTCATTTTTTTCTCATATTCTATAACACTCAGTAACCCTTTGTGTCTTAGTGTTTTATTGCATTGCTTGCGGTGAAATTATTAAAAACTGATAACTGTTTTATGCTGTCAATGTGAATTTTCAGTTGACCAGAAGATCTAAGAAGCTTTATTTCAATAATAAAATAGAGGAGAAACTTTCACGAAAAGAAAACATGTCTGTTGCTTTTCTTAATAGGAATTGCACTTTAAAAAGAATGATTATGAAATGCTCTTCTGCCAAAGACAGTTAAATAAGTATTTTTAATGCCTAGATAAAATCTATTATGTTTCATAGCGAGATATATTTTTATTCGTTCTTGTGACTGCCCCATATCTCTTCAGCTGCCTATCAAATACCATTTGTAATCTCATAAGCCTCTTTTATTAAAAAACAACAATAAATTCATTTTAAAAGGAAGTCACATGCAATGGAATCATATTGGAAAATCATTTTCATCGAATTACATTGAAGGTTTTATATTTCTCTTTACAGGTACATGGCAATTCTACACCCGCTTCAGTCAAAGTATTTGTGTACTATTTCCCACGCCAGAATCGTTATAATCATCGTCTGGATATTGTCCTTCATTTTGGCACTACCGATATTAAAGGGTCGGGTAAGAACCATATAAATTCATTTCTTACTAGAAAATTTATATTGTACAGCATTGGAAAACCTATCACCCGGCCATGATTTGTCTTACAGGTGTGCTGATCATGACATTGCGTTAGATCATTAATGAAATGTCACTTTATTCACCATTTTTCAAGTTTCTTGCTAGCTTTTATTTCTGTGTTACTCATTTACTTTTTAGGAATCTTTTTCATTCGCTGTATAAGAAATTTCTCATTGTATTTAATGTACTTATATTTAATGTTTAAAGTTACCCTTTGGGAAAGTTGTTAACAGCAATTCATTAGATAAACATTGAACAGAAAACTAAATGGGCCAAAATACAGTGGAGCAATTTTAATTGGGTTGGAGTTTCTATTAATTAAGAATAAAACTGTAGGTTTCAAAAGATCACAATAGTAATCAGTTAATTCTAGCTGTCCTTAATTAATAAGGACATCTCAGCATTACAGAATGTTGGGGATTGTACATTGGTAGCGTTTGTTGGGGATTATACATTGATATAAGTCTAAAAAGCAATAACGTTTAGATTATGTTTCCTTAGTCCAAATATTAACACATTAAGAAATTTTATAATGCATAAATATAATTTTAAAACTTAGATCAATTTCTAATCACTTTGCGTTATCTGCGGACAAACTAAGTATTGTTGTCAATCAAAAAAGTGCCGGATAACTCTACCTACTTCTAAAATGCAATTGTATATAGGGTTATTTGGTTATTGTTATCCACGATAGAATAATAATCTTCAGAACTGACATTTCCCTATTTTTTAAAGATATTAGGAAACGACACGTTATTATCATTTCATCTTGTACATCATGGATAAGAAGTGTATAATGTATGTAGAAACTTCTGGTTAACAACATCAAAACATAAGTTTGCACTAAATCACCGAAATCGAGAAAAAGTTTTACTCACAATTCACAGCTGGTGAAAAATGAAAAAAACAATTTAGCTTTAAAGCAAATCCATTCATTTTTCGAAATATAAAGAAAAACATATTAAATTATAAAACACGTTTCTTATGTTACTTGCCCACAAAATTTTATTAACAAATGCAAAATAAAGATTTTGTTCTTGTAGTAAAATTTCGTGAAGCGTTTGAAAGTAATTTAAAGGATAGCTGCAGGTTGCATTCAAGCGATGAGGCTAAAAGTATTGAGAGGGAAAGATTTTTTTTTAATATAAAAATATATCAATCAATCCGAGTAATCGAAAAATTGCAACCATTTGAAAGCCATGAATTTATTGATAATGGCTTATATTAATTTAAATAAAATAGAAATACATACAGATTGACTCTAAACGATGATACTATTTTTATTAATAAAATAAAGTAGATGCAAAAAGACGGCTACAGGATAAATAGATTATTTGCAAGAAAAATGACAAAGAATTTTGGTAATTGTAAAAGGGTATATACAGAAAGATGATGACGGTGATGAAACCATGTCTTTTGCGACAGTAGAACTCGTTTCGAAAAAACACAAATAATCGTGAAGGTAGATGTAGATTTCATTAATGGTTTTTGGTTAACCAATAATAAAATGTTTTTCGTTTCTGTTATTTCTTTTGGCTTTTTAATGAAATATTTCAAAATTAAACCGTATGTTCTTTTTCATTTTAGAAACATTTGGAAGTAGGACTAACCAGGAAAGCATATTGGTGCATCAAAGAATGGGACAACACACTGTATTCAATAATTTATGAGCTGTACATGTTAGTTATACTCTTCATTTTTCCTATTGGAGTAATGATTGTAGCCTATGCAAGTATTGGCTATGAACTATGGAAAGTTGCGAACATCCGTGCTTCAATGAGAGCTGGAAGGTAAGTAAAAACTATGGGAACATTCAAGTTTTACGATCGAATTATACATGTAGAGACTTGATTTCTTTTTCTATAACTTCATTACTTTCTATGATTTTGACTAATAACATATGGCTTTTGATCTGTAGTTATTGACTTTATTGGATTAGTATCGAGTGGTTTACGGAGAATAATCCCCACGAATTACAACTAAGTTCAAAGTGGGTGTAAACAAAGACGCAAGAAACTCATTTCTCGAAAAATAGTCAAAGATACTTAAATTCTAACATAATCCAAATGTAGAGGTTACGTGGAATTTGTTTGTCAAGGCTTCAGTTCTTGCTTTACAACGGAAACACCGTGGTTGATGGTTTCTGTCAAATGAATGGTTCTTTTGAGATATAACTGTCATCTTTTACCATTCTGCCGAGTGTAATGACATCATAATTGTTCAAAGTTCTTATGCAAAAATGTCCCAGACACACAAAGCAAAAATTAATTCTTGATTTACTAAGACTGGTTTAATCCAGTAAAATTTCACAATTATGAGATTTATTGAAGATTAATTAGCTACATTATATAGGGTCTGCTAGTTCGCATTAGTTTTTTCCCGGCGAGGCACCGCAGGAAGAAATTATCAGAACAGATTAACGAACGGCAACAATATAACATTTTTTCTAGTAAAAGTGGAAAGGATTTATCAAATTAAAATCTTTTCTTGTTTTTGTTGTTTTTCCAGTGACAGTCAACAACTTACAGAAGTTTCCTCACAAAAAAGCGTTGCACCAATTGTTCGCAAACCGAACACAATGTACAAAGAACAAAAAAAAGGACCGACCGAAGATGATAATACAACAAAGCAGGTAAGAGAAATAGTATGCCCTTTAGCGTCTGCACGAAATTTCTTTCCTTCTAGTTGTCTTCCATAGATCAATGTTGTAGAACAGTTATGATTAAATAACCATAGACATAAGTAAACTCCTCTTCAGTTCATTCGAGAGACACAAATACCATTATCAAATCAGCGAAAAAGAACAGATCACAAGAAAGGTTTAGAGATGATCCTTTAAAGCATTTAGCATTATATCAGTTGGGCTTCAGGCCAATAGATTTAATTATGGCAGTAGCCAAACGAAGCGGAGATAAGCCATAGAACATGATATTTAATATTATTAGCCTCACATTAGAAACAGTTGGTGTTGAGGCTTCTTCAGTTTGGAAGGAGCATTACCATTAGTTTCAAGTGGGTTCATAAAATCAAATTGTCATCTATCTATCTATCTATCTATCTATCTATCTATCTATCTGTCGTTGTGTTCGTTATAAATATACTCGAGTCTCTGTGTGTGTGTGGGTATGTGTGTGTGTTTTTGTATGTGTGTATACATTATTGTCCTGTATGTTAAACGAATACATGTGCATATCTTTTGTTAACGGATTTTAAGACGTGCATATCTTTTGTTAACATATGTCTGTACTATTAGGGCGTATGTATTTATCGATATATTTAGTGACAGGAGTATTTGTTAAAGGCTTTTGTACAAGTCTATGTGACGAAATGTTTTCTCTACAGTTTTTCTCTTTTTTTTAACTGAATGTTTGGTGTGGAGATGGAAAGAAATGTTTCATTAGAAATGATGTTAGACTGGCGTCATCCACTGCAGATTAGTGATTAGACTGTCTGGTAAGTCATTAGTATCGAAGATAGTTCGATTCTCACTGGGTCTCATGTACTAGTGGCTTTGTGACACTAAACTTGATTGGCTCTCTTTTAACGCATTGATTAACAATACCGTCTTACAGATCAATTCGCATCTCTAATTAGATCGATCAACACTTTACGTCCAATGTTGTGGTTGTGTGATACTTTAGGCTGGGCATAGTAAATAACCATTTAGCCTGATTAGGCGTGTAATCATAGGAAAGCTGCTTTACGGGTTGGTCCTTCCGCCATAATTGGATTTATTGATATATATGCATAAGAAATTCACATATACAGTGGAGAGAAATATGTTTTTCATATAATTAACTGTACATTTTGATAGACATTTTTAAGTTTGAAAAGAGAAAAAGCAATCAATCTATTCACATACAGGGCGGAGATCTGCGGGAGTAAGAACCCCGACGGATTGTCCTAGACTCCCTGCGCCCAACTCTGATGTCATCCGTCCATCTAGGACAATACCGCCAACGTCCATGGGATATGTTAGCTTTAAGTTCCTGTATAGAGAGGGGTGGAGAAGCACCGAAACCCTCCCTGCACAAATTCTTAAAAGTTTCTTTAAATCTGATGTACCCGTCTGGGACATGCGCAGTTCGGGAAAGGCATCTTTTGCCTCATATAAGTGAGACCAAACTTTTAAATATTTCCCCGTGTCCCTAATACAAGCAATGACTCATGGGGCCTTACGAAAGTTGCGGGATCCTCCACCGAATTCCCGTCGACAAAGGGGACCCAAGAGAGCCTTCTTTTGTGTTCTGCTTACCTTCTGTCGACTTTACGAATGTCGTCAACATCGAAAAAAGTATTTTTCTTTTTTTTTCTGGACAGGTGGGGTGGAGTAGAAGTTGACAGCGGGCTAGAAGTGGACTAGATGGTGAAGAGGGGAGGCTCCTTGACTTGAGTGTGGTGTCCTGAATTTCCACTGTTGACGCAGGGTCAGATTGGAATCTGGGTTTGAGCATTTCCTTCTCCATCCTGCTTCATCCAGCCCGCTTCTCTTTTTTGATGGTCATCTCTTCCTCTTCCCTTCTCCTTCCTTCTCTTTAAAGAAGAGAACCGAGTTGAGAGCATTTCCGGCTTCAACTCTGCTCCCCTTTGCTGTTACTGTTGTTGCTATTTCTTCTGTTGTTGTTTGTCTTTTTGTTGTTGTCGGTCATGTTTTTGCTGATATTTCTTCTGTTGTTGTTGATCTTTTTTCTGTAGTTTCAACTGTTATTGATGGTCTTGTCGCTGTTCTGCTTAATCTGCTTGGCCTGCTGATCTTTCTCTTGTTGAAGATCTCTTGGGGTTGTTGTTGCTGCTGAGAGGCCACCTGCTAGGGGCGGGGGGTTGTTCTTGACAACTTCCGTCCCTTCTTTGCCACCTCCCACCAAACACTATCGGGAGCATTGTCAGTCACTTCTGTTGTTTCCGCTGCTGTTGCTTGACTAGGCTGAGGTACTGTGTTTTTGCCGGGACACGCTTTAGCTATGTCCTGAAGCACCACATGCCCAGCAGTAGGGACGATGGCCTTCCACTACGACAGGCATCATTTTATCCCTACACATCAAAATATTGGTTATCTCTGCAAAACTCTTCCTCGTCAATGTAAACTGCAGGACGAAATGTCCTGTGGCAATTTAAATCCCTGCTGATTGTTGCAGTCACCTCATCCACTAGGCCGTATCGAGCAAAAAAAGCCCCAGCCTATCCAGCGGAACTTCATGGGAGGTAATTCTTGCTCTTCTCGTACCCATATACTCGTTTTGAAGGCGGACTGACTTAGTATTCAGAGTACTTCCCGCCAACATTTTAGTCTCTTCTTCAGTTGCCAGTAAAATGTCCCATAGAGCATCAGACCTCCTAGCCAGAATGTTGGGCTTCCACTGTTTCCCTGCTGACTCCAATAAGTCTCCGAGTTACTACGTTGGTGGTCAGCATGGAGATGGCTCTTGTTCTGACGACATCTATTGCTTCCGGGATAGTAGGGATCCCATTACCTTTAATGAAAGAGTCATACTTCTCCCTTAGACTATTGTAATACATTGCATCTTTTGGGGGGGGTGTTTTCATCCCAGAACCACCACGGCCAAACAAATAAAAGGTCGCCTTATATACTAATGGCTTATTCTCTCAATGAAACAGAAATTAAATGAAAAGTAAGTCTCGTGACAAATAAAGTCTACTAGAAAACTGACATCTCTGATCACCTGACGGGGGAGGGCAGCGGAATTTGAACAAAAGAAAGAGGAGTGGAAGTAAAGAGTGGCCAAGGAACACACATCCCATAGCTAAGTTAACTTGGCAGAAGAAAAAAAACAAAAACAAGCCTCAACTAGCCTATTTTGGGCAGGGTTGGCAATGTTCAAACCAGAATTTCCAATATTCTTAAATTCCTAACCGGCATAAAAATGCCACTCCAAGTCAGCACCTTTTACTCGGAACAGATGCGCAAGACTCACCCTCATTTTGCCAAATTCTAGTGGATGGAGTAGTTTCCTCTCTGTCCTAATCTTGACTTTAAGCTGATGCCTAAAGAACAAGATTAGTTGGTAAGAAGTAAACTTCTCGTCCCCATAGTATTACTTCTGTTGTATCGTCCATATTACGACTCGCATAACCCCTAGTAAGCAAAAGAACACAGTCCTCAGCCTTAGACAACGGCGTTAGAACATTACTACAAACAGAACTGGCGTCGAGAACAAAGAACTTTCCGCGCAGCACGCGAACCATGATGTCCTCAACAAACTTGCACAAAGAGCCTGCAGTGGAAGAAAGCGTGATTCCAGGGTCACTACCGACTCGAACGCAGTTTGGAGATTTTTCCAAGCCCGCCGAACAAAGTCTTTTGCTGACCCAGAGGGCCCTTCGAATCACCAACCAGATGAGTGATTCCTTATCATTAGTGAGGCATTTCAACCCGAGCGCCCAAGGCCATGTAGAGGGAGCCTCCTGCTTTGTCGGACCGAGATCGCCTATCGGATCATCCCGAATAGACCTCCTAACACTTTATATAATGCCTGACAGGACAACGTCTGGACGTCGGAGAGGCCATCCGTCGTTCGTAAGAGATACTTGAGAGCAATTCGACATTCACGATAGAAGGAGCCCTCACCTCGGGGTGAACGGGAGGCCTCCACCTTGGACGAATGCACACTTCTGAAGGATGGAAAGTTCTTACGGACATCTTCTTTCCAGAATTCGCCGTTCTCACCCAATTACAAACGCATCCGATCTAGGAAAGAAATGCGAAGCGCATTTTGACGAATCTCAACGCAAGGCACACTCAGACTGCCTTCAGACAGGTGGAAGTGACAGATCTCTCGACATACCTTGGGGGGACTTGCGTCCCCACAAGAACAAGACGCTTACTAATGTAATCAGTTTGGTACACGGAAGTGGAAGTACGAAGATTCGATATAGAAGAATCGGGTAGATGCGCTAGACACATACTTCCGCCTTCTCCTTTAAGGAATTTTCCTTCCGGGATCACGGGTGAACTGCAGCCTCGGGCTTATCCCGCACCGCCGACCTATTCATTTCCAACAAGAGATCGGGACCGAAGCAGACGCCGAGTATCTTGACCGACTCGTCTGGGAAGAGAAACTCCCTTCCACGCACCCAACCGTAAGTCAACAGACATCGCGGTTGATCTTGGCCCTCGTCACCGTCTCGTTTAGGTATAGGCCCCTGCTTTATCCACTTGTTGTAAAACAATGCCAGCAACGGGACAAAAATGGGCGACTGCCTCAAGTACTGTTCGTAAGGGAAATAGGCGTCGAACTGAGCAGGGCTCAAACCGGGCTCTCTGGTAAAAAGATTTGAAAGTAATCTCGAAAAGCCTCACATGTGTCCGCGTTTGTAGTCACGGTTCACTTGTCCGGCAATGTAATGCTCGCAATATGTTGATTGGTTGCACTTCGGTCTTCCTCTGCACGCAATTCAGCGGCCATGTTTGTCGTCTCGGAAGATATTCTTTTTAACCTACCCCTAACTACCAGAGCTTGATCCTTCTTGATAAGCAAGGAGGCCAGCTCCAACCTAGCTAAAGCTACGTCCCCACTATCATAGGTTTGATTGCCCGATCAACCTTGACTTCTAATGCTAACATAGATAAGTTGAGTCCACGACTAAAATCAACTGCAAACGAACTAATTTTGGATTTTAAACTATCCCACCAACTATTCCCAACCACAGCCCCCCCATCAATTTCTGCTGTAGCATTAGTAACAGCTGGTCACAAATCTCACTCACCAAATAATGATGCGTTCAACTTCCAGTATCCAGACCATCTAACCTTAGGCTTATCTAAGTTTACACCAACCCGGAATATGATCCGTATAAACTATCGAATGGAAACTTGGACAACCTAAGAGCCCTACGTCGACACTCTTAACTAGGACTCGGTCGATGTATGTAGAACGCACCACCGAAGTCGAGCTACTCCTATTAGTTCAAGTTCACACTACCCCCAGAGTTGCTCATTCTGATACTTATCGACAAAATCAAATTTGTCGACAAAGTTACGAAATGCTTTCACATCCGGGTTGTTAGTATCTGATCAGTTCCCTATGCGATCTATATCGGGATCAAGGACGGCATTCCAACCACCCGCTAAACTACCCGACGAGATGTCATCAAAAATGGCTCGATCCGCCGAAACAAATCAGGCCGCTCTGCATGGTTATTGCGCGAATAAACCCCAATGAGACGAAGAGCCTTTTCTTTTATGGTAATATCCAGCACACATAGCCTGCCCGCCGGATCCGCGAAGACAAGAGCACATGCAGCTTTCACAGACTTGCTCAATAGACAGGAAACATTTCTCGAACATCTATCAAACATTCTGAATAGAAAACAAACCCCTTAGAAAGAATGTCTTCATGATCGCGAGTTGAAGACCGGGTGTACTGCACACAGCATACATCCAGCCCGAGAGGCTGAAGTTCGCGAGCGAGTCTCGCCCTTCATGACTCCGATCTCAGGCTCCGGGCATTCAAACTTGCCAACCGGAGTGCCATTATTAGTCCGATTAGTGTTGGGAATCTGGCTTGTACATGGTCGTTGTAAGGACACCAACAGCCTCTGCCATTGACCCTTAGACCATCTCAATCTTGATACTACCGTCAGGGGAAAAACCACCAATGTCCCAGAGATAGGTTAATTTCAGGGCCCTATAGAGGGAGGGATGAACTAAAACTAGAACACTCCCAGAATAGAACTGTTTCAATTTATTTAATTTTTCGCCTTCTAGGACAACGATTGCGGGTGACAGCTTACAGGATTTCATAGCCTCCTCGACCATACCCCATATCTGCCGTTCCCCCGACACAGTACAGATGACAGAATCTGTTTTGCATTGGGGAAACTTTAATGTCCTTGTTTTCCTGTTTCTTAAAAGACAATAATATTTTAAGTTCTTTTATTCGGTTTCCTTAATTTCTGGCCTTTCTACCTGGGCGGGGGAAATGCGCCAGACGGCCTCACTTAAATTATATGGCAGTCTAGACATTTTTTTTCCTTGTCTTCAGTAGAAGGGCTTCTAATGCATTTGTTGTTGTCTTTTTCTGGTGCTGGGAGGCCTGGGAGTAGAAACTGAGGTTTGAGAAATGTTTTTTTTTTTTTTTTAGAATGGACTTGGATCTCTACTGAGAGGAGAGAATTTGCCAGGGGATGAATGAGTTGATGATGGGGTCGAGGGGCGCGCTGTCTTTTGAGTTGGGGATTCTTTTAATTGTTGTTCCAATTTTTCTTTGAGTTGTTTTACTTTTCAGTTTTTCCGAATCCGAGATTGTATTTCTTCTGCATTTCTCTGAAAGAGGCTGGGGTGTCGCCTTTAACGCTATCAGAATGAGTGGGGCTGTTAGTGCCTTTCTTCCCGAGGGTTTCAGGGGACTGAGGTCCCATTGTCTGGCGCTTCCCTCTGGCCCTACCAGCAACCAGCCATTTCCCCTTCTCCTTCTTCACAAGCAGCGGCAAAGGCTTTTCGGGAATTCAGGGAATTCTGAACCCAACCGGGGGTTTAACCACTCCTGTTACAGGCGAAGCGGAATTGGAAGACGAGACCAGAGGACGATTTTGGTTGACAGTGGCCTGCCTGCCAGAAGCCTACTTCTCTGGACAGGAACAGAGGTACCAGTCTCTCCACACTTCCAGCATCCAGACTTGTGGCCGGCCACAATGACCGGCAATTTCAGGCCCCCAACATTCAGACGGTTGGAGATAGAAAGGAAGGTTAACATTATATCGAAACTCTACCCCCCGATCAGGCTATCGCAGGTCGTACCCAGTATCTGACCATATTGCGATAGGAGAGCGGTTAGATGCTGTCGATAACCTTGAGGAGGGACCTCGAATATCGCAACGCCGGTCCTACGCTTGCTTTTGTATTCAGTTCTTTTGCTATGAGATCCCAACTGGTCATTTCTTCACAGTCATGAAATGACCCGAATCCTTCACTATCCTTAGTGGCTTAACACCAAGAAACTCCAGTTATTTTATCATTGTTTCTTTTGTGGAGCGAGAAATTTTGCGCGAACACATGTCCACCACAAAGACTGACACTATACTTTTCTGAGTTTTCTTAAGTTCTTGGGGTCTACCAAGAGTCCATCTTCTATTACAAGGTGAGCGTAACCATTAGCTCGCTCCAAGAACTCCGCAATATTGATGATGCATTTAGGAGGGGAGTTCCAGCAATAGGGCGAATCCACAGCCTCAGCTTTGTACTTCTTTTTGTCTTGAGTGCCACTATGGTCTTCCATACTTTCTTCATTATTAATGATGTTCCTATTTCTTGTATTTTGGCTATTATTGACCGCCATACTTCTTTTTTTGATTTTTGGCCATTAGTGGCTTCCATATTTTTTTTGTATCTGTAAGAGCAGGGTATTCCACTGCATCGTCTATATCTGGTGGGTCTTTTCTATTGGTTGGATTAAACAAATGTTTGCGAACCGACTTCTGTCGGCCATATTGGAAATTTCAACACTAAGAGGCTAGCAGTAATAATGTTTTTCTTGTATTAAATTATAAGTGAGGAGAGGGTTGGAGGGGAAAACAGAACAATAGATATACTGGATTAACAGAAAAAAAAACTGATAAAACACGAACTTACCCCGAAAGGTTTACAAATACAAAAATAAAATACCAAAACAAACTTTAAAGTGCAAAACACTGGTTTGAACAGCAAATTAAAATTAAGAATTAAATAAATTAACGTGAAAAACTTCCAAGAGTTACCCGGAAGGTTTTAAAAGAAATAAAAAACGTAAGAAAATGTAATACAAAAAAACCTGTTTGATCAGCAAATAAATAAAAAATAAAAATAAAAACAAAGAGTCGTAAAGTTAACTGAAATTATGCTAACAGTTACCCAGAAGGGTTTGAACAAAAAACGATACAAAGATTTATCGAAGACAAGAACAAAAATGAAATCACCCGAAGACGGGGAAAATATAAGTTATAGGGGAGGGTAAGAAGAAAAAATTCACAAGAAAAAATTCAAATCTTGCAACTTAAAACAAACGGGATTTAGTCTTAATACAAAATTAGAGGGAAAATTAAATAAGAATGAAATAAATCAATGATCTGAGGTCTAGTTCAACTTTTTAAAGAAAATAAAATTAAAAATGCAAATGGCTGCTAGAAACTGAAATAAAACAAGAACTGCAAAGAAAGAACCAAAATTTAAATTCAAACAAGAAAGTACAAAAGAATAAAAATAAAATAAATCAAATAAAGTTATCAGAAAGTTTTAAGCCAAAGACAAATTCTTGTAACTAGTGAACAAAAAAGGTAACAAATAACAGCAAAAAGGTATCCAAAAATGTCGACGATACGAAGAGGGTTCGTTGTTTCTTACTAACTAAACAACACGTAATTGTAACCACCCAAGTCAGTGGCACGATATCTCTATTTATAGTAAATGGCGGTCTGCATTTTCATTGTCTAGAGCTTCACGTTCAGACTCCGCAGTATCAGCAGTGAGACTTTTCATTCATATATGAATATATGTTTGTGTCTATAAGTATATGTACAGGGTGCGATATGTAAATTGTTTCGCGGATGTGCGTTATCTGTTTTTGATTTTGTCGATTACACACTATAGTAAGGTCAATTGGGTTTCGTCTGTGAAAAAAAAAGAAAAAAAAAAAAGAAAGAGCACCAAGGCGCAATTCACTCCGTCAGAAACGGAAACAGAATGCTGTACTGCTTGGTATTCGCACCTGAAGCTACAATAAGAACAATTGAAAGTGTTTGGGTTTCAATCTGAGGAGAGTACAGAGGATTCGGAAAGAGTTGGATGATATATCCAGTCAACATCATGGTGTTCGGCGTGATCACTATTGATGGCGACGTTATGCCTCCATTCATCTTCCCACAAGGTCTAAGACTCAACACGGAAGCTTACATCAAGTGATTTGCTGAGGTAGTGCTGCTGTGGGTTAAGAGGGTCGCTGCTGGAAGACCATATGTCTGGCAATAGGACTCTGCACCATGCTGCACAAGTAGGAGAGCCCAGTCATGGTTTGTTAGATAATTTCTGCGACCACATCATCCCTTACATTTGGCCACCTAACTCCCCATACATCTTAATTATTAGATTTGGACCAACAAAACTCCTTGTAATAGTAAAGATAAACTGAAGTCAATGATTATAACAGCGTTCACCAACTTAAACAAGAAGACTGTCCAGAAAAGATGCAAGAGATTCTGAAATCGTCTGAAGGCCGCGGTCGAAACCAAAGGCTATTTTATTGAATAAATTTACACTTTACTATTTCAAAATATTTTTGTGTAATTTTCGTAAATATATCTGTTAAAATGAGATGTCAGAATTATTTTCATTTTCGCGTAATTTAAAAGACAATTTACCCATCGCACACTGTATATTGAAGAATAAGAATTTAAGTGTTTTTTGAGAAAATATTGAAAGAATTAATTCATAATTGCTGTTTCTTTCTTCATCAATGCATAAAATATCTAATTTTCCTTGTGTTTAATACTGTCAATGAAAACATCACTTTATTCTTATTTCTGCCTTCCATTAAGAGATTTGGCTATTTCGCATTATTGAAATCAAAACTAAAATTAAAATTGTTGAAATAATCGTTAAGCCAATTTAATATAAACAATTCTATCATCTATAATTATGATGTTTATGTGTATGATTTTGTGTGGATATACTTTTTTTTAAGATACCTGAAGTGATTTTCGTCATAATGTTCACATAATCGATAAACAATTTCATAAGTGTTTTCAGGAAAATAATCCTACAAATAAATAAAAGAAAAAGAGAAAAAAAATAAAGAAAAAGAAGAAAATTAGAAACTAGTTGGAATGAATTAGAACAAAATTTAGATATACCTTAGGTAAAATATCTTTAAAATTATTATAGCTGATTTTTTTCTTATAATTAAAATGAGGGCCAAATCACAAAAAGATATTTTAAGCAATAATGTATGTAACATATTTCCTTGAGATTTTGTTCATTATGAATTTTGAAAAAAACAAAAAGTATTATTTTTTCCTATAATCTATACATTACACAAAATTTCCTTATTCAAAGTTTCATAAATTCTAAATTTAAAAATAGGAATAGAAAGAAGAGTAATACAAGAATACATTTTCTCACCTATGAAATTAACGAGACGATCCGAAGGGAAATAAAAAAATCTAGCAGGATTTATTATCTGCGGACAGAATCTTTCAAAAACTAAGTATAGGAAATATCGTGAGAAGAAAATGATGAACTATTATATCAATCTAAGTTTTACAGACTTCAAGCGAAGGAGATGTGGTTTTAGCATCAACTGCTAACAGTACCATGGACAAAACATGTATGTAAAGACGAAGTCTCAAAGAAAATAAGAAATACTTAACAATCAGATAGTGAAAGTTGAAATTTCTGGGTCACATAATGGAGAAAGAGGACCTAGAGACTCTAACACTCATATTATATAGTGAAGGCAGAGGGAATCTACTTAATGTGGTTGTGTAAATAGATAGCAAACAAAGATAAAATATATTTTAAAGATAATATATATATATATATATATATATATATATATATATATATGAAGTGTTGATTTTTATATCCATTGGGTCCATCTTTACAAACGTATTTGGTGCGATATTGACGATCTTTTTTACATAAGCATAATTTTCAGTTTTCAAGTAATATATATATATATATATATATATATATATATATATATATATATATATATATATATAAATGGATATCATTTTTTAATCCGACATATTTTTTATTACTTTGAATGTTATTTTTAGTGGATGCTCGCATTTGAGTAGACGCTTCATTTATTTTAAATACCAGGTCGGTAGACGAAATAAATACTGTTCAAAATATACAGAGCGTTTATTCAAATACAGATTTCCACTAAAAATAACGCTTGATAACACCAAGCAAAAGTCATACGTGGCGATCCAGGGACATTAGATGTAGGTATAGATCTGTATAAGTAGTACCCTACAGCGTAACAACTATCCTGGGCATATGGCAGCGCCCCAATAAATTGGGATAGGCGAGTACAACAAAAGGAGGACAACAACACTCAAAAAAAGGCTGCCTGCCTTATGCCAAGGGGTTATTAGAGAAAATACAAAGGATCTGCTGTCCATACAATATCTGGACAACCTTCAAAAGCTGGACGACACTTCGCAGATATCTTTCCCGAGAAAGACCCCCCCTAGAGGCGAACATGACTAAAGATTGTGTGTACGCCATCCCGTGCAGCTGCGGAAAGAAATATAAAGGGGAGACAGGTCACCCCCTTAAGGTAATGCTTCAAGAATACGAGAAAGCTGTAACACGAGGTGAAGTGGAAAAATCAGGCGTGGCTGACCACATATGGAGAGAAAAGGGAGATCACCGACCTCTGTGGGATCAGATTGAAATCATAGACAAATACACATTGGAAAATTCGTAAACTTAAGGAATCAGCACATATGCTAGGCCACAAAATCCCCTGTGCCGACCAAGCATAGAAATGAATACAATATGGGAACCAGTAATAAATAGTGCCAGAGAAATGCGATAATAACAACAAAAATTGCATTCTGAGCTCTGGTAAAAAATATGCAATGATAACAGCAAAAATTGCAATCTGAGCACTGGTAAAAAGGACTCATGACACAGTGGATAAAAGCGTTAGTTAGATCCAGTGATAGGACCCAAAGAGTGTGAGTTCAATACCTGGTTAGAGGGGAATTAACAGGAGATAACTGACATCCATTAGACATGGCACGTGGAACTATTCAGTCTACCACAGCGAGCAAAAAAAAAGAGTTCAGTTCGACATTCCCACCACCTGAAGAAGGCCGGAGCGTACTACGTTGCCATAAATATGGCAACAATAGTCGGAATAATGTAAATAATATATATATATATATATATATATATATATATATATATATATATATATATGTAATTGTATTCATAACTATGTTTTTAAAAAACCTTTTAATGGAAAGATATTAAAGAATGAATATAAAATAGCCACAAAATTTTTTAATAGTGTCTCATTTTTCAAAAAAATGTACATTGCAATATGATTCAGATAGTAAATTTAAGCAACATAGATATATATTTAGAAGATGTTCAACATTTTCTATTCTTAATTCAAATCTCACAGCAAATTTTATTTTAGTAGAAGTATTCTCTATAATATCTGGCATATAAGAATATGGAGCCAAAAATTTGAAACAGAAATTAAATTCTAGTGTCACTTCTACTAAATCAAGACGCTTGTGTATTCTGATTTTTTATAAAATTAAACAAACATTGAAGTTCCTGGATGATTAATTGAAACTGACGAAATCTGCAGCTAACTGTGGTTTTATGCAAAATTAAAAATCATACTTATATCCTCTTTGAGGGTAAATTTTGTTGTGGTGGTTAGTGGATTGGGTTTCAAAGTGGGTAGTTGCTTTTCGAATGATTTGAAATTATTTTAAGTTAAAAGAACATTAACTTACTTTATAAAAATGTAAAATTTGAATAAAATTTTTTTTCATAAGTAAAAATGATTTTTTCACTTACAATTGATTGAAAAATTTAGGTTTTATTAGATAAAATTAATTTTTGGGGATATATATATATATATATATATATATATATATATATATATATATATATATATATATATATATATATGAGTGAATTAATTATACGTAATAGAAAAGGATTATTGAAAAGAAGATTATGATAATTCATTTGTTCTTTGTACATATACTTAACACTTATGATTAAATCTCAAACCGTATCATATTTATCTAATACATACATTTATATTTTGTTTTTTTTTATGGATTGTTTCAATTTCTTAATCTATCTTTATTGTTCGTTCTTCTCTTCAGGTCGTGCAGATGCTTTTCATTGTGGTGTTACTTTTTGCTATCTGCTGGGGGCCAATCCTTATCCAGAATGTATTGACAGCTTTTCACTATATTGCTGTATTACATGTTGGCTGGTTGAAACCAATGCGGCAGACATTTTTCCTAATGTCATATATGAACAGTTGCGTCAACCCCGTGGTCTACGCCTTCATGTCGAAAAACTTTCGCGAAATGTTCAAGCTGGCGATATGTTCGTGTGTGCGAGGTAGCAAATATGTTCGCAACTACAAGTACAATAGGGCTGTGTCTTTTGATACACGAACAAGCGCCTTCAGCCAAACACGGAGTGTCAACCTCGATACAAAGGCAGACGTGGATTTTGAGATCAGTGACAATCGTCTTCATGTCATGAACCGTGCCTATAACTGTGTAAATCGCTCAAGCACAGACGAACGTTTGGAGCTCAGATTAACTGACCATAATTTGAAAATAAGCCACACTGAGCTCCATCGCAACAGTTACGACCATCGAAAATTGTCATCAGAAACATGTGAGCTTTAATCATCAGTTGAAATTTTTGTGTCATCAGATTATATAATTTCATCACACATTATTTTCTTGGTGGATATCTTCCATTTGTAAGGGATAATTTCAAATCAATTTTTACTTCAAAAGCGTCTTTTTCAGGCAAAAAAAATGTTACATTCAAATTGATCTCTGAATGACATCAATAGAAAAATGCATGTAAAATGTGGCGGAAGCAAAAATATTCGAAAACGAAAATACACAAAACAAACGAGAAAAACACTTAAAAATAATTCAGACAGAAAATACAAACCTTTTGAAAGACATATAATTAGAATATATTATAATATTTTCCATTGAAAATTTTGCTTTCATATCTTCGTTTTCACCATTGATGCCAGATTTATTTTAAATTACTTTTTCTCACCAATAATGGGGCAGCTTTATTAAACTATTTCACAGTATTTTCATACAACGACTCACGTTTCATAACAGTAATGGTTTATTTAGGCACAGCATAATTGTTGAAAGTACTGTCACTATTTGCGCCAATTGCTAAATTATCGTCTTTCAGAAATGTGTGCTGAACGAGTTAGGGTCATTTCACTTTCTTAAGAAAGGTAGATTTTTTTTTTTTTATCTCCAGAGTATCTATAATTAGAGATTTAACTAATTTAAAATATGAGCAACCTGGATACATTTCCTGTATTATTACTGACCTTAAATGCATTGTATATAAGTACACTTATGTTATGACAACTTTATGGGCGCATTCTTGTTTGGCCTTACAAAAAGTACAATATCAAAAATTGAGATTTACGTACAATATCTAAAGTTGAGATTTACAGTCGCATAAGCATTTCGTTTAAAATATATGTAAAGTCTACTAAACGTACGTAATGCTGATATCCACGTACTTAAAAATTAAAATAAGACATATAAAGTTCATAATTTGTTTCTTTATAAAATCATATTTACTTTTTTCAATGCAAATATCATAATTGTAGAATTGTATTAGTTGTGAAATATAAAAAACACGAGTCAGAAGTAACTTTGTTTTTAAAATGTCACTTATTAAATATATAATCATGCGTGTAGTACTCAATAATAGTCTAGCATAAATGAATGGTCCAAATAAAATGTAGAAATCATTTATTCCGATCAAAAGGCTTGAGTAATTAATTATCCTACTTATATTGCAATCCAGTATCTAAATATTATTTAAATGTTTCTTTATTAAGCATAATTATTAAGTGCTTTGAAGTGCAATGAATATTTGAAAATTTGACCAATTTAAAGGCATGCGATAGACAAACCTTTCAAATGAGAAGGAATATGTCTTCCAGCCACTATAATTATAAAGTATTACAACATTCCTGTATTTGTTTATTAAGATTGATAGATATTGATAATATTATCATTTTCTCATGCAAATAGAACTTATCAGTATTCCATCATAATATTAATCTTTCTAAGGAAGTAAATTTAGCCATTATCAGTTGTTATAATTATTACCAACTGGTTATATTGATTTTGTTGATAATTCAAGAGATCTGAATTTATTTTTCCAGATTTCATTATAAACATATCCAGGAACTGATGAAGTTAAAGTCTATTGATACATGTAAATAATGCATTCTACTCCTCATATTGAAATATTTTTATCCATTTCTAGGAAGACATTTAAGCTTAAATTAAAATATTAATTAAAGTAAAATATCCTTAAACACTAAAATATCATTAAACACTAAAATATCATTCGTATCAAAAGCAAATTTATTGCTGAATAAAATGAAAAAAAATTCTGTATCAAAATTCTCCAATCACTAACGAGTTATAATATTGCTATATCTAATTCCTTTAAGCAAGAAAATCCTGAAATGTATATTCATATTTTGATTTTAATTTCATTTAATTCGTTGTCAAAACTCACGCTTATAAGATATATTATCTTTGAATTAGGGAACCTATAATTTCAGTGATAATTAAGGATGTACAAATATATCGTAAAAAATATGCATATTAGTTTTAATTGCATCAAATTTTTCAGTTTTTAAATTACTTAAAAATTTGCCTCCAAAATTATCAGCCAAAAAAATATTTACAAAAATTGAATTTCACTTTCACATAAAGATGCGTTACAAATTTTGTGATTTCAGCAAAACGAGCTGAATTATCAGAAGTATCAGAGGTAAAATCATTCTCATCAAATAATTGACGGAATGCTTTCCAAACTAATCACTATAAATTCATTTCTCAATAATCATTTCCAAAATTTGACCACAATGTGTCATTATCGATGTAAAACAGCATATTTTTTTCTTAAAACCATTTTAAGGAATTTGTTAAGAGCTTCCTGCTAGTTGATTTGCTTTATGAGAAAACAATTTTGTACATATAATAATGTGTAATGTGCAATAAATTCTGTGTAAATTACATATTAAGATAATATGACATCCAATGTTTATTTCATAGGACCCATAAATATTATTTTTGGTATCTATCTATCTATCTATCTATCTATCTATCTATCTATCTATCTATCTATCTATATGAATATTTTTTGTCGTGTGTGTGTTTCTGGGAAAGGGGAGTTGGTTGCCAGGAGTGTTGCATAATCGACCCCGTTACCTTTAAACGAACAAATAATCTTTTACCGATAATCTCATATTGGTAACACACATTATACCCACTCTATTTGAGTAACAACCTTGAAAAACCTCTTGAGCAGAAATTGTAAAAATTTTGATTTCAACTTAAAGTTTAATAAATGTTTCTTAACCAAACATTATGCAACATTTTCATTTTGTGGATATTGCGCAAAATTGAAGGGAAATCACAGCGCCTCTCTTCAATCGGTTGTAATGCTGTTATAATCATAACCCTAACTGTATGTTGATTATTGGAAAGAAAGTTTTTGTTTATTTCTATTTTTTTTTGTTGGAAAATATTTGATTTGTATCAGAAATTAAAATGATTTAAAATCCCCAACAAAAATATATATTCTGTAAGATATCTACAAGCAATTTCTACAAAAGCTTTGTTGGGTGTTACTTGAATTTCTCCTTATAGTTTTAACATGATATTATTAACATTGACTGAATAATAAAAATTAATGAGATTTAATTTCTAAAACAATGAATGGTAGTTAAAGCTGAAGAATTAATTCTTGTCAAACATTATTTAAAGTCAAGCAATTGTTAAAAGTAACAAAATATAATAACGCTTTTCTATCGGATTCAAAATTGTAAGGCAAATTAAGATTTGGAAAAAGTAACGTTTTCTAATCATGAATTAATGCAAATAATGGATCTTTAATATTCTCTGCTAATTCTTATTTTCTCTTCTTTCTTTCTCTCTCTTTTTTTCGCACTTTTTCTATCTGTTGTTTTCTTTCACTCTCTTTCTCTTTTTATTATAAATACATATAAATGCATTTGCATTATTCAGGTATGAAAATTATTTTTCTTCAGATTCAAAGAAAACAATTAATCATAAATCTTATTTGATAAACAATTCAGATTATAAATCAATTAAGAAAAATAAAGATATATTTAAAATGGCCATTTTTATGAAGCGTTTTCTTTTCGCTGTTTTCTGATTATGTGTTTGTTGAACAAATAAAGATGCCAATTAAGGTTTATTTCCTTCATTTTATAGTTTTCCAGAAATCTCAGGAATTGTGGAATGAGACAATTCATGTTTATGTAATAAACTTTACAAGCAAAAAATTGTTCGATATTCATAAAAAATTTTTTTTTTTTCATTTTCACTGAACTTAACATTTATTGCATATTAGTATCTTTACGGTTTTATTTTAAAATTCAGTCGCTGGATACCTTTCTGTCAACAACACAGATGTTTAATAATAAACTAACAGAGATCAAAAGTACTGTAATGATATTGCATTTAACAGTGTCTGAAGATTTATTAGCATCAGTGAAAGTTCAGCGACGTTTGATTTTTCGTGCATTGCATAAAGTATTGCTAAAACTTCAACAATGGCAAAAGACTTCAAGAAAAGTATGAAAGAGGAAATCAAATAAATCTGTTTCTATTTCTATCTCTTTTCATTTCAGATAACCATTTTTCAGGTCAGTCAATAAATTAATGTCAGTCAATAAATTAATGACTGCAATTATGTTTACGAAGTGTTTCATGTCATTGAGTTAAGGTTTTTATTCATAATTCTTAAACTTATTTTTTAATAAAATGATTATATTTCATAAGTCTATGCAGTAGAACAAAAACAATAAACACTTGGAACTAAATGTGAAATTCTCTTTCGATGAGAATACACATAACATATTTATTCATAATCCACACAAAGTGTTTCATAGATCGATATCAAGCTTGTAAAATTTACTACATATACTTTACATAGTCTTTATAAGGAATACTACGGAAGGAGATTTATTCCACCTACTTGCTATGGAAATCACAGCAGTGACACCCTGACGTGGTGAGGCTATGGCCGCGTATAATCCAACAGGTTAACCTATAACCTGTAGATTTAGCCGTTTATAAAATATGCCATAATATTTTTTGAATTCTCAATTCACAAAGTCAATTTTGCGTCATTAAACAGAATATTTTCCATCATTTTCTATCAAAATAATCACGAATACAAAGCAAATATTTTTTACCACAAAACAGTCTTGTCTCATTTAATTATATCTTCATTTTTTTTCGAGACAAATGGTAACTGATCATTGTTACTAGTAAATTAGGTTATGATGCTTGTCCAAGAAGTAAATTGTATATTTCGTAAAATAGGTGACATTAAACTCTGAAAAATATATATCGCTGCAATATATTTCAATAATAAGAGGAAAATGTATATATATATTCGATTCTTTCATTATTAGCATATCCCTTAAATCTGTGAAAAATAAATTTCTTTTTGACTAAATCTCTGAAAAACAATTTATTTTTAATACTTTAAGAGTGATATTCATTAAATTTCTCTGGTAAGGTGTAATTCCTTTACTCATCGAAAATTTCTGAAAATCTCTAACAGATGTTATACTGAAATGTACCAAAAAGTATTTTGCTAAAAGATGGTCATCGTATTTCAATGGAAGCTGTCATTGTCACAAATACAGTTCTCAACTAATCACTATGTACTTTCAAAATATCTTAAATCAACAATCATCAAATGACAGAAATAGGTAATGTGATTATCAGACGAGTTAAGCTTCATCGGCAATCAATGTTTTAAATTCTACTGGTATTCATTACATAATTATTTTATTGACCAATGGTTGACAAGTTTAAATCACTTAAACAAAATTTATGTTTCCTTCTTTCACATTTTCAACAGAAAATACCCCACATTAAGTATTTTTTTAAAAAATTGTAACATCTGTTACTTGGTATTTGGGGAAAGATGCAGAAGTTTTATGGATAAATTAGGATCAATTTCTATGGATCATTTGTTTTCTTTAAAATATTTAATACAAGATATGATAGGCTTAATTTTACTGATCAGAATGTGGAGTTTAGATCTTATTTATCTTTAATCATCACATTTTGAAATATCCACTCAACAAAATAATTGTCTCACTTCGAAAACCCAAGCTAAAAATAAACTATCCTCTAAAAGAAGTCCGTAATTTTGGCCGTAATTTTTCTCTGACAAATTCCTAAGTATAATGCTTCAGGTTTTAGAAAAAACAAAAAACAAAAAAAAAAGCAAAAGAAAGATCAATGACTTGAAAATATCAAAATCGCATGGTCGATTGTACATTATAATCACAAATTGTTTTATTAATAAACATAATTTCTCTTGTATTTGATATTCTACGGTTAATCAGTTTCTCTCTAAGAACATTTTTGTGTTAATTATTTGTTATTTTTATTAATACTAAAATTAGTTTTGCTTTAGTTTAGAAAATATTTTTAGTTGGTTTGTAATGACAAATTCTACTGACTCGGCATCTGAGGTAGAATTTGAAATTAATTTTTTTTCCCAGTGCTATGAGAACACTGAGAAAATCTTGCGCGTGATTCTTCAGGATACACCGATGTTTCACATCAACTCTGGTAAATTTGACATTAGCGTCTCATAAAATTAAGATAAGCCAGAAATGAGAAACCATGTACTGTCTTAGCATACTTGCAAACAGAGATTGTTATTTGATAGATGGAAATGAGATTACCTACGCCTCAGAGTAGATACAGTAACTAACATAGACGATGCAAAAGCAGTTCTGGACAGCAATATTGTTCTCGTGAGATGCTTTTAAATATTAAATTCTTGAATTATTTGTTGCATGATTTTTCAGTTTTATTTCCATTCATATTATTAATAAATATGTTGAGAAAAAACTGACGTAAAAACTTTTCTCTTTGCATTTG
Organism: Acanthosepion pharaonis; assembly: GCA_903632075.3. Classification (NCBI taxonomy): domain Eukaryota; kingdom Metazoa; phylum Mollusca; class Cephalopoda; order Sepiida; family Sepiidae; genus Acanthosepion; species Acanthosepion pharaonis. The sequence goes on along the minus strand of CAHIKZ030001569.1, from coordinate 1,635,821 downwards.
TTATTAATTGCGACGCTGATTTTAAAAGCAAAAAACGTGCGGCAAAGAAAACTATTCGTCAAAAGACAATAACAAAAATATAAGAAAAGTTCTCAAGCAGATGATAACTGTAATTTAAATAAGCTGGCTTTGAACAGATAAGCAGGCCTATATGATACTAGCCAATCATACTTGCAACTGAAAAGTAATGGTGGCATCAGTGGTTACCATTTTCGCTGAAAATACTTGCAACCAATACCACTTTATTTGAAATAACCCACTTTACAGTTATATATATTTAAGAAAACTTGGGTAATTAGTCTAAAAATGTTAAAGGCTGCAACTAGTTTCATCGACAGGCCAATTAATTGACTTTGAGAAAAGTGATTTTACCATTACACTTAGTAATTTTTAAACAAAGTAATATTTTGGTAAAAATAAGAAAAATATCAACGGCTTCTTTACAGATATTTAAAATGATACTTTAAGAAAAATACAGCTTGGGGTCAAAAGACTTTTTCGATTATCACTGAACTTGCATATATTGAAAATGGCAAATTTCAAATCATCATCATCATCATCATCATCATCATCATCATCATCATCATCGATGAAAACAATATTCTTTCTCTGGAACTGAAGAGAAGCCCAAGACGTTCATATGATCTTGGAAAATTACAGGAAAAAAGCTAGCAATCTAAGCACAGCTTGGATAGATTATCGTAAAGACAGTGTGCCACATTCTTGGATCTTTATGACTTTAGAAATGTACAAAGTCTTCTCGATGACAGTAAATGTCTTTAAATATAGCATGGGACTGTGGGAAAACCATACAATACTTAAATCACACCAAAGGTACAGCCATTTCCAATCGCTTGAATATCCGACGAGGAATCTTTCAAGGAGAGTCCCTGGCGCCCCTTCTCTTTTTTTGTCTATCCTTGATCACCCTTTCGCATTTCAAAAAAAAAAAAAAAAAAAAAAAAAAAAGAATTACGGAAACACATTCAATAGATCTCGATTTTGTCACAAAGATTAAGGAACTGGAACAAGAAGAAACCTATAAATACCTAGAAGTCAAAAAACGAGATGGCATACAGCATATCCAAATGAAGTAGAAAGTAAGAAAAGAATATTATAGGCGTGTGGATCTGGAGTTAAATACTGAGTTGAATTCACAAAACAGAATATTAGCCATAAACACTTTGGCGGTCTCTGTGATGCAATAAAATTTTAACAGCCTTAACTGGACCATAGCTGGCATTAAGCGAATTGATGTCAAAACGACAAGGTATCTCATTCGTCGCTGCATGCATCATCCTAAGGCTGGTGTTGATCGTCTCTATATATTCAGATCCGAAGGATTAGTTTAACTAAAATTGTCTTACAAAACTACGACAATTGGTCTTCAAAGATACATGGAAACTACAGAAGACTGGATGATGATCCGTGTCAGAGAACATAAAATAAATAAGAAACTTTATTCAGTAATAAAGGAAGCCAACAAATTCAAAGTGGAATTGCAAGTAAGTGTAGAAGCACGGGTAAACCATAATACAATAACTGCAGCGGCTAAGAACCTAAAAAAAGAAAGCAAAAGCAAATGCAATATACCAAATGCAGAAACGATGGCAAAATAAGCAACTTCATGGTCAATATTCAACCCGTGCCAAACAAGCTGATGTAGACAACCCCAGTACCATCAGGTGTTACGTAGTTAAAAGCTGAAACCGAAGGTTTTATTCTTGCTACACAGGACCAATGCTTGCTAACTAGAAATTGCCTAGCACACATACTGAAAAATTGTGTTAAACCGAAATGCAGATAAGTATCCAAAAACAATTGGCCATCTTGTATCAGGTTACACGCTGTTAGCACCAACTGAATATAAAAATTGGCATGATAGAGCAGGCCGATATCGGCACTGGAAAATATGCAACTTTTACAGGAAAGAAACTGGTGTGAACATCACCGAGGCCCGGTTACAGAGGCAGGACCTGTAATAATTTTATGAGACTTTACAATACACACAGACAGCACAATCAAAGCTAATCGGCCAGACATCGGGATTAGAGACCATAAAAACAGAATGGGCTTCCTTTATTGATATGGCAGATTGTAATGTATCTTTGAAGATCTTCTTTTATTGATATGGCAGATTGTAATGTATCTTTGAAGATCTTCTTTTATTGATATGGCAGATTGTAATGTATTTTTGAAGATATTCTTTTATTGATGTGGCAGATTGTAATGTATCTTTGAAGATCTTCTTTTATTGATATGGCAGATTGTAATGTATCTTTGAAGATCTTCTTTTATTGATATGGCAGATTGTAATGTATCTTTGAAGATCTTCTTTTATTGATATGGCAGATTGTAATGTATCTTTGAAGATATTCTTTTATTGATGTGGCAGATTGTAATGTATCTTTGAAGATCTTCTTTTATTGATGTGGCAGTTTGTAATGTATCTTTGAAGATCTTCTTTTATTGATGTGGCAGATTGTAATGTATCTTTGAAGATCTTCTTTTATTGATGTGGCAGATTGTAATGTATCTTTGAAGATATTCTTTTATTGATATGGCAGATTGTAATGTATCTTTGAAGATCTTCTTTTATTGATGTGGCAGATTGTAATGTATCTTTGAAGATCTTCTTTTATTGATGTGGCAGATTGTAATGTATCTTTGAAGATATTCTTTTATTGATATGGCAGATTGTAATGTATCTTTGAAGATCTTCTTTTATTGATGTGGCAGATTGTAATGTATCTTTGAAGATCTTCTTTTTATTGATGTGGCAGATTGTAATGTATCTTTGAAGATCTTCTTTTATTGATGTGGCAGATTGTAATGTATCTTTGAAGATATTCTTTTATTGATATGGCAGATTGTAATGTATCTTTGAAGATCTTCTTTTATTGATGTGGCAGATTGTAATGTATCTTTGAAGATCTTCTTTTATTGATGTGGCAGATTGTAATGTATCTTTGAAGATCTTCTTTTATTGATGTGGCAGATTGTAATGTATCTTTGAAGATCTTCTTTTATTGATGTGGCAGATTGTAATGTATCTTTGAAGATCTTCTTTTATTGATGTGGCAGATTGTAATGTATCTTTGAAGATATTCTTTTATTGATGTGGCAGATTGTAATGTATCTTTGAAGATCTTCTTTTATTGATGTGGCAGATTGTAATGTATCTTTGAAGATATTCTTTTATTGATATGGCAGATTGTAATGTATCTTTGAAGATCTTCTTTTATTGATGTGGCAGATTGTAATGTATCTTTGAAGATCTTCTTTTATTGATGTGGCAGATTGTAATGTATCTTTGAAGATATTCTTTTATTGATATGGCAGATTGTAATGTATCTTTGAAGATAATCTTTTATTGATGTGGCAGATTGTAATGTATCTTTGAAGATCTTCTTTTATTGATGTGGCAGATTGTAATGTATCTTTGAAGATCTTCTTTTATTGATGTGGCAGATTGTAATGTATCTTTGAAGATCTTCTTTTATTGATGTGGCAGATTGTAATGTATCTTTGAAGATCTTCTTTTTTATTGATATGGCAGATTGTAATGTATCTTTGAAGATCTTCTTTTTATTGATATGGCAGATTGTAATGTATCTTTGAAGATCTTCTTTTATTGATATGGCAGATTGTAATGTATCTTTGAAGATCTTCTTTTATTGATATGGCAGATTGTAATGTATCTTTGAAGATCTTCTTTTATTGATATGGCAGATTGTAATGTATCTTTGAAGATCTTCTTTTATTGATATGGCAGATTGTAATGTATCTTTGAAGATCTTCTTTTATTGATATGGCAGATTGTAATGTATCTTTGAAGATCTTCTTTTATTGATATGGCAGATTGTAATGTATCTTTGAAGATCTTCTTTTATTGATGTGGCAGATTGTAATGTATCTTTGAAGATATTCTTTTGTTGATATGGCAGATTGTAATGTATCTTTGAAGATATTCTAAAAACTATCAAAATACAAAAATCTTGAAGTGGAAATCTAAAAAATATGGCGCATGAGGACATCAATATTTCCAGTTGTAGTTGAAGCCCTCAGATCGATTGGAGAAAATTCTGACTTACTGAAGGGATTCCTTGTCGCCTATGCCTTAAAGAAATACACTAAATTGTACTCACAACTGCAGCTAACAACGTACGAAGAGCGTTATCTATGTAAAATATGTGAAATCTTATGTTTTAAAAAAATAAACAGTAATAAATATCACGAAGCCATTTCTGATCTTAGGTCTCTGATTGGGACCCAGAACGAGAAGTGCATACAACAGAAATCCAAGGAAATAATAATAATAATAATAATTTGAACTGGTGGTTACGATAATTAAAATGATTTATAGGAATATTTTTTCACTTTTATTTTGGATGGTTATTTAAACAATCAATTAAACATATTTTAGATTTTATTTGCGAAATTCTATATTAAATAATTGTTAACCTCATTTTAATATAATAATCAAAACATTTAACTGCGTTGATATATCAAGAAAACAGGATGCGTTTGTTTACATGATTATGTCATATTTTTTATATTTATATTTTTTATTTATACATATCTAAAATACTATATTTAATTTACTAACAGACTATATATGGTACTGTAAAATTAATATATTAGAATTTAATTACACATTTATAAATTATTTAATTTATGATCAAATAATAGATATAAATATGTAAATTATTTTTTATAATTAATTATTTTTTAAGGAGTATATAAGACAATGTCTAGAGAAAACATCGATTTCATTTGATTTAATACATTTTTATTTTTCGGAAACTTAATAATATATAACTTTACATGTGGGTATAAAGGACATGGATCATCCAAAGATCTACAAGTTCTTGTTTTTTTTTATTAGTTTCCATTTTACTGTTGGTGTTTCATTTGTTTCTCTTAGTTGCCAAAAATATTTGGATAGGGATGCTTGGTTACGATACTTAATATTATTGAAGGAAGTCAAATGCTGTCCCATCTTAATTTAAATTCATTTTTTGTACATACTACATAGATTTTCACAACATTAGGATTCTCAGTGGATGAGATAGTGCATTGGTAAACTACGGATTGCGTGCGGCATTCAATATTCAAAGGACAATTTTCAGGATTTCTACAATTACATAATTTTCTTTATTATTGTTTACTCTTATTTCAGGATCTCTATTTCTTTAATTCTGACATAAATATTTATTCAAGATTTTATTATTATGTTTTTTATAATCCTTTCTAAATTTTCAGTGCAGCTGTAAATTAATTTTAGGGTATTTTTTATTAAAAACTAGCAGCATGGCCCGGCGTTGTCCATACTTGATTCAAAAATTGTACAACTCATACAGCAATCGCTATCACTTGACTTAAAATATTTTTGCCCTTTCTTGCCTTTAAAGGAGTGCCCTTTGCCGTGCTGATGTTGCCACATGTCTTACTTCTTACACTGCGAATTTTTTCTAAGCTCTATACTAAACATTAAATCTGTTACGAAAAACAAACTAAACAAAATGAACACAAAACGATCATATTGATTTCGTGAAAAAACAATTGTGTTTTTCAAATTTTTGGCGCTGTCAGAACCACCGCCGGGTAATTTTACGTAGTCCTGTGAAGTTGAAATCGGTTGAAAAATGTAGGAAATACGATCCCATATATAAACGAACACACACACACACACACACACACACACACACACACACACACACACACACACACACACACACACACACAACCTACGTTTTATAATAAGTAAGATTTTGCTAAGTTTACTATTTCTACGAAAATGTTTTTCAATTAAAGCCAGAAATTTTTGTCCTAACTTACCATTACTGTGTTGCAATTGAAACATATTTTAAAATAATAATAATAATAATAATATATATATATAATAATATTTTTTGTTTAAAAATGATTCCTTCGCTACATAAGAGTTCTCATGTTTCAAAAACGAGAGCCAGAATCATCCAAATAATTATTAAAATTAAGTTGAATTGAGGTATTTAGTCCCGTTTCATCCTCAAGCGAAATTTTAGGAATAAGCTATCTCTTGGTTTACGTGTGTTTTTAGGCACGGTCCGTTACAAAATTCGTTATTGTGGGAGTGGCTAGACTATTTTTCTTCGTTAAGTGGTCAGAGAGTTAATTCTGTGTGTGTGTGTGTGTGTGCGCGCGCGCGTGTGTGTGTGCGCGTGTGTGCGCGCATGTGTGTGTGTTTTCATGTGCAGGTATTCGTTTAAAAGAATGAAAATAAATTGGCAAAACGCCTTAGAAATTATTTCCATGAAACAGAACAATCTGGTTTCTCTGAATATAAGACTCTCACTCAACCCGTGCCAAACAAGCTGATGTATTCATTTGAATAAGGAAATCGCATTTGCAGCACAGAGAAGATCAATTTGAAATGTAAACTAAACAGTTATTTATCTCGATGGCATAGCTGTTCATAAGAGAAAATGCGTCTCATGATTTTTCTTTCAAATTTGATTTTTTTTTCAAATATACATTGTCTTCTATTAAGGATTTTCGAATAGAATGCAACTCATTTCGTTTACCCTAGAGAAGAGTGCTCTAAAAAGACATCAGTAGAATGCTGGAAGGAAACAAAACTGCAGACAAGTAGAAAAAGATTCTATATACACAGTCAAATGCATTTACTTTATTGACACTCTGTATAGGCATGAATGGAAACATTATCGGTGAAAACTACTTGAGCATGTTGAGCCATTTCTTTCAGCAGGATAGCGCATTGGCACATTATTCACGCATCATCTAAGAATTTTGGATATAAAATTACATAATCAACGGATTGAGGGAGGGAATAGAACAACTGACTTCGGTACCCCAGTTCTCGGATATCATGCTTTTCGATTTGAAAAAGAAAATGAAGAATTTGGTTTGCAACAGAATAATCGAAAAAAGTAATTGCAAGGACATTTTTGATAACACTTGAAATATGTCAAAATTTTAAATATTTTATGAAAACTTTGAATAACAAAGTTTTCATAAAATATTTAAAATTTGCATTGACAATGGTGGCTATTCTGTTTCGTGTTTTGTACATTATATGTCTATAGATATTTACATATCAGATAATAATAAAATGTTTGCATATTTTCAAGGAAGAATTTTAAGGAATGAAGAGATTGTTGTTCTAACAATTATAAGTTGTACTGTTAATCAAAAAGCAAATACAAACTATTATATCTTTTTTAAGCTAGGTAGCTAGACAGATGTAGGTAGTTTTAATGCCAAATTTGTGGTAGTATTCATTTCCTAAAAGTATAAATCTTGTCCGTTAATTTTCTTTCTGGCTGTATTCTCAGTATGAGCCCTTTACTTGTGTAAATATGAATTCTTTAAGTATATTAATTTTTTTATTCAATAGATAAGTAACAGCTGCTATCTCTTTCTTTCTCTCTCTCTCTCCCCACACACACATGTGTGTGTGTGTCTTTGTGTGTGTGTGTTGCATATTTCAGTAGCAATCTATCTTTTATAGATGTTTCTTTGAATGTGACTGACAAGGACAATTTTATGTTTTTCTTCAGTTTTTCAAGTGTTGTTACAGTTTTATTTTACGAGGATTAGGAGATTGTAGAAACTGTCGATAGTAATTGTTTCAAGATCTTTTAGTTAATTCATGGGCCACTTTCAAGCGGTTCGTTCTTAATATGTTTTTCTGTGTTTATATTCTAAGCTATATTGTAGTTGTATTAGCAATTGTAAGTTGTGTTTTATATTGTGTAGTAGTATTTCCATGCTGGTGATGCCTTCGAAACACTCATAACACATTCTAGTTTCAAAGCAATTAATATTGAATGTTGGATTAAACCGGGTTATAAAATGTGCTTCCATTATCTTTAAACGTTTTTTATTTTATTAGATGGTTTCAGAATAACAGTGTTATCTCCAATGATTTCCCTTATGAGAGCGGATAGTTGTGTATCAGTTTTTATGCGCTTCCTTATCGAACTGTGTTATCACTCGTGTGTTATCGGTCTTTTACTTTACAAGTTTGTTATACGACTAATGGACGTATTTGATATTTTTGTTTATTACAAGAATCACAGTCTTGCAGCAAACAATGAAATTGATAAATTACATTGTTGGTCTAAAAAGTTTGAATTTGATACGGGTTGTTGTTATCAGTCATTATGAAGTTGGCAGTTTTTAAGTATCTTTTGGTTTTGTATATAAGTTTTACAGGTTTGCTAGGCTCGGCGGTGAAATGTATTGTTTTATGATAGCGAATTATTCTTGTTTATAATTTTCATGCATTCGGTTGTTGTAAAATATGTTAATATTTTGTTGTACTGTATTTTTAGTGTTGGCGCCGTTTAATTTCTGCAGGAAATTAGCTTATCGAAAAAAAACGTATTTATAGAAATTATTGTTAACCAATATTTTATATGTTTAAGTTCGCTGAAAAATATTTCCCTGGAAAAGGAGTTTAGGTATTCTCTGTTTAGGATTATTATAATCGCTGCTATTTTATATTTTCTTTCTCTTAACTTCTCTATTATATCTTATTTGTTTGGTCTTTCTCTTTTTATAACTTTCCTTTTTATTCTTATTTTTTCTTAACTACACTTAACAAAATGAGTGATTAAAATGGATTATTATTGTTTACAAAAAGAAAACTCCTAAAATGCGGTATGAATAATTTGGGATATTGATTGATACTCTAATAAATTCCGTTTAAAAACTAAGAGAAATAACATTTAACTAAAATTGCTTAAAAGTAAATTAATCAAGCTATTTACATGTTAAATACTAATTAAAAAAAAGAAAACATAACGTGTAAATTTTAGATAAAATATGTTACTCCCCCAAAATTATCCTTAACGGAAGAAATTCGTTTTTAAAAACTCAGAGAAATATCATATAACTAAAATTGCTTAAAATAAATTAATCAAGATATTTATTTACATATTGAATAATAGTTAAAAGAAAAAATAGCGTGAAAATTTAGCTAAAACAAGTTACTCCTAAAAAAAATATCCTTAAAGGTATAGTGGGTTAGCCAATCTATATTGGTTATAAATACAAATAAAACTCACCCTCTACTATTTTTATTATATCAAATGTAACAAAGACAACAACAACAAGAGAAATAATCAAGTAGAAGAATTTATCCAACAATAAATATTTTTTTTATAAACACAACAAATACATAATATATTGTGCTAAAGTTGTTAAAACACTTTAGAGTTCTTTGGTGTGTGATATTGAAAGAATTTAAGTTGCTGAACTGTATGTGTGACAATGAGAAGGTGTAGTTAAGTATATTTGTTGTTATAGGAAAATTAAACAGTTGTTTTTTTGTATTAAATATTCTTGACTCACTGATTTTTAAAGAGTTATCGCTCTTTCATCGGAGATGCTTGTTGTGGAATAGAATATTTTGTGGGAGTGAGCGTTCTTTCGCAAGCTGGATTTATTTTAATTTTAGTAATTGACGTTAAGCCTGGAATTGGTTGACAAGGTTCGTTTTCGTGTTGAAGAATTTGGTTCGTCTCTTTGTTGTTGAGTCGATCTCCAATGAAGTCAAGTGAACAAGTTGAATATTTTAAGGGCCCACAATATTTATTACTGACAATATACAGTAAATGTGGCAAAGGCCGAAAAAGGGGGATGGGGAAATGGACGGTCATCATTTGTCTTAATTTAAAACTTAGCTAGACACAACCACTGACCCAATCATACAAAACAATATTCCTACACCAAAACAACACATTCATACTTACCTATCAATACTACATCCACCAAAATACCTCATTGTCTCAATGTAATTCCCAAATAAAACCCGTATGTACAAATCGTTGTCTGCGAGGGGAGGGGAATAAAAACAACAAGCTAAAACACCCCAATGATATATATACAATATGCTTATAAACTATTTACAAGAAACTAAACAAAATCATGTTAGTAAAAAACACCCCACAAAACTTAAATGTGGCAAAAATATCAGTTAACTGGACGAAATCGATGCGGGACTATAAGAATATAGAAAACATTCATCTATCCCAAGCACTCACACAGATATACACTCATTCTGACACAACAACAAATACGAAAAACACACACGCGAAACGAAAGGCACTCCGCATCCACCAGAGAAATGACATCACTGACTACCTAACGAGGGAGGGGATGGAGAGTTAAACTAAAGGAAAAAATAAAAGAGGCCAATGAGCAAACACACCTTAGCTAAGTTTACTGGAAAAGAAAAGAAAAACTAAATAATCAAATACAAAAAACCTACTCTAACCTAAATACAGGGATGGGTTGCCCAAGTTCAAACCAGGAAAACGATATCCTGATGCCTAACCGGCATCAAAATGCCACTCCAGGTCAGCTCTTTTTACTCGGCACAAGCGCACAAGATTCACCCACCTTTTGCCAAATTCTGATGAGGTGAGCCGCCGTCTTTTCGTCCTAATCTTGACTTTAAGCTGATGCTTAAAGAACAAGATCAGTTGGGAAGAAGTGAACTTCTCGCCATCATAGAATTCCTTCTGACGCGTCGTCCAAATCACGACTCTCATAACACCTAGTAAGCAACAGAACACATAATGTTCAGCCTTCATCATCTGCGGCACCACATTGCTACAAATAGAACTGGCCTCAAGAACTTTCCCTGCAGTATGCGGACCATGAGGCCTTCAACAAACTTGCACAACGGCACTACCACCCTGCAATGAAAGAAGGCGTGACCAATGGTCTCGACTTCCCCAACACAGCGACGGCAGTTTGGATATTTCTCCAGGCCAGCTGAACAAAGTCTTTTGGCGACCCAGAGGGCCCCACGAATCACCAGCCAGGTGAGTAATGCCTCGTCGTTATTGAGGCATTTCAACTCAGGCGCCCAAGGCCATATCGAGCGAGCCTCCTGCTTTGAAAGACCGAACTCGTCAATTAGATTATCACGAATGACCCCCTTAATAGCTGATACAATGCCCTACGAGACAACGCCTGGACGTTGGAGAGACCATCCGACGCTCGTAAGAGGCGGTTCAGAGCACGACGACATTCGCGGTTGAAGGAGTATTCGGCTCGGAGTGTACGGCCGGCCTCCTCCTCGCACGAGTGCACACTTCTCAGGGATGGGAAGTTTCTACGGACGTCTTCCTTCCAGAAGGCGCCCTCCTCATCCGATTCGCGACACATTCGGTCTAGGAAGGCGATGCGAAGCATATATTGACGAATCTCAATGCTAGGCATACCCAGACCGCCCTCAGAGGGATGAAGACAACAGATCTCCGAGATACCGTAGCGGCCTTGTCTCTCCACAAGAAAGAGAACAAGAGCCTTACTAATAATACTAGTGAGGTAGACGGAAGTGGAAGTACAGAGAGTCGGTAAAGGAGAATCGGGTAAATGTGTGAAACACATACTTCCGCCACACCCTTCAAGGAAAGATTCCTCCTAGACCACAGATTAACCGCGATCTCGGCCTTCCCTTGTACCTCCAACCAATTCATTTCCAACTGGAGATCAGGACCGAACCAGACGTCGAGTATCTTTGACCGGCTCATCCGTCCAGAGGAAATGTCCGGGAAGAGAAACTCCCTTCCACGCACCCAACCGCAAGCCAACAGACTTATCGCGGTTGATCTTGGCCCCTGTCACCATCTCATAACCTCTTTGCTGACTTCGTCAATCTCGGCTCTGCTCGATACAAGAACCGAAACGTCATCAGCATAAGCAGAATACCTGGCTGAGGTGGTAGCCCCAGACAGGGAAATTCTGCGCAGGACCGGATTCGCCTTTAACTTGCGAAGGAATGGTTCCAACGCAAGAACGTAAAGCAAAGAAGAAAGCGGCCAGCCTTGACGAATGGAGCGAAACAATACGAAAGGCTCCGATCTTACCCCATTCACCTCCACCAGCGCACCGTGAATCGCATAAAAAAGTCGGGTCCAGAAGCGAAAGTCGGGTCCGAAACCGGCCGCCGAAAAGACAGCCTCCAGAAAACGATGGTCAACCCTATCGAAGGCCTTGGACTGATCTAAATTGATCAGCACGGCTTCACTGTCGACTTGTTCTAAGATCAAGCGTACCATATGAAGGTTACCCTGAATAGTCCTGCCCTTCACAGCACAAGTCTATTCGGAGCCAATCAGACGAGACAAGACAAGCTGCAAATGGTTGGCTAAGATCTTCGCCAAAATCTTTAACTCAGTGTTTAACATGGTTAAATGGCGAAAGTTATCTAACACATCCCCACCGTTCTTGTCCTTGCGTAGCAATTTGATCACACCCCTGGTGAAGCGTTGATGTATAGACCCCTGCTTCATCCAGTGGTTGAAAATCAGTTCCAGCAAAGGAAAAAAACGGCGACTGCCTCAAGTAAACTTCGTAGGGAAGACCATCTAGTCCCGGAGATTTATCCAGGCCAACCTGTTTCAGCGCTTCCCAGCTTTCCGACTCTGTGTTGGGACCTTCGCATCCAGCCGCTCCAGCTGCCTCAAGGCAGGGAAAGACGGCTAAATAGGCGTCGAACTGAGCAGAGCTCAGACCGGCCTCCCTGGTGAAAAGTTCCTGAAAGTAATCCCGAAAGGCCTCGCATATGCCCGCGTTCGTCATCACGGTCCGCTTATCCGGCAATGTAACGCACGTGATATGTCACTGAGATGCGCTCCGATTTTCTTCTGCACGCAATTCAGCGGCCATATTCGTCGCCTCAGAGGACATTCTTTTTAACCTAGCCCTAACTACCAGAGCTTGATCCTTCTTGATAAGCAAGGAGGATAACTCTGCCTTAGCTAAGGCTATTTCCCCACTATCACAGGATTTCACTGCCCGATAAAGTTTTTGTTCTAATGCCGTTTGCGTCGCTAATCGATCTAGATTGAGTCTAATTTTGGATTTTAATTTATCCCACCAGGCATTCCCTAAAACCGCCCCGTCACTTCCCTCTATCATTAGTAGCAGCTGGTCCCGGAAATCCTGCTCACCAAATAATGAACAGTTAAATTTCCAGTAACCAGCCAACCTAACCTTAGGCTTATCTAAGTTTACACGGACCCGGACAAGCCTATGATCCGAATAAACTATATAATGGAAGCTTGGACACCCTAAGAGCCCTACTTCGACTTTCCTAAGACTCGATCGATGTAGCTAGCAAGCGTCCCAGGAGCCGAGTTGCCACTATTTGTCGAAGTCCATGCTACCTCCCGAGGGTGCTCATTCCGGTACTTATCGACAAGATCAAACTCATCGATAAAGTCCCGAAATGGTTTCACATCCCGGTTGTTAGCACCCTGATTTTCCCCTATACGATCTATATCGGGGTCAAGGACGGCATTCCAATCCCCCGCTAAAACTACCTGACGAGATGTCAAGAACGGCCCGATCTGCCGAAACAAAGCAGGCCGCTCAGAATGGTTATTGGGCGCATAAACCCCAATGAGACGTAGAGCCTTATCCTTTATAGTAACATCCATCACACAACGCCTGCCCGCCGGATCTGCGAAGACAAGAGTACATGCAGCCTTCAAAGACTTGCTCACTAGCCAAGAGACACCCCTCGAACGACCATCAAAATATGCTGAATAAAGGAAGAATCCCTCAGACAGTATGTCCTCACGGTCATGAGAAGAAAACCGGGTCTCCTGGACACAACAAACATTCACCCCGAGGCACTGAAGATCACGAGAGAGCCTCGCCCTGTGAGACTCCGACCTGAGGCCTCGGACATTTACATTTGCTAACCAGAGAACCATAGTGAAGACCGATTAGGGTTGCTTTCCTGAATTGAACATGGCCGGGGGTAAGGATACCGACAGCCTCTCCTATCGACCCTTGGCCCATCTCAGTCTTGATGGAGCCGTCTTGGGAGATGAGCAAAACACCGGGACCCTCCCAGCACAAAATTGCTTCAGTCTTTTTAGTTTCTCGTGTTGGACAATCGCAATAGGCGGAGACATATGTGATAGAGGCAATAGCTTCGTCCAGCATGGCCCACGCCTGCTTCGCCCCCGTCCCAGTCCTTATGACAGTGAGGACCCTTTCCGCTCTGGGGAAGTTTTTTGTTTCCTCAATGTTCTTGTCAGCAAGCTGATTTATTGATAAGAGGTAGTTGAGGTCCTTAATTCGGTTGCCGTAATCAGGGTCTTTTTCCGCTTGTAATGAAGATATCTTACAGACATCTTCTCCGGGGTTAAATGAATGTTTTTGTTTTTTTTCTATGAGCGGATAGGTCATGTGTGGGGCTTCTTAGCCTCTTGTTTTGGGGAGGGAGCATTTCTTGGTTTTTAATTGGGGATGGACTGGGTGTGCAGCGGGGTGTATAAGTTTGTCTAAAAGTACTGGGATCTTTACTGAGAGGGATTGAGGGATGGGAAAATGATGTCGATGGAGAGGCAGATACGGACTTCTCTCTACAAAGAGGGGTTGAGGGCTGGTAAGAAGGAGATAGGTCAGGGGTTGTGGGGGAGTGGTCTTCTTTGCAGAGATGAATTTTGGTTGACTGGATGTAGAGGGCTGGGAAGAGTTTGCAGAATGTTGAGCAGTGGAAATGGGGTGGGGAGAACTTTTTTACTGGGAGAAGATTTTGATTTGCCTTGATTGTCTAATTTTTGTTTAAGAGATTTCATTTTCTCCGTTTTTTTCAAAGCCAAGATCATATTTCCTTTGAAGCTCATTTGGGGACGGTAATGAGGCCGGGGCGTCGCCCTTACTGTTGACAGAGGTAGTGGGACTGTCAGTGCCTTTAGTCCTAGGGGCTTCAGGGGACTGAAGACCCGCTGTCTGACGCTTCCCTCTGGCCCTGCCAGCCACCTGCCATTCCCCCTCTCCCTTCTCCTCAACTACACTTGCAGTGGAAGAAAGCTCTTCGGGGAATGGGGGCTTTGGTGATGGCGCAACCGGGGGTAAGACCACTCCGGTCCCAGTAGCCGGCATGCCCATTACAGGCGAGGCGGTATTTAAAAACTCGGTTAGAGGGGTAGTTTGGTCGACTGGGGCCTGACTTCCAGAGGCTTTCTTCTCTGGACAGGAAGAGGAGAGGTGACCAGTCTCTCCGCACTTCCAACAGACTGGTTTACGGCCGGTCACGAAGACCGGCAGCTTCAGGCCACCAACGTCAAGACAGTTGGGGATGGAGCCGAAGGCCTTTCGATCTAGCATGATGTCGAAGCTCCATCCCCCACTCAGGGTATCACAGGAAGCACGCAGAATTTCGCCGTACTGGGACAAGAAAGCCGCCAGATACTCTGAGGAGGGACCTCATATACTGCTACATGTCCTTCGCCGGCCCTCGTACTCTGTACGGAGAATTAAATCCTTCGTGATAAATTCTCTACTTGAAGCTTGTATGCAGTCTTCGGCAGTATGTAGCAGCACTTCCCACATGAAAAAGCCCCTGCCTTTAACTATTCGAAGTGGCTTAATCCCCAGGGAATCCAGTGTTTTCACCAGTGTGTCTTTCGTCGAACGACAAATTTTGCGCGAACGCTTGTCGACAACAAAAACGGACACTATTCTTTTCTCGATTTTCTCAAGTTCGATTGGATCCTCCAAGAGCTCATCTTCTACCACAAGGTGTACGTAACTCTTGGCACGCTCCAAGAACTCCGCAATATCGATAATGCATTTAGGTGGGGACTTCCAACAAGAGGGCGATTCCCCGGCCTCTGCATTATCACTTGAGTTGTTTTTTTTCTTGATCACTGGCATCTACATTATTGCTTTTTTCGGCTTCCGTAGATTTAGAGGCTTTTTTTAAGACTTCAAGGATTTCCTCATTTGAAGGAATACTGGCTAAAGCTGGATAATCGTTAATATTATCCTTGTCAGGTGTATCTTTTTTCGGATTAAAAAATATGTATCTTCACCGATCTCCTGAAAGAAGCCATTTTAGGCTTCTTTTTTACAAATAAAAAAGGTGCTTTTTTCCCTTCTTTTCCATTTTTAAAGGGAGGGGGAGGGGTGAAAAAGGAATAAAATAAATTCCGCAACAGAAAAAAAGACAATATAAAATATAAAAAAAAGGTTCGCCTGAAAAGCGAGACAGCAAAAAAAAATAGACAATTACAGAATCAAATGACGAACAAATCAAACAAAAAAATAAAAGAACAAAGTTCGCCTAGAGGCGAAACAATAAATTTACAAACACAAAAACACAAAAAAACCCGAAAAAGCTAGACAAAGAAAATACGAAACAATAAATTTAAGAAAGAAAACACAAAGAAGAAAATAAACAATAAAACGAAAACACTAGACAAAGAAAAAGGAAAATACGAAACTTACAACAATAGACTGAGCTAAACACGAAGCAAAATGGCTGACGCTACGAAAGCGAGTCAACCCGATAAAGAAATAAACAAAAGAAAATAGACAAATTAGACAATACAAGAATTAGAACAAATATGGCACAAAAGGATATTAAAAGGAAAGAAACAAATAAAGAAATAACACGTAAACAAAAATATGATGAAATGAAAGTCAGTTGTAAAAAATAAAGGAAAAAACTAGCAGGTGTTACAAAAAATATAAAAACGAAAAATATATTTAAAAAACGTAACAAAGAAAAATTAAAAAAAAAAACAAAAAATGAACATCAAAAAGGAAGACTAAAATTAAAAAAAAAAAAATAAAAAAAATAAAGGGGGTAAAAATAAAAAAATGGGGAGGGTAAAAAAAAGGAAAAGAAAAATCAAAATCTTTTTTCAAAACAGTCGTAAAAAACACAAAAAGGTAGTAATAAATCAAACTCAACTACAAATGGTGTTCAACAAAAAAGCGTAAAGGCCCCCAAAAAAACAACAACAACAAAAAAAAAAAAACAGTGGGGCGGCAAACACCACTCAGAAAGAGTCCACCCAATATTTTAAGGGCCCACTGATCAAGTCGCGTCGAAGTTTCGTTTTATTAGTTCTCTTGGTCACGTGGGTGGATCGTGAACATGTTTACATTTTGTAATTAATATTTTACAACCAATCAGAATGCATAAGTTGTTGTACTTGGTTGGGAGCCTCTATGCGTTTAACTTGCACAAAATATGAGATTTTAAAAAATGTAGGAATCTGATTCTACAATACCCCCCACTCAGATTGTGAAAGTTTTTGAGAGAAAATTTTCTCAATATGTAATGTACGCTTTAAATCTACTAGGCCAATGAATATGTCTGCCAGACTTGGTAGTAACTTCCGCGGGTGGTACTGAAGGTGTAAGCTGCGCTGGCTGGGTCGAAGATGTTAGCTCTGGGTCAGGAAGCGATTTATGAGATAAATCGATGTAAGCCGGTTTCAACTGGTCAACTGACACTGTGTTAGGCTTTCCATACAAAAGTAAAGTAAAATGCTTGGACGTTCTATTAATTACTTTATGTGGACAAGAATACGTGTGGGTCAAGGGTCTTCTAACTGCATCTTTTCGCAGGAAGACGTAATCACAACTGTCTTAATTTTTTGGCGTAAAGAACTCCCCTGTTTAGGTACGCGTTGGAGTAAAGGCTAGGTTTTCCATTTTTTGTTTAAAATCCTGGACAAAATTGGTAGTCGGCCTGGAAGGGACATGCTTTTCCACGAACTGTCCAAGGAGTGTTAGCGTACTCCCAAAAACAAGTTCTGCTGTAGTGCATCCTAAGTCCTCTTTGACTACATTTCTTAATGACAGTAAAATCAGTGGTAGTTTCTGGAGTCATCACTTGCTGCTAGTGCTCTCTTAAGTTTCCTATGAAATCATTCCCCAAGGCCGTTTGCACATGGATGGTAGGCGGTTGTAGAAATGTGCTTCACGCCTAATAATTTTATAAATTCATTGAAAAGGACTGACTGGAACTGGGAACCTCTATCAGTGGTTATTATTGAAGGACAACCAAAGATAGAGATCCACTCTCTAAGAATGCACCTGAAAATCGTTTCCGCCGAAGTACTTTTTGAAGGAACGGCTACACGCCAACGAGTATTATTGTTAATAAGTATTGGTACCCATCAATGTCGGGCAAAGGGCCCACTAGATCAACGTGAATGTGGGTGAACCTTCCATCAGGCTTAGAGAATGTACCAGGCGGATACTTGGTATGCCGTTGTACTTTAGTTTGCTGGCATTTTAAACAAGTCTGTGTCCAGTACTTTTGTGTCATTGGACATTTGGCCAAACGAAACGATCACTAATCATCTTAGTAGTCGCTCTTCGACCAGGGTGCGACAGAGAATGGAAATGTTCGAATACTTTCTTTTTCGCAAAGAAGGTGGTACATAGGGCCTAGAGTATCCTGTGCTTACATCACAATATACAGTAGTGTTACTAAATGGCGCAGGGTGTTGCTTTAACAGTAGTGACGTTTTTTCTTTAACTGATTCCAAAGTAGTGTCATTCTTTTGTTCTTTCGCTAAGGAGTCGAAGTTCAACGGATGTGCGTCGATTGTCTGTATCGTTGATCGCGATAAGGTATCAGCTACTACATTGTCAGCCTATTTTACATAATCCAATTGTCAGATATCCCTTGGGGTATATTTGTACGACTTGGTGCGGAGAGCATAAATTAATGGTTTATGATCTGTATAGACCATAAAATTCCGTCCTTCCAAAAGATGACGAAAATGACGGATTGCCAAGTATATTGCCAGTAATTCCGACAAAAATGCACTGTACTTTTTTGAGCTGAGTTTAGCTTGACCAAAAAGAACAAAATAGGTTTTTTAGCATCTCCCTGTTCCTGGTGAAGCACAGCCCCTATTGAGTCGCCTCATGCGTCTGTTGTCAGAATGATCGTTGAGTCATAATCGGTTATATACGATAAGTTGGCAAGGGCGTCTTTGGCTCTGTGAAAAGCAGTCAGTGATTCACCTTTCAATGTAATCTTCGAGTTCTGACACTGTTGTTGCAGTAAATCTGTGAGGGGAATCAGAATCTGGAAACAACCAGGAATGAACCTCCGGTAGTAATTAATGAGGCCTAAGAATCGGCGTAACTACCGGAGTGAAGATGGTTGTGAGAAATTTGAAATAGATTCTATTTTCTCAGGTAAGGGCATTATTCACTTTTCATCAATGACGTGCCCCAAAAATTTAAGTGAGGGTACAGCAAAAATACATTTCTCTGCGTTAATCTTAAGGCCAAAATGCTGTAGACGTTGGAAAACTTGCTCAATGTGATGACGATGTTCGGTCTTGTTTCTATTTGCGATCAGGACGTCATCAATATAGGCAAAGGTGAAAGGTAAACCTCTCAGCACTTCGTCTATAAGCCGTTGGAAAGAATTTGCGGCGTTCCTTAAACCAAATGGTATTCTCACAAACTCGTATAAACGAAAAGGAGTAGTTATCACTGTTTTATGGATGTCCCCCTTGGCCACTGGTATCTGGTGGAATGCTTTCATTAGATCAAGTTTAGTGAAGACTGTGGCGCCCTGCAGACCCACTGCGAAATCGTGCAAGTGCGGGATTGGGTATTTATCCGGAATTGTAGTAGCTTTCAGCTTCCGGAAGTCGCCACAAGTACTTCAAGCTCCTGAGTCCTGTTTTGGAACCATATGAAGAGGAGATGAGTAGGACTCGTAGGAGGTCTAATTATACCGAGGTACAGCATGTGCTGAAACTCAGCTTTCGCCAGCTTATATTTATCAGGCCTCAATCGCCGTGGAGATGAATACATGGGTGGGTCCGTAATATAAATATTGTGCTCAGCATTGTGACGAATGGTTTCTGCATAACGGAATGGTGTTGTAATTTGAGAATATTTTTGTAAGAGATCCTGCATTCCGTTGGCTTCAGGTAGAGTTGCGCTGATACATGTGCTCGTATAGATAGATGTAATTCCTTTCCTGGTAGTGTTGGTCGTTTTATCCTCCAAAGAAAGGGAAGACATATTAACGGACAAGTTAAAGTGGGCGAGGAAATCCGCTCCTAGGATCGGGGTTCGAACTTGGGCTATCGTGAATACCCACGGAAAAGATCGCTTAAATCCCAGATTTAGGGTTAACGAGGTTTCACCATATGTCTGGTTTGAAGATCCATTCGCCGCTTGTAACGTATAATCTGTCTTTCTAGTCAACATGTTAGGCTTGGCTGGTATTACACTAATTTTGTTTTAAGCATTTCACCCCTAGCAAGGCGGGAAGCCACTAGCACGCAAGGGGTTATAGAGGATTTGGAGAGAGAGCAGGTAGGAATGATAGAGGAAAGGATGAGGAGAAGGATAGTGGATAAATTAAGGCAACTGGAGATGTCGATTGACATTACATTTGAATAGTGGGAGATTAAAGTTATCAGGGAAACAGGAGTAGGGAAGGGAGTTCCACGGGCGAGAGGTGCGAGATATGAAGCTATTGGTGTAGAAGAGGCGGCTACATTTAACAGTTTCAATAGTGAAAGGATGAGAGCGGGATGCTTGAATTCGCGAAGTCTGGGAACCAGCGAAAGTTCATCGGAGCAGTTACCATGAAAGTATTTGTAAAAATGACAGAGAGAGGCGACGGCACGTCTGTGAGAGAGCAACTGCAGCTGAGATGCCAGATCGGGGCCAATTATTTTGCATATCCGTCTCTAGATCTTATCAAGAACCTCGAGGCAAACAGTAGGGGCTCCAGACCATATATGGCAGCAATACTCCATCCAAGGTCGAATGGTTGACTTGTAGATTTGAAGAATCGATTCCGGGCACAGGGAGCCAACATTTCTTGCGGTGGACGAATCAATTGACTCAATGTATTTGTTCCATCTCAGGTAAGCATTGTGCCCCAGTGTCCACTAAAAACAAGTAGCCGGTGTTCTCATCTCGGATGTAAAAGAGACGAATTTTTGGCATTCCTCCGGTAACAAGCGTCTCTACTTGTTGCCGGTATAATCGTTTCCCGACTGCTGTGTGTTGTTATCCTTAGCTGCGTTTATGTCGAAGTTACACGGTTTCGTACAATGCCGCGCCTGTCATCCATATTTAAAATGATACCAAAAGGTATTAAATATAGGCCTGCTTCTGGATATGGAACGTGATCTTCGCCTAGTATGATGTGATGGACGTGACTGCCTAGTGAAATTGGTGGGTGTGCGATTTTGCTGATGCATAGCGGTTTGTAGAACTTGTAACTGTAGGGCATCTCGGCTATACAATCTTTAATTCTCGATAACTCTTGTGAGTCACTGACTGAAGAGACAATAGGTTGTAAAGGTGTCGCAGAAGCAGTTCCCGGAGGTTTATTCTCATATATTTTGTCCGCTATTTCTGCCAATCGCTGTAGGTCAAAAATCGTCCGGGAGTGACACTAATATTTGCGACGTTTGTGGGCTCAGCTTATCCATCCATAGTTTACGGAGGACTGTGTCAGACATGGTATTGTCACCTAGCAAGACTTTCATTTTTCTAAGCAATTGGGAAGGTTTATAGTGACCCAAATGAAGATTATTAAACAAGTCGTGCAACCGACGTTACTCTTATTCGCCCGTGTGATATAGTATAGGTTCTCTTGCTCACGTGGGTGGATCGTGAACATGTTTACATTTTGTGGCGTCAATTAGAGGTCAAAATCTGTGTCGGTACATTCGGACGTAGTTGATGACACCTAATTAATATTTTTCAACAAATCAGAATGTATGCTTGGTTGGGAGCCTCTATGTGTTTAACTTGTACAAAATCTGAGATTTAAAAAAATGTAGGAATCTGATTCTACAAAGGAAACCGATTGAAAAAAAACGAGTAAATACAACAACGAAAAAAAAACAGAAACGAAAAAGGGTAATTACGACAAAAAATGCGAGTAAAGAAAAGGAAAGATTACGTGTAAGAATATTTTTTGTAATAAAATAAATCTACTCGAAAGACCAGTAAAACGCAAAAATGAAGTCGTTGAATATGCAAATGAATGCAATAAAAAATAATTTGAAAGGAAATTTTAAAAATTAAAAAATAAGAACTTCAAATAGAAATTGAATAAGAAAAATTTAATTTAAGCTAAAGTAAAAATGATATTTTTGTAGAATTATATTGGGTTTCGTTTTCGGGTTCTTTCTTAACTAAGTGAAACTAAAAAAAAATACTTAATTGAAGTATGACCCATACTAAAATAAATACATAAAAATAAAAATATTTAGTGAAATAGGAATTTAAAAAAAGAAAAAAAATATTTTAAATTTTTGAAGAGATGAATTGCAAAATCTGTTGAGACGTAAACACGACGAAACATAGAAATGAATAATGAAAAAATTGCAGACTAACAGATTTTTTAGGGAAGACTCCCATACTTAAGAAAATGGAAATGTAGAAACATTAAGAAAATTATTTTAAAAATCTTGTTACAAAATGACTTTTACTAAGTTTTTCAACTTTTGATTTATAAATATAGTTTTCACAATATCACCTAACCGGGTTAAAGAAATGCAGAATTTTAAACGATTTAAATTATTATAATTATAATTTAAAAGAAATGAAAATAATTCTTGTAAAAGTTTATTATTCACCGAAAAAAATGTTTTTTCTTAAGACAATAGTGTCCTTAATAAATCTTATTTATGAAATCAATTAAAAGCTTTTCTAATTAAATAATGACAGTTTTATTTCATTTTTTATTTTACGATTTGGAACAGATTTTCGAGAAATGTGTAGTAATCTGAAAAAAAATTGATTTACATTCTCCAATTTCGAACGTGCCAGAAATTATTAAAAATTTAATAAAATATAAAAAAAAATACTTTCGTCTTTCCTCTTAATGCTAACGTAAACATTTTACCGATAAAACTTTGTTTTATTCAATTTTGGGCCTTTCTTCATTATGCGATACTGTTTTTTGTTTTTTTGTTTTTCAGCGATAAAGTGGAGGTGCTTATATAAAATGTTAAATACATTATTGACCAATTTTACGTTAACATCGAGGAATGAAATTATCGTATTAACACTAAATTCGTATAGGAATTTTAGTACAAAGATTTTTCAAAGGTGAATTTTCAATTTCTACTTTATTGTTGATATGAAAATGTCGACGTACCTTGTATAGATTTGTTGTTCGGTTGTTTTCTTGAACACGCTGTTTCCAACGTGTGTATAATAAAATTTGAAGACGGCGAGACCTAAGACTTTGCCCATACTAATGCTGCTAGTTTAAGGGTAGATATTATCGCTATCCTCGTCGTAGTTTTTTTTTTTCATATTTTTAAAGAAACCTTAAAAAAGAGGAAAGAAAAACAAAAAGTTTACATTACCGTAAAGTGGTAACGTCATAATGCAATAACAATTAACAAAGGAAAGCAGCTTGTAGGGGTGTGTGCTAGCTACCTCGGCCGAGTTTTAGTTAGGAGAGTCGATGTAGGGCTCTTAGGGTGTCCAAGTTTCCATTGCATAGTTTATTCGGATCATAGGCTTGTCCGGGTCCGTGTAAACTTAGATTAGGCTAAGGTTAGGATGGCTGGCTACTGGAAATTCAACTGCTCGTTATTTGGTGAGCAGAAATTATGAATGCATCACGGCGGCATATCGCGTGCGTCACATCGCGTGCGTCACATTGCCGGATAAGCGGACCGTGACTACAAACTCGGGAATATGTGAGGCTTTTCGAGATTACTTTCGGGATCTTTTCACCAGGGAGCCCGGTCTGAGCCCTGCTCAGTTCGACGCCTATTTAGCCGACTTTCCCTGCCTTGAAGCAGCTGAAGCGGCTGGGTGCGAGGGTCCCATCACAGAGTCGGAAATCTGGGAAGCGTTGAATCAAGTTGGCCTGGATAAATCTCCGGGATTAGATGGTCTTCCCAACGAAGTCTACTTGAGTTTTTGTTCTCTTGCTGGAACTGATTTTCAACCACTGGATGAAGCAGGGGTCTATACATCAACGCTTCACCCGGGGTGTGATCAAATTGCTACGTAAGGACAAAAACGGTGGGGATGCGATACGTAATTTTCGCCCTTTAACTAAAAAACTTAACTTAAAAAACTAAAAGATCTTAGCCAACCATTTGCAGCTTGTCTTGTCTCGTCTGATTGGCTCCGAACAGACTTGTGCTGTGAAGGGCAGGATTATTCAGGACAACCTTCATATGGTACGCTTGATCATAGAGAAAGTCGTCAGTGAAGCCGCGTTGATCAATTTGGATCAGTCCAAGGTCTTTGATAGGGTTGACCATCGATTCCTGGAGGCTGTTCTTTCGGCTGCCGGTTTCGGGCCGGACTGTCGCTCCTAGATCCATCTTCTGCCGGTGCGCTGGTGGAAGTGAACGGGTAAGACCGGAATTTTTCGTATTGTCTCGATCAGTTCGTCATGGTTGTCCGCTTTCGCCTATGCTTTACGTTCTTGCGTTGGATCCTTTCTTTCGCAAGTTGAAGGCGAATCCGTTCCTACGCGGAATTTCCCTACCTGGTGCTACCACCTCAACTAGGTATTCTGCCTATGCTGACGACGTTTCGGTTCTTGTGTCGAGTAGAGCCGAGATTAACGAAGTCAGCAAAGAAATCAGTGTTTATAATAAGATGGTGACAGTGACCAAGATCAACCGCGGTTAGGTGCGTGGAAGGGAGTTTCTCTTCCCGGTCCTTTCCACTGGATCAAGATACTCGGCGTTTGGTTCGGTCCTGATATCCAGTTGGAAATGAATTGGTCGGAGGTACAAGGGAAAGCCGAAATCGCAATTAATTTGTGGTCTCGGAGGAATCTGCCCTTGAAGGGGAGGGCGGAAGTATGTCTACTCGATTCTCCTTTACCGACTCTCTGCACTTACACTTCCGTATACCACGCTAATGTCATTAGTAAGGCTCTTGTTTTCTTTCTTGTGGAGAGATAAAGCCGCTATGGTATGTCGGGAGATCTGTTGCCTTCATCCATCTGAAGGCGGTCTAGATATGCCTAGCATTGAGATTCGTCTTCCTAGATCGTTTGTGTCACTAATCGGATGAGGAGGGCGCCTTCTGGAAGGAAGACGCCCAGAGAAATTTCCCATCCTTGAGAAGTGTGCACTCGTGCACCGTTTAGCCCGAGCCGAATGCTCCTTCTACCGTGAATGTCGTCTTGCTGTGAAACGCCTCCTACGGGCGTCGGATGGCCTCTCCAACGTCCAGGCGTTGTCTCGTAGGGCATTATATCAAGTGTTAGTCAGGGGGTCCGTTCATGATGATCTGATTGACGAGCTCGGTCTTACGAAGCAGGAGGCTCGCTCGATCTGGTCTTGGGCTCCCGGGTTGAAATGTCTCAATAACGATGAGGCATCCCTAACCTGTCTGGTGATGCGTGGGGCTCTCTGGTTCGCCAAAAAACTTCGCTCAGCGGGCCTGGAGAAATCTCCAAACTGCCGTCGCTGTGATGGAGAGGTCGAGAACCTGGGTCACGCGTTCTTTCATTGCAGGGTGGTAGCACCGTTGTGTAAGTTCGTTGAAGGCTTCATGGTTCGCATGCTGCGGGGAAAGTTCTTTGTCCTTGAGGCCTCTTCTATTTGTATCAATGTGGCACCGCCGTTGAAGAAGGCTGAACTTTATGTGTTCCACTGCTTGATAGGTATTATAAGAGTCGTGATTTGGACGACACTTCAGAAAGGATTCTATGGAGGTGAGAAGTTTACTTCTTCCCAACTGATCTTGTACTTTAAGCATCAACTTAAAGTCAAGATTAGGACGGAAAGGCGGCGACTCTCTTCATCAGAATTCGGCAAAAAGTGGGTAATTCTTGCGCGACTGTGTAGAGTGAAAGGGGCTGACCTGGAGTGGAACTTTGATGTCGGTTAGGTACAGGATTTTCTCCTTCCTGGATTGAACACAGGCAACCCGCCCCGATATTACGCTAGTTTAGTTTTTTGTTTTGAATCTTTAGTTTTTTTTTTTTTTTCTTAAACTTAGATAGGGCGTGTTTGCTCATTGGCCCCTTTTATTTTTGTCCCCATTTTTCTTTAGTGTAATTCCCTATCCTCTCCCTCTTTTAGGTGGTCAGTGATGTCAGTTCTCTGGTAGTTGCGGGATGCCTTTCATTTCGTGTGTGTGTTTTCGTATTTGTTGTTGTGACTGAATGAGTGCGTGTTTGTGTGAGTGTTTTTTGGATGGATGATTGTTTCGTTTTCACCAATCCTCCTTTTGGCCTTGTGCCACATTTTGTACCCTCGTACGAATAAATATCTATTCCAAAATTCGCTTGAGGATGAAACAGATCTAGGTATTTGATTCAATTTAATTTCTACAATTTAATTGAAGTTTTAGCTTCTGGTTTTGAAACATAAGAATATATATAGGTAGAATGATATGCCAAATGTAATGGGCTAGTAGTATGTAAAGGTAATGGTAAGTAGTACCACTATATCTTGACGTCATTTAAATGCCCAGAGGGTATATCATTTGTGCTCTGACTATTGAATCAGTGTGAATACTGTCTAAGCTGCTCAAGGCAAAGCGGCGTAAATTATCGGAGATCAAATGGGGTATGATATTGGCTTTGAATATTCCATTTCTGCAATTATGTATACATTTGACATCCCTAAATCTATGAGGTCATGTAGGTAAAAAGAATACATGTCTGAACGCATTACCGCCTAAATGGACCACATAAAAGTCGACAACGGATCGTGTCAAGTGGTATCTGTCTAGAATTTTATCCAGTAACAGACAGTCTACCAGAATGATCGTGTTAGCAGCCAGCACGGCAAGAATACATGTCTTGACCTTTTGAGGATGAGACAAATTAAATTGTACCGTGGCGTGTAGCGTGGTCCGGTCATAGTTGATATTATGGTTTAGGTGTAGTAAAACTCAATGAACATTGTTTTACTAATTTATATATATATATATATATATATATATATATATATATATATATATATATATATATATATGTATGTGTGTGTGTGTGTGTGTGTCGTTAGAAAAAGAGAGAGAGAAAATAGAGAGTGAATTAGAATGAGTTTGAGGATATTATACGAATATAATTAGCAAAATTTTGGCAAACACACACGCAAATATATAAATATATTGTGTGTATGTGAGTGTGTGTGTGTGTGTGTGTGTGTGTGTGTGTGTGGTGAGAGAGTAAGAGATAGACAGAATTAGAATTAGATTGGACATATAATACGAGAAAAAGAAACTCCTCTGCTGCACGTGTGTACTCTACTTATAAATAATTATCATCGTAAATCTACATGCAAATTGAGTATCTATTCATTTATTCATTTGTACGTTTTTGTGTATTTCGAGTAAGTCTCCAAGCGGCCGTGTAAGTGACTACAGATGTGAGTCGTTCACTTTTAGTGTGGTGGAGGTTGGAGGTTGGTTTCGTTACATGTAGTAATAAGTTTAAAATTTCGAAAGCTAGAAAGGTTAAGTTGGCGCGGTAAGACGTGATGAAAGAACACAGAAAACATCTTGCAGATTGAAACGAATGCTGGGAAATATATTTCAAGAAGATAACATGACATTATTATAATTTGTATAAAGAGATGCAAAAATCCAAGAGAATATTAACTCATTTTCATATGAGATATACTGGCTGAATTATTCTCTGTTGTGGGGCTCTCCCCTTTTTACATAAGATGGACTCGTCCAAAGTATACTTATACTGACAGAGGGAATACCTGTTGTTGAGATACGTTGAGATACGTTAAGATACATTTGAGATACGTGGAGATACGTGGAGACAGGTTGAGACAGGTTGAGAGATACGGAGACAGACACAGGGTGTTCTCAGAGAGTTATCCAAGAGTCCAGAGAGAGAGAGAGAGCGAGAGAGAGAGAGAGAGAGAGAGAGAGAGAAGAGAGAGAGAGAGAGAGATGATTACGGCTTTACTTACAGAGACTTGTACTAACCCTCATTCCTGGACTACTAATCTTCAGTTTCAAGTCTGTATTACGTTTAATACACTTATTTTTCTATCTCAGTTACTGGCGTTGTTTATTTATTTGTGCAGGATTCCATTCACGGAATCCACAACATTTCTTTGCAGTACTCCAGTTATATATATATATATATATGGTGTATCAAAAATGATTATACAAACTTTGGGCGACGGGTTAATCCCCATGGTATAAAAAAGGCTAGACACCAGCATCAGTTTATGATTAATGTGTTGGGCTGGAATTTTAGATGACTGTCTGGAAGCTCCGTATGTTCTCCGAACACGTCTTACAGGAGCTATCTATAGGGAACACAAAACATTTCGAACATACTTTCAGAGCTGCTAGAGGATATACCCCTGTTAATATAAAGACACATGTGGTTCAAGCATGATGGCGCTCCAGCACATTTTAGTCACATTGTTCGCGATGCACTGAATATCATCTACCATGAAAAATAGATAAGTAGAGAAGGACCTGTTCCATGGCCGGCACGTTCCTTCGCCATCAACCCTTTGTATTTTTATCTGTGGGGCCACTTAAAACAATTGGTTTAGGCAGCAGACGTTAATAATGCAGAAATCAACATCAACCTGTCCTAATTACCTATAATTTACCATTCGACACCGTGTGGGAGTTTTTGAAAATATATAAATGATCCGCGTGTAAATTTTCAGTACATTTTAACATTTAAGTTGCTGTGTTGAGGTACAACGATGGCCTTTTGGACATATGTTTATATGAACATTTTACCCTGGTTTGGTGTCAGGAACCAGCCCCCAAAGTTTGTATAAGTATTTTGGGATTGCATCTTGGATTGTACATTTAACAGCGGCTACATAAACTCTAAACTTAACGGAAAAACGAAGGATTTGCGGACATATGTTTATATGAACTTTTGTCTTTGTTTTTTTAAATTAAAAAACCCTTTAAAAAATTTTTAAAAGTATTTTTGATTTTCCCTTTATATGATACAAATATAGTTTTAAAAAATGGTATGCTATATAATATAGGTAAGTGCTGATTATAAGAGATTGAGTCGTGTAAATTTATAAAAGTGGATACTGAAATCAACACCAATGTCAATCTGTGTTTCATGCCTGAACGTCAATCTCAGGGTTTACATTTATCACACATGACACACACACACACACACACACATATATATATATATATATATATATATATATATATATATTCACAGAAATTATGTCTTTCCGCTAATATTTTAACAAAATTTTTCATACTTATTTTAGTAACCTTCCGTGACTTGATGTTAAAGGATGAAAAAAAATGTTTGCTATAGCTGTTTGAATTTCTTTTATTTTCATTTCCCTCTAAATTTCTCAACTTCTTCCAAGATCATTTCAGGGGCAAGTAGTACAAAATTATATATTGTTATATTAGTATAAGTATTTATACAAAGTTATCGTATTGTTATCTATTACTATAAGTTTTCATTATGCTTTTGAATGCAAAATGGTTGATTATGTGCTGAGCGTTCATTAGAACGTGAAAAAATTATCCATCATGGAATTTTTTTCTATGTTATAAATCATGATCATAATTAAACGAAAAAAATATGAAAAAACTGTTCCTTCACAGGTATTTCAGAACATTACTTAAGTATTCATAGTTGATTCTGTTCAGTGCCGGCTTTAATTTTTTTAATATAAATTGCTTCTAGTATCTGTAATCTAAATTTGTTGTTTTCATGGTGTAAGATAGTTGTGTTGTCTATTAGAAACTTTTTATATTGTGAATGTGGACAGGAATGTTGTTATAGATGTCTCACAATGGACGAATGGTCAGACATTGTTAAAAATTAGCAGACATAATGTCTGTAATTTATTCAATCAGACATGCAGAAAAGAAAATTTTGAATCTAAAATAAACATTCAACCTTGTTTACTCTTTCTACTTTATCTGGTAAACGTGTAGTAGAAGCAAGACATTAAATTGCTGGTGTCTGTAGTAATAATACAATAGGTGAAACAACTAGTCAGGAATGGTTGGTGAAGTTAAAAATAATGTATTTTCAGCAAAAGATAAAAGAATATCCGAGAAAACTTATGGTTTGAAGTTATATTTTTCAAAGATGCAGCACAAAAACAGGTAAACTTACAGAAAAAGTAAAGGCAAATTATTAAAATGCTGTGCACTATGACGTGCAGTGGTTAGTCCAGGGTCGAATCCTGTGGTCACGGCACCAGTATGTGTCACAAACCGGTGGTCGCGGTCGCAGTCCAGCGCCAATATGTGACGTCCACTGGTCGCGATGTCAATATATGACACTGCGCCGTCGGCCCGTGGTCAACTCCCAGTAGTGGCGCGAAGCTGTAAGGTTTCTTCCACCAGCGTTTTGGGGTTGACCCCTTGTCGCTGCCACCAGCCTGTGTCACGGTCGATCTGGTCGTTTCCGGTTCGATACCAGCTTTGTCGTTCTCAGCTCGCCTCCAACGCCTGTTCACCGAAGTAACTACTTTGATCTCAAGTCTAACCTACCCACGTTATGACTTTGATCTTAGGTAGACGAAATCAATCAGGCGTCGTGCCGTAGTGCAAGCTGAATTCGGAGTAAAGGTGATACCGCACAAGTAAAAGAAAAATAATAAAACAAACTCACGAGGTTCAAATATGTTGAGAAATAACAATTAACTTCATCTCTCTCTTGAATACAGGAATGTGTTTCTCTCCCGGCCCGTTTCTATGGATTCGTGACACTTTTTGCGTTTCTTAAGCGAGTTATGGTATCTTAAGTCGTTCGTCAATAAAAACTTGCTTTTGGTAGGAAGACTAAGTCGAAAAGGACGTGGAAATCTTTCGGTCAGCTTCTGCGAGGCCACACTCTGACTCTGTAACTCCGACCGTGTCTGCCTCTCTTAAAACTGCCACTGATTATATGGACACCGACCAACTCGGGGGGCGGGGCTGTCGTGGTTTGGGTTCTTTGATAATTCTCAATTCCCAACAGGAATTCCCTTTGTTCTTAGGCCATGAAAATTAATTACTTCCCATTTTGGGAAGACTAATCACTTTCCATTTCGGGGGTTTCTCCCTCGCCCGTGAGGGAAGGTCGGAGGAGAATTATCCTCCTAGACTCTTCCTCTCTCACATTGGTATCGCATACCAATCCCCTCAGTGGGTGTTAACAACTTCTCCGTATTTCTCATACATTCACTTCCGCCTATCACCCATGCTACCAGTTAGCCAATGATCTCTCGGCAGCGTGGGCGTGGCTAGACTGGCCCTCTTAGAATTATTATCGAAAATTTTGTTTACAAAATCCTTTTTTCTTTTTCCTTTTCCTTCGGCCAAAACATTTACAAATCCCAGATTGCCAGTTAATTCTTTATCACATCCCAAATCTACTTAGTCAACTTTTAACTGGGTGGTCGTGTTTACCTGATAGTTAAATTCTTTATTTTTCTCATGTCTTAAAATTCTCTTATCGCCAGATGCTCATTTTCGTGTCAACAGTTTGAATAAGCAATAATAATGATCCCCTTTTCGACTCTCTTTTTTTCATGTCAAGATTCGTACATAGACCAGATGGGTCTCTTCGCTGGACCCAAGAACCAAAATTAAATGATATCTCTGAAAGGTAACTAATATCTATTATCTAGGGTGGTCTCAAGGTAAATTTTGTCCACGGTCGCATGCGTCGGCCGGCTTCGTTTATCTTTTAGAATTTTGTTTCGTTTGACGCGTCACTCCCTTATCGTGACATTAGTTTGACAGAATCACAGTTTCGCTTTTTTTCTTACTGATTTTCTGTCTTTTGCGTAAAGTATATTTCTTTTGTAAATAAAATAAATTCTTCTTTTTAATGTGGCTCAGTCTAAAAAAATACAAATACAATAACAAGGGGTTCTGTGTAAACATATAGAATCTGTGATCTGTTATTTAAAAGAAAACAGTTTGTTTTTGACAATATTGTTATTGACGAAGGAAAATGAATTTATTAAAATAAAAGAGACTGAAACAATCGTCACTAAAGACATCAACATCTTCTAAACGAAATCTAATGAAGAAAAAGTTTGGATTCAAAGGGAATTCTTTTATTACAAACTGCTGGAACATGGATACAAACTGTTAGTGTGCAACTCTACAGTGAGCAATTAGCTCGTTTAAATGACACAGCGGTACGGAAAAGATTGTTTCAGAGCATGCAAGTAGACTACTGATTTTAATCTTCTTAAATTGTAAATGCAACAAAACAATTGACTTTGAGGATGGGAAGAAAAGTTCTTTCATTGCTGTTTCTTCTCCAAAGCTGTCATGTTTAGATCATCACTTGTTTCTTTGCATGTAACATTTGCCTGGTTATCATTTTCAACACATTCAAATATTGGTTGAATTCATAGAATGAAAACAACAATCGTTTTTTTATGATGGAATACACAATTTAACTGGAAGTGCCGTAAGTTTTTGGAAAACCAAGGGAAATAATTTGACTAAATAATAATCCTATTAATTTATATGCACAAAAGAAAGATACCCAGCGACTCAGGAGTTGATACAAAGAAACAATGAAAATTCTGTGCTTTAAACAAACATGTATGATAGTTATTTATGTTCATTCGGTATGTGTGTGTGTTGAGGAGAGGTTAGGGTGTAAAGTGTGTGTGTGTATGTGTGTAAAAGAAAGAAAGGCTGTATCCAGATGAAAGTGTGTGTGTGTGTGTGTGTAAAAGAAAGAAAGGCTGTATCCAGATGAAAGTGTGTGTGTGTGTGTAAAAGAAAGAAAGGCTGTATCCAGATGAAGGTGTGTGTGTGTGTGTGTGTAAAAGAAAGAAAGGCTGTATCCAGATGAAAGTGTGTGTGTGTGTGTGTAAAAGAAAGAAAGGCTGTATCCAGATGAAAGTGTGTGTGTGTGTGTGTGTGTGTAAAAAGAAAGGCTGTATCCAGATGAAAGTGTGTGTGTGTGTGTGTAAAAGAAAGAAAGTCTGTATCCAGATGAAAGTGTGTGTGTGTGTGTGTAAAAGAAAGAAAGGCTGTATCCAGATGAAAGTGTGTGTGTGTGTAAAAGAAAGAAAGGCTGTATCCAGATGAAAGTGTGTGTGTGTGTGTGTGTGTAAAAGAAAGAAAGGCTGTATCCAGATGAAAGTGTGTGTGTGTGTGTGTGTAAAAGAAAGAAAGGCTGTATCCAGATGAAAGTGTGTGTGTGTGTGTGTAAAAAGAAAGAAAGGCTGTATCAGATGAAAGTGTGTGTGTGTGTGTAAAAGAAAGAAAGGCTGTATCCAGATGAAAGTGTGTGTGTGTGTGTAAAAGAAAGAAAGGCTGTATCCAGATGAAAGTGTGTGTGTGTGTGTGTGTAAAAGAAAAAAGGCTGTATCCAGATGAAAGTGTGTGTGTGTGTGTAAAAGAAAGAAAGGCTGTATCCAGATGAAAGTGTGTGTGTGTGTGTGTGTAAAAGAAAGAAAAGCTGTATCCAGATGAAAGTGTGTGTGTGTGTGTAAAAAGAAAGAAAGGCTGTATCCAGATGAAAGTGTGTGTGTGTGTGTGTGTGTGTGTGTAAAAAAAAGAAAGGCTGTATCCAGATGAAAGTGTGTGTGTGTGTGTGTAAAAAGAAAGAAAGGCTGTTTCAGATGAAAGTGTGTGTGTGTGTGTAAAAAGAAAGAAAGGCTGTATCCAGTTGAAAGTGTGTGTGTGTGTGTGTGTAAAAGAAAGAAAGGCTGTATCCAGATGAAAGTGTGTGTGTGTGTGTAAAAGAAAGAAAGGCTGTATCCAGATGAAAGTGTGTGTGTGTGTGTGTAAAAGAAAGAAAGGCTGTATCCAGATGAAAGTGTGTGTGTGTGTGTAAAAGAAAGAAAGGCTGTATCCAGGTGAAAGTGTGTGTGTGTGTGTGTGTAAAAGAAAGAAAGGCTGTATCCAGATGAAAGTGTGTGTGTGTGTGTGTGTGTAAAAGAAAGAAAGGCTGTATCCAGATGAAAGTGTGTGTGTGTGTGTAAAAGAAAGAAAGGCTCTATCCAGATGAAAGTGTGTGTGTGTGTAAAAGAAAGAAAGGCTGTATCCAGATGAAAGTGTGTGTGTGTGTGTAAAAAGAAAGAAAAGGCTGTATCCAGATGAAAGTGTGTGTGTGTGTGTGTGTAAAAAGAAAGAAAGGCTGTATCCAGATGAAAGTGTGTGTGTGTGTGTAAAAGAAAGAAAGGCTGTATCCAGATGAAAGTGTGTGTGTGTGTGTGTGTAAAAGAAAGAAAGGCTGTATCCAGATGAAAGTGTGTGTGTGTGTGTAAAAGAAAGAAAGGCTGTATCCAGATGAAAGTGTGTGTGTGTGTGTGTGTAAAAGAAAGAAAGGCTGTATCCAGATGAAAGTGTGTGTGTGTGTGTAAAAAGAAAGAAAGAAAGGCTGTATCCAGATGAAAGTGTGTGTGTGTGTGTGTGTGTAAAAGAAAGAAAGGCTGTATCCAGATGAAAGTGTGTGTGTGTGTGTGTGTGTAAAAAAAAAGAAAGAAAGGCTGTATCCAGATGAAATTTGTGTGTGTGTGTAAAAAGAAAGAAAGGCTGTATCCAGATGAAAGTGTGTGTGTGTGTGTAAAAGAAAGAAAGGCTGTATCAGATGAAAGTGTGTGTGTGTGTGTAAAAAAGAAAGAAAGGCTGTATCCAGATGAAAGTGTGTGTGTGTGTGTGTGTAAAAAAGAAAGAAAGGCTGTATCCAGATGAAAGTGTGTGTGTGTGTGTGTGTAAAAGAAAGAAAGGCTGTATCCAGATGAAAGTGTGTGTGTGTGTGTAAAAAGAAAGAAAGGCTGTATCAGATGAAAGTGTGTGTGTGTGTGTAAAAGAAAGAAAGGCTCTATCCAGATGAAAAAGTGTGTGTGTGTAAAAGAAAGAAAGGCTGTATCCAGATGAAAGTGTGTGTGTGTGTGTAAAAGAAAGAAAGGCTGTATCCAGATGAAAGTGTGTGTGTGTGTGTGTGTGTGTAAAAGAAAGAAAGGCTGTATCCAGATGAAAGTGTGTGTGTGTGTGTAAAAGAAAGAAAGGCTGTATCCAGATGAAAGTGTGTGTGTGTGTGTAAAAGAAAGAAAGGCTGTATCCAGATGAAAGTGTGTGTGTGTGTGTGTGTAAAAGAAAGAAACGCTGTATCCAGATGAAAGTGTGTGTGTGTGTAAAAGAAAGAAAGGCTGTATCCAGATGAAAGTGTGTGTGTGTGTGTAAAAAGAAAGAAAGGCCGTATCCAGATGAAAGTGTGTGTGTGTGTGTAAAGAAAGAAAGGCTGTATCCAGATGAAAGTGTGTGTGTGTGTGTAAAAAGAAAGAAAGGCTGTATCCAGATGAAAGTGTGTGTGTGTGTGTAAAAGAAAGAAAGGCTGTATCCAGATGAAAGTGTGTGTGTGTGTGTGTGTGTGTAAGAAAGAAAGGCTGTATCAGATGAAAGTGTGTGTGTGTGTGTGTGTAAAAAGAAAGAAAGGCTGTATCCAGATGAAAGTGTGTGTGTGTGTGTAAAAGAAAGAAAGGCTGTATCCAGATGAAA
Organism: Acanthosepion pharaonis; assembly: GCA_903632075.3. Classification (NCBI taxonomy): domain Eukaryota; kingdom Metazoa; phylum Mollusca; class Cephalopoda; order Sepiida; family Sepiidae; genus Acanthosepion; species Acanthosepion pharaonis. The sequence goes on along the minus strand of CAHIKZ030001569.1, from coordinate 1,600,598 downwards.
GTGTGTGTGTGTGTAAAAGAAAGAAAGGCTGTATCCAGATGAAAGTGTGTGTGTGTGTGTAAAAGAAAGAAAGGCTGTATCCAGATGAAAGTGTGTGTGTGTGTGTGTAAAAGAAAGAAAGGCTGTATCCAGATGAAAGTGTGTGTGTGTGTGTGTAAAAAAAGAAAGAAAGGCTGTATCCAGATGAAAGTGTGTGTGTGTGTGTGTAAAAAGAAAAGAAAGTCTGTATCCAGATGAAAGTGTGTGTGTGTGTGTGTAAAAAAAGAAAGAAAGGCTGTATCCAGATGAAAGTGTGTGTGTGTGTGTGTGTGTAAAAGAAAGAAAGGCTGTATCAGATGAAAGTGTGTGTGTGTGTGTAAAAAAGAAAGAAAGGCTGTATCCAGATGAAAGTGTGTGTGTGTGTAAAAAGAAAGAAAGGCTGTATCCAGATGAAAGTGTGTGTGTGTGTGTGTGTGTAAAAGAAAGAAAGGCTGTATCCAGATGAAAGTGTGTGTGTGTGTGTAAAAGAAAGAAAGGCTGTATCCAGATGAAAGTGTGTGTGTGTGTGTAAAAGAAAGAAAGGCTGTATCCAGATGAAAGTGTGTGTGTGTGTGTGTGTGTAAAAGAAAGGCTGTATCCAGATGAAAGTGTGTGTGTGTGTGTGTAAAAGAAAGAAAGGCTGTATCCAGATGAAAGTGTGTGTGTGTGTGTAAAAAAAAGAAAGAAAGGCTGTATCAGATGAAAGTGTGTGTGTGTGTAAAAGAAAGAAAGGCTGTATCCAGATGAAAGTGTGTGTGTGTGTGTAAAAAGAAAGAAAGGCTGTATCCAGATGAAAGTGTGTGTGTGTGTGTGTGTAAAAGAAAGAAAGGCTGTATCCAGATGAAAGTGTGTGTGTGTGTGTGTAAAAAAGAAAGAAAGGCTGTATCCAGATGAAAGTGTGTGTGTGTGTGTGTGTAAAAAAAGAAAGTCTGTATCAGATGAAAGTGTGTGTGTGTGTGTGTGTAAAGAAAGAAAGGCTGTATCAGATGAAAGTGTGTGTGTGTGTGTAAAGAAAGAAAGGCTGTATCCAGATGAAAGTGTGTGTGTGTGTGTAAAAGAAAGAAAGGCTGTATCCAGATGAAAGTGTGTGTGTGTGTGTGTGTAAAAGAAAGAAAGGCTGTATCCAGATGAAAGTGTGTGTGTGTGTGTAAAAGAAAGAAAGGCTGTATCCAGATGAAAGTGTGTGTGTGTGTGTGTAAAAGAAAGAAAGGCTGTATCCAGATGAAAGTGTGTGTGTGTGTGTGTAAAAGAAAGAAAGGCTGTATCCAGATGAAAGTGTGTGTGTGTGTGTAAAAGAAAGAAAGGCTGTATCAGATGAAAGTGTGTGTGTGTGTAAAAAAGAAAGAAAGGCTGTATCAGATGAAAGTGTGTGTGTGTGTGTGTAAAAGAAAGAAAGGCTGTATCCAGATGAAAGTGTGTGTGTGTGTGTGTGTAAAAGAAAGAAAGGCTGTATCCAGATGAAAGTGTGTGTGTGTGTGTGTGTAAAAAAAAAAAAAAAAGGCTGTATCCAGATGAAAGTGTGTGTGTGTGTGTAAAGAAAGAAAGGCTGTATCCAGATGAAAGTGTGTGTGTGTGTGTAAAAGAAAGAAAGGCTGTATCCAGATGAAAGTGTGTGTGTGTGTGTAAAAGAAAGAAAGGCTGTATCCAGATGAAAGTGTGTGTGTGTGTGTAAAAGAAAGAAAGGCTGTATCCAGATGAAAGTGTGTGTGTGTGTGTAAAAGAAAGAAAGGCTGTATCCAGATGAAAGTGTGTGTGTGTGTGTAAAAAGAAAGAAAGGCTGTATCCAGATGAAAGTGTGTGTGTGTGTGTGTAAAAAGAAAGAAAGGCTGTATCCAGATGAAAGTGTGTGTGTGTGTAAAAAGAAAGAAAGGCTGTATCCAGATGAAAGTGTGTGTGTGTGTGTGTAAAAAGAAAGAAAGGCTGTATCCAGATGAAAGTGTGTGTGTGTGTGTGTAAAAAAAAAAAGGCTGTATCCAGATGAAAGTGTGTGTGTGTGTGTAAAAGAAAAGAAAGAAAGGCTGTATCCAGATGAAAGTGTGTGTGTGTGTGTGTGTGAAAATAAAAAGAAAGAAAGGCTGTATCCAGATGAAAGTGTGTGTGTGTGTGTGTGAAAGAAAGAAAAGCTGTATCCAGATGAAAGTGTGTGTGTGTGTGTAAAAAAAAGAAAAGGCTGTATCAGATGAAAGTGTGTGTGTGTGTGTGTAAAAAAGAAAGGCTGTATCAGATGAAAGTGTGTGTGTGTGTGTAAAAAGAAAGAAAGGCTGTATCCAGATGAAAGTGTGTGTGTGTGTGTGTGTGTGTAAAAGAAAGAAAGGCTGTATCAGATGAAAGTGTGTGTGTGTGTGTAAAAGAAAGAAAGGCTGTATCCAGATGAAAGTGTGTGTGTGTGTGTGTAAAAAAAGAAAGAAAGCTGTATCCAGATGAAAGTGTGTGTGTGTGTGTAAAAGAAAAGAAAGGCTGTATCAGATGAAAGTGTGTGTGTGTGTGTGTAAAAAGAAAGAAAGGCTGTATCCAGATGAAAGTGTGTGTGTGTGTGTAAAAAGAAAGAAAGGCTGTATCCAGATGAAAGTGTGTGTGTGTGTGTGTGTGTGTAAAAAAAAAGGGCTGTATCCAGATGAAAGTGTGTGTGTGTGTGTGTAAAAGAAAGAAAGGCTGTATCCAGATGAAAGTGTGTGTGTGTGTGTGTAAAAGAAAGAAAAGGCTGTATCAGATGAAAGTGTGTGTGTGTGTGTAAAAGAAAGAAAGGCTGTATCAGATGAAAGTGTGTGTGTGTGTGTAAAAGAAAGAAAGGCTGTATCAGATGAAAGTGTGTGTGTGTGTGTAAAAAGAAAGAAAGGCTGTATCCAGATGAAAGTGTGTGTGTGTGTGTGTATGTGTAAAAGAAAGAAAGGCTGTATCAGATGAAAGTGTGTGTGTGTGTGTGTAAAAGAAAGAAAGGCTGTATCCAGATGAAAGTGTGTGTGTGTGTGTGTGTAAAAGAAAGAAAGGCTGTATCCAGATGAAAGTGTGTGTGTGTGTGTAAAAGAAAGAAAGGCTGTATCCAGATGAAAGTGTGTGTGTGTGTGTGTGTGTAAAAAAGAAAGAAAGGCTGTATCAGATGAAAGTGTGTGTGTGTGTGTAAAAAAAAGAAAGGCTGTATCCAGATGAAAGTGTGTGTGTGTGTGTGTGTGTGTAAGAAAGAAAGGCTGTATCCAGATGAAAGTGTGTGTGTGTGTGTGTGTAAAAAAAGAAAGAAAGGCTGTATCCAGATGAAAGTGTGTGTGTGTGTGTGTAAAAGAAAGAAAGGCTGTATCCAGATGAAAGTGTGTGTGTGTGTGTGTGTGTGTGTAAAAAAAGAAAGGCTGTATCCAGATGAAAGTGTGTGTGTGTGTGTGTAAAAAGAAAGAAAGGCTGTATCCAGATGAAAGTGTGTGTGTGTGTGTGTGTGTAAAAAAGAAAGAAAGGCTGTATCCAGATGAAAGTGTGTGTGTGTGTGTGTGTAAAAGAAAGAAAGGCTGTATCCAGATGAGCTTGAAACGGCCACAGAGTTGCGCTTTTTGGTCAATGTTCTATAAATGTGGTAGGAAAATGGTTTAAATATGTGATGTGCTTCCCAACATTTGTCAGCAATGTTCCGAAGAAGAAGGCAATTGCTTCGTCAGTCAGATTAGTTTTGAATTGATTTTCTTGTGTTATTATGTATTAACTACAACAGCGGTAAAATAGTTCACTGCACTCTGCGAAAACTAGCCTAAAATGTAAAGGTCGCTGTGACCTTCTATCATTAATTCAAGTGCTAATCTATTGTGAAAAAAAGTGACTAATTGAGCATTCTCATGTAAAAGTATAATTTCAAGAAATATAACTTTATCCTATTTGCCTATTACGTGAAAAAACACACAATTGCAATTGGTAAACAAAAAGAAAAAATTATTTAAAAAAAAACAGATCATGATAATTAATTTCTGGTAAGACCCTTGATAATTTTTAGTTTAGGTTTTTTAAATGTATTTTATGCTTTTCAGTGTATTATTGCCAGGAATTTTTAAATTAAAAAAACCGAAACAAAAACATATCCTTCAACATTTTGAATTATTATTGTAGTAGTTTACTAGCTTTACATCTACAAAATCTAAACGTCCATTTACCAAATCAGCGTTTTATTGCTTTCAAAGTATTCCAAATTAGACTTCACACTTGTTGCACGAAAATCATCAATAGCAAAAGTTATTTGTACAATAATGCAAATGTCAATGAGAATTAACACTGTTAATGTTTTCTGCTTAAACCTGTATTTTGAATTATATTCAAAACAAGTTATTTAACATAACTGCAACGGCCAATAATTCAAACGTGAATTTTTGTATGGAATGTTTTGTTTATTAAAAGTACAATGAAGATTTTTGTAAATCATATAGTTTGTAAAACACCATAGTCGGTTATCATAATTATAGGAGAAATGAAACAAATATAGGAAATTAGTATAGTTATATAGATCGGTAGTAGACGGATATCCTCGAATACGAGTGGCCAGCTATACTATAGACCCCAGGAACGTCTTCCTTTTGAAAAGAACATTTCATTTATAATATTTTATATGTAGAGTAAAAAATTATTGAATGAATGGGGTCGACAAAAAGACTGAAATAAGAGTAAAAGATGCTAAGTTGCCAGAACCGAGGCCAAACATATACCAATAATTCTTTCTCGTAGGATATGTTTAAAAATAAATGTTTAAATTGAGTTGAATACATTTCTGCTTGAAGAATAATATCGAACCAATTAACTTTTCTAAAGAGAATGTAATTAATTAGGAAGTTGTTTTGTATGAATTTTCACAATAGATTTCCAGTTATTTGAAAATAATATGAAAATGTCTTGAGTGCTCGTTTATTTGTATATTGTGAGTGTTATTTGTTGTTTGTAGATGAAGGTTTGTATAACTAGTAATTGTATTTGGAGACGACGGAATAAAACTAATTATATTTATTGTGATCATTATACTTAATTTAATGAAAACCAAATCACTCTTAAAAGTGAGCGTGCATGTGTGTATGTGCGCGCGCTCGTGTGTGTATATGTGTGTGTGCGCGCTCGTGTGTGTATATGTGTGTGTGTGTGTGTGCGTGTGTGCGCGCGCGTGTGTGCGCATACGTTTGACTGAGTTTCCGAACATGTATACTTTTCTACTTGAGAGCAATTCATTTTTCTCTCTTAGTCGAAGAAAACGAATATGAAGAACAACAAGCAACACAATATCAAAAACATTGTATTAAATTAAGAGTTTTACCAATATTCTTAAGACGATAATGTAGAATTATTAGAAAACTTTATAAAAATTAAATAACAGAAGATTAGAAATTATTCAGCTGTGACTTCAATTCTCGGCATAACTAATGTGTCGAATTGTAGGGTATTTAAATCTACAGTGTGTCTTTAAGGGACAAACATTTAGATGTCATGACACAAAACGACCTAACATAATGCGCTAAATTTTAAGATAGTTACTTCTCTCTCAGACGTATCGAGAATATTAATATAGTAGTTTTCAAACTGGCAGCGTAAATGAAAAGGTATACCGTGCTTGTGGCACTTGCTGTTAACCACAACGATTCGGAAATAGCTAGCTGTTTGGAAATGGAGTATTATACGGGAGGAACAATAAATGTGTTTCTGTGACCCTACAGAGGTGTTCACGATGACGCAAAGAAAGTTCATAACATCTGTAAGGGCCTTGTGCATTGTAACCAATCGGTTGTCCTTCAGTACTAAAGACTTATTGAAGGCCATCATCGTAGACGTGATATACTTCAACCATCTTCCGAGGTTATCATCGAGGTAATCTTTCTTTGTTTTACTAAGCTAAATATAAGTACATGTTTCTTGAAAATATACTGCTTTTTGTTGACTATAATTGCTCTGCTTTATATTATAATTTGGATTTTCATCATATATATATATATATATATATATATATATATATATATATATATATATATATATATATATATATATTAATTACCTGGCACAACTCTGTATGTTAAACATATGCTCGCTGTCTCTTGTTATTGTTATTCTATTTTACCGTGTTTCTAGTGAACATTGTCGGGAGTCACATAACGGCAAGTTTTTTTAACGCTATGTGTTTCTGTTATTAAGGTTGTTTACATTTCCCCTCACTTGTTCATTGCGTTACTTTCAAAATAATGAATTTACGAACATTTTTCCTTCTCATCACCTACTCAGGCGAATAGCTTCATGCATTATATAAAAAACATTTGTGGGTGTTACCAAGGAAAAATAACCTGTTATTATTGCTAAAACAACGAATATATTATTGAAAATAACGGATTTCGCCAAGGCGTATTCACCAGATGTATTGCGCAAGATTTGCTTTCGCAAATAAATAAATAAATCTAAATAAAATAGCTATACTTTCGATGAATAAACAAAAAACACCCAATATGTCTATGCTCTGCTCAATCAGATGTGTCAAATTAGGCAGGCTATTAATGAGAGTGATTTCATTGTTTGCAATATTAAAATAAGTTACCTTGGTGCTTTAGACTGTCAAGAAATTCAACAAGCATAATATTTTGGAAGTATTTAAAATTTTAAGCACCGAATCATTTGCATTAATTGTGGTCCTAATTATTGCAAATTCACATGAAAACAGATCACTGCTTTAAATTGCAATAGATTTTCGTCTTTAACCAAATGATGCTCTGATGAATAGCATGAGAAGATTTTCTACTTACTCCTCTATTTTCTCTCTATTATTTCTCCCTCTTTCCTCCTCTTCCATTCTTTCGCTTCCTCTTCCAACTCTCTCTCATTTACCACGATTTGTATACCAAGGATAATAAAGTTTCTGTTACATACAATTATGGTGTTCACAATTATGCGTTTTTTTTGTAAACTCAAATTGTAAGGAAATATGATGTTATCATTTCGGCCTAGTGGCTTGTATACATGCTTGACTTTTTAATGAAGATGCCTGCGTCTTATATTGCGAAAATATGCAAGCAAACATATTAAAAAAAATGGAGCCCCAAATCAAGATGAATCTTGCATACTGCTAGCCACACTGCCAATTTCACCAGTATTTGATGGGACATGAAAAAACAGGATTTGCGAGAACCTACCATTCATTTCCACTTTTTCTCCATCTCTCACTATATATATATATATATATATATATATATATATATATATATATATATAATCTCTATGTTTATTTTTAAGTAAATCTACATAGATACATTCTCTGTACAACTGTGCATCCATATATCTGTATATATATATATATATATATATATATATATATATATATATATATATATATATATATATATATATATATATAGATAGATAGATAGATATATTCATTGATGCACGTTTCATTAAATGATATAGACAAGTTTTATCTATTTATTTTAAATAAGTTCCTTTCATATTGTCTGATAAGCTTAATAACATTATCATTGAAAGACGAAAGAAAATCTCCATATTGATACATGTTTAAATCCTATCTAAGCTTTCAGCTTACATAAGCCATTATCAAAGATGACAATTACATTTCAATATATCAAACAATACACGGACGAAACAATAATGATAGTCTGTTTTTGCTGGCTGAAATATTTCAAAGCAACGACAAACTTGGGTATACCAGACGTGGAAGCGAAAATCGCATCGCAGCTCGTGACATCACATATGACCACGCGAGAGTGAAAACGAGAAGTATTAAGTATGGGAAGCTGTTGTATTATTTAATGAAACATGCATCAATGAAAAATTGCTACCTAAATGTACACAATATATATATATATATATATATTCAGTTGTATGGATATGAGTTTGTGAGCCTGCGATTCACAGACAAACTCGACAAAGAGTTTGTCTGATGATCGGAAAACGTTCAACCCAGGGCCACAAATTCATATCCATACAACTGAATATGTTAGGTCTATCACTGATATTGAGCGCTTTCCAATAAGTACCGTGTTATAAAATAAAATAAATATAATATATATATATGTGTGTGTGTGTGTGTATGGTGTTTGTGTATGTATGTATGTATGTATATATATATATATATATATATATATATATATATATATATATATATGTATCGAATAAAAGTTAAACGAAATGATTTTAGCAAATATTCTCATTACATTTGCGCGCCACAGTACATTGCACTTAGTTTACAAATATTAGCTGGTTAAGCAGTAAACATTTCTGCTTAATTAAAGTTGTTATCTGTTACTATCCGTCTGTTTCCATACAATGTTACACTTTAAAGATTTTGCAAACTCAATTTTGTCACATCTATGTGTTTTGGCATTCATTGTTGTAATTTCTATGGATAATTGAAATGATAAAAGCTAAAGGGAACTTTGACATGATCTTTGAATGAATCACGGATACAATTTATTGATATATTTAAAATCAACTCGCTCTGGTTGGATTAGCCATATATGCTGGTTAAACAGTGGTTTAAACGTTAACGTTCTTTTAGGACACGTGTCATATAATACAGTTTCTAATTTGATATGAATAAATTATCAAGTTTCCCACTGGCTAATATTAGTCATCGGTGTGTGGCGATGACTTTATATCAACTGAAAATGCACATTAAACATATAAAGATCTATGAAGCCTCAACGTCTTCATAGTTCGGCGGGGCCAAGGTAATTTTCACATTATCTGAACTTGAGTTACTTTGATCCACTTTGTCGCTATCAGTTCTGTTCTGATATTTTCGGCTTCTGTTTACCGAAGTAGTTCGTGTAGCGAACGACATGGTCCCAACTCTTGTATAGCGGGTATTTCCTTCAGCTAATGGTTTTTTGCCACAACAGAGATTGCGGAACGTTTGCTTGAATGACTCACGGAAGTTGCGCGACATAAACGAATAGACAACGGGATTAATGCAACTGTTGAAGTAGGACAGCAAATGAAATGTCATACGCATTGGTTTCAGACTTCCATAGTGCAGAAGAGGTAAAATGTTAAATCCAACCAGCACATTGTTGATGAGAATTGGAGCCCAGCAAAGAACAAATAAGAAGACAACAACCACCAGCATTTTCACAACCTGCATAAAATATCAAATAAAACATAATCATAGATTAGGAATTATTGAAAGCACGGAATAGAGAAAATCAAGTATAAATTATTTAAAAAACATTCCGTTATTTTGGACTCTGTTGACTAATTGATAACTCACAGATTCTTTCTTCCTTACATTCATTTCGTCTTGTTTCCCCAAATCATCATCAGTTTATATTCTTTTTTTAAATTTACAAATTGCTTCAAAACGAAATGAATGAAAGCTGAAGTATAATTAACAAGAATGACACCTCGTATAACTAAACTCTTCTCACTTTCACAACGTACAAACTAATAACATATACTTTCGATAGCCTGCTAATGGAATACAAATCTAGTTTAGTTTTACTATTTTGAATGATGTAGTTACAGTGTTGGTTGGCTTGTTTGTTTTTTCCACTTTATGGGATATTCAAAACTTCGGTTTGTAGAAGGTTGCGTACAGTACAAAGCGGTCCTCCATCTAAATAATGACCGGGATTGGCGCTGCTTAACTTAGGTGATCAAAAGAGAACCATTGTTTTTAGCATGATTTGACCATAAGTTTCAGACCGAAGAAAATACTCAAATCTCATATTCTGTATTAAAGGATATTGACTTGCCTGCATTTTAGTTTTATCATCTTCAACTGATTTCTTTTTCGTTTTAGTTTGTGAACTGGATTTTCTGTTTCCTTTAAACACACCTTTTCTTGTTTGATCCATCTTTTCGCTTGGAGGGGTTGTTTCTGAAAGACTTTAAGAACGAAAGAAAAAGTAAAGATTGCACATTTTATAAATTGTTTTGCATGATGAAAACCAATCAAACTTCCTCAATATATAAATGCATATATCTAATATTACAAAACCTGTAAAATAACTAAATATATATCAATTTAGCTGATTGTCTGACCTCGTAATTTATAAATCTGCAACATAAAATAAATGTAGTTTTGTTGAGAACTATCCATATACCAATTCAAACGTCGATTTTAAAGTGTGAATCAAGCGTATATGCGACAAGGGACAAAACTTGCTCATCTCTCTTAGCACTTGCCGATGGCGTCAGATATTGAACTTGGCCTTCCTTTGAATGGGAAAGGAACTGCTTGGATGATAGTCATTTGAAGTACATTTAAAAAGCGGTTTCATAATTTAAATACACCAGCATGGGTTTATATATTGTTCAAATTAGCGCTTCTTCCTTAACTAATCTGTGTATTCAGCTGTGTTCTGTTAATTAATTTTCAATCTAGTATTTCGTGATCTTTAGAGAATAGCAATTATTTTGTTGATTACTTTTATAATTAAATTGCTTAGTTATAAAAAAATCATTGCTACTCTAAAATAGTAATAGTAAGCAATATTGATATCTTAAATAGTGTATTTTTTAAAATGTAACGAATATAAATTAGAATATTATAAAATGGCGTATATGAAATACTACCAAAATATTTAAACATATCGAACTGCTTTAATTACAATTTAGATAGGACCATTTTACGGTAGACACGCAGAATCCACAAAGGAAGGAATGCAGTGGAGCAGGGGAAAGGGACTTTTCTTGTGCAAAGTTGAATTGCATTACTAGTAAATTTATAAATGTTAAAAAAAATACAAATAAAATTATGACTGTTTTCTATAATAATATGTAATTTTAGGTGACATTTTATCGATAATAATCGATTTTTTTTATAAGTACACAAAAATATTCTAAAGGAAAATGAAATTGCAACGCCCTGAAAGATGTACTGTAGTCAATGAAAATCGGATACAGTGCATACATACAAGTGGGTTGTATATAATATAAAAAATACATTAACTGCTTCGGTTCTCTTGTGTCGTAGGAGAACTCATCCCAGTGCACCTTCTGTGCCTGCTCTTTAGATGATGACACATGCTGCGATAAGGTTCAATGTGAGATGCGAAATGGGAGACGCATGCATACTACTTAGTGCTATTAGATAGTAGCTATATTGTGGAACTTTGAGAGATGATGGCCATTTCTGAGAATTACTGCACGTGTTGGACATAATGAATCGGTGGTGCTTCAATATTGACAACAATGGTCACAAGTGATCTCCTTACAATTTCGCTGACTGTTGACCACGCAAAATAGACTTAGCCTTATGGGGAAATGATTAATATCCCTCAGCTGGGTGGGGAATACATACATACATACATACATATATATATATATATATATATATATATATATATATATATATATATATATATATATCAGGTCATCCCATAAGTTCTGTACAATTTTTACTTTTGTTAAAATGAACGAAATTTAAAGAGTATTTTATAATGTCTAATGGAGCTGAACATTATTTTTTTATGTTTAGATGCATTTAAACTGATCAAATTTTATTTCAGAGAACAATAAAATTAACTTTTGTTTGATTAAAACCCTGCTAACATGGAAGTACCCAAGAATCATTTGAGGAACATAATCCTTTATGAGTTCAGGAAAGGAAACTCAGCAGCCGAAGCGGCTAGAAACATTCATTCAGTTTATGGAGAGGAATGTGTGAATGAAAGAACTTGCAGAAGATGGTTTGCAAAATTCCTCAACTTTTCTTTCTTCAATGTTCATGGTATTCGTTCCAACTTTTGCAGTATTGAAACTTTTTTCTTCGAACAGTCACCAGATGTCTTTGCACTTTGTGAACACAATTTAAATTCCCTGTTCCAGGCTATCTTCCTCTTTTCCGAAAAGATTCCAGTATTCACATGCATAGCCATAGTATTTACATCTGAGATAATCTTCCAGTGGCAAGGGAATTGTCATTCGAGTCCCTAGACAACTCTTTCATGTTCTTTCGACTTTCATTATTACCCTCCGTTAGCCGTCTCTTCTTCCTTCATCGCTCCTCCATTTTCAGGATTGCAGTATGCTCGAATTAATCTCTGATAGTATAGAAACAGCACTCTCTTTTCATTCATCTGCGAACATCTTTGTGTTGGGAGATTTTAATGCGCTTCACATGGATTAAACATTTTAATGTTACTTATGTTACGTGTATCCAAACTTTAAATTTTTTCCATTTCTCAATTCCTTACTCAAATCGGTGATTTCCCTACTCCTTTCCCTAGCAAATCTGAGCTTTATTAGATTCATTTCTTACCTCCTTTCCAAACTCTTGCCGAGAATTACAAAACTCTCCTCTTGGCAAATGCTCGCTGCCTCTTGCTTTCCTGCCTGTTGGAAATCCTCATCTGTTGTTTCAGTTTTTAAGAACTCAGGTGAATCATCCAACCGTTCTAAATATAGGCTTATTAGCTTTCTGCCTCTTTTGGGGAAACTACTAGAGGCCCTAATAAATACTGAATTGGTTAAGCATCTTACATCGCTGGGCCTTCTTTCAGACAAGCAACATGGCTTTCATTTCTCCAGGTCAACTGCTGATGATAATTGCGGAAAGAATCTATCCAGCACAAGATAAGAATGGTGAAGCTCGAGCAGTTGCTTTGGATAGCTCGAACGCTTTCGATAGCGTTTGGCATACAGGTCTTCTCCACAAGGTGAAAAGTCTCCGTTTAAATATCTGGACTGATTCAGTCTTTCTTATCAAATCGTGAAATAAAAGTTATACTGAACGGCCATTCTTCTAGGATCTTTTGTACTAATGCAAGTCTCCACCAGGGCTCTATCCTTGGTCCTACATTATTTTTAATTTTCATTAAGAATATTCCCGATGGCATCAGCTCTCAACTTGGTATCTATGCTGATGACACAACTATTTACTCTTGTCTCGATAGTAAGTCAGTTCGATAAGGTCAAATTGGCTGCTGAAGTCAAAAACGACCTATAGTCTGTATTTAAATGGAGGAAAAGATGGCGTGTCTATTATTGGTCCTGATCTGGTATCTCGGTTTCATTCACTTTCCCAGCTCCGTAAAGTTGTTTCCATGTGACTTTCTATAAGTACTTATTCGGATGAGCTGTTCGCTATGGTATCTAGACTTTATGAATTTAAGCGCAGTACTAGAGTGGCAGGAAGGTCTCATGAATTTACAGTTGAATTGGCTAGATAACTGTAAGTTCTACGTTTCTTTTCTTGCACTCCTCGCTTGTGGAACTCTCTTCCGGCTCTATGCTTTCCAGTTAACTTTGAACTTCAAAAATTTAAATGCAATGTCAGTCGCTATTTACTATCCTACTGAATACTCTTCCTTCATTTCTTACGGCGGTGGGAAAGTGACTGAAGCCGGGACAACAGGTCAGGGTCAATAATATTGCTAATTCTTGAATTTTATCAAGAATCTTTAAATATATAGCAAGAGCACCGGACCATATGTGGCACCAATATTATAAGCATGGACAAATGGTAGATTTATAGATATGTAAGATAGCTTCTGTAGAGAAAAAAATTTCTAGGCCAACACAGTGAACCAACTTTCTTAACAGCTGATTTAGTATAGTCTTTCAACTTCATGTCAGAAGAGAAGGTGCAACGAATCACTCTCCTGGATGGAAGGCAGAAAAGGATCTCTCAGATGATTAATAGAGAGCAGTTTTGGTTTTAGAGGTGTTAAAATGAACAGGCTATTCTTTACCCCAATTAATAACAGATTGTAGGTCGTTATTGACATCAGCCACCAATTTGATCTTATCGAACTGATCATACTTACTGTCGAGACAGGAAAGTTTTTTTTTTTATCTCCATTGGATTGAACCATTTCCTTGATTTCCGAACAAACCGGGACATAAATTGTAGTGTCTTATCACTCTTTATTTATGATATATATATATATATATATATATATATATATATATATATATATATTTAAAAATATATACATTTAATATTTTTTAATAAAAGAAATGTTATTAATACTGTGTTGTTTGATTTTTTTATGGTCAAGGCTTCTAATATTTGTAGTCATTTTTATGGTATAGAATTTTTAATTTCATGTTACGTTTTTTATTGCGATGGTTGCAGATATGCAATTAAATGAAGCTAAATTATCGGTTAAATGGTAAGTTAAACGGCAAGATAATGTCGTTATTGTGTAATCAATGTATGTGTTGCTTGAATTTTTATTATTTGATTAAAAATCGTTTAATTTTTTCGTGTAAACATAAGTATTTTTCTTTATTGACGATAATTTTCTATTTTCTTTCAATTAAAATCAAACTTAGATCTCCAGAGAAGATATTTAAATTATTGTAATACTTTAAAAAACTTATTTAAATGTCCGTGCGCATGCCTCCCATATATATATATATATATATATATATATATATATATATATATATATATATATATATATATATATATATATATATATATATATATATATACGTATGTATGCGTATGAGAATATATACGATTGTTGTCAAGTTCATTAATTGAAACGTAATTATTAGCTGAATTTTAGTCCGAAATTTTCACGATATAGCATATAATCTATGTCAGTATTATTTTTACATGAAATAAAATTACTGATAATGAAGGATTGAAAATTAAATATTTGTTGCATAGAATAAATGTGTTTTCGTTTTCTTTTTTCTCCAACGGTGTTACTAATATAAAAAAACGTTCTCCTCAACAATATGTATAACGCAAAATGCAGCCGTTTAAAAACAATTCTGTGTATGGATTTGGAATTTGACTTAGACTAAAACACCAGCAGAAAAAATCATTTTTGTCTAGTGTCATCACTAATTTTTATATTTCTAGTTCCTGTACTTTTGAGTAACGTTTTCCTACATGATTGAAGTGACTCTGAAATGATTGATGAACTGAAGAAACGTACGAAACTGAAATGCATATATACGGTCACAATAACTCCATTAGCATTTCAGTCGCTAAATAAAGTCTGGAATCTTCTTTTCTGTTGGTGAGAACGCTAAGCCTTCTAACGATTCAAAATGATTTGAGATTAAAAAAAAATATCCAAGAATGGAGATTATTGTTTTTAAAAAGAAGCAACAAATAATTTAAAATATATCAATGCACTCTTTCTCTTAAGCAACCAGACAGAACTCACTTTTATGATTTTATTAATAGAAGTTATCTATGAATTGATGCAGTCAAACATTAAATAAAATCAGGACATAATTTAATATAAACATCAACATGCAAGTTATTGTTTTACCTGCCGCTTCTCATATCTGCTCTTCTGGCCGTGACTGTAATCATTTCCCAACAGATTCCTGTGTATGCAACGATCATTACGCCGGTCGGAATGATAAGCATAATAATGAGCATGTACAATTCGTACAGTTCCTTGTAAATTGGATCGGACCATTCTTTGATACAAGTATAACCT
This sequence comes from Acanthosepion pharaonis, assembly GCA_903632075.3. Lineage (NCBI taxonomy): Eukaryota > Metazoa > Mollusca > Cephalopoda > Sepiida > Sepiidae > Acanthosepion > Acanthosepion pharaonis. Next base: position 1,585,221 of record CAHIKZ030001569.1, on the reverse strand, counting down.
TTCTGAAGAACGCCACCTTCAACCAATTTCTGAAAAATTAAGACAGTCAGAATACGAAATACATAACAAATTGAATCTGTATGAAAGATTATGTTTATTCATTTATGTGTAAATGTATACATGTAAGGAACCAATGAGTTGATAATACCCAATAGAACCCTTAACCTGCAGGACTTACATCTACTGCAAAACTACAGGCTCGAACACGTCAGTTCAGCCAAGAACAGGGCATTCTCATCTGTGAGAGGACATTCATATAACAAAAATTCAAATAAAATTGTCCGAGGTTTTGAAGAATTTAAATACGATAGAAACTTCTTGCAGGTAATCTGAGAAAAACCTACATGTTGAAAAGCAGAATTATTTGTATTGCTGACAAATTATTTTTTCAAAAATACCTAAGCATCTTTCAACATTCTTATCTTTTTGTTTCAGTGACGAAGTTCGTTTTAGCAATTTAGTAATTTTGCGCTAAATTTTTATTCTCTTGAACAATCTATATAAAATGTTCATAGAAAAAAATAACAGAATTGATGATAGTAAAAATGATAACCGAAAGCGAAAATAAAATGTTTAAGCGTAAAGAAGATTCAACAATAATGTCAATTCAGCTGAATAAAGATATAAAAAGTTAACGAATTAATTAATTTTTAAAAGAATGAATTAAAACTGGAGATACCTTGTGATTGTGATCAGTCAGAAGACGCAAATAAATCCTTTCATGTAGTTTTATCAGACAAATCATAAGATACAGCATTATCAAACACAATTTGTATATGGCTTTTTAAAAATTCAATCGAAACAAGTTGTATATTATCTTTCAAAAAGAGTAAATTATGTATTATAATGTTTATATCTTATTCACTCTATTTTCCAGCCATTAAACACCACGCAAAAATTAATTCTTTTGCCACCAGCAAAAAAGAAGAAAATCTAAATATATGTCGGTAGCTTGCTTCCTCCCATTTCATGAATTAGGCATGTTTCCAATTTCTTCAATAAGGGACAATATTAACTAGTAGCTTGTTAGCTAATTAAGCATATCTTCATGTCTGAATCTTTATTTCACTAATAATAGGTTGTGGTAAATAAGATGATGATTTATTATTCTCCTGTTATACATCTAATAATATATAACCAAGTAGAGGCGAGCTTCTTATTTGGAGATAATAACCAAGCAAAGTCGTTCCTGAAGACTTCCTGGAAGAGAGCAACACACACACACACACACACACAAACACACACACACACACACACACACACACACATATATATATATATATATATATATATATATATATATGTACGTATGTATTATATGATTGTGTGTGTGGGCGCGCACGCACACAGGTGTGGTATTTATTAAGCTTAGCTTAGTCTGAAGTAAAAAGATTGTATTTGCTAATCTTTCAATTTAGGAAAACTTCAGTCCTTCAAAATCTTGATTTTAACTTAGCTCACACATTGGTGCTAATGCATAACTATGCAAAAATATTTCAGCCACGAGACCCACCAATTACTGTATGTGAGAATATTCCGTTTATATGCATAGGCAGTGAAAAGATTGGATAAAATTCTGAGTCATTATTATGCCACAAATTTTTCTAACTCATATATTTATTCTTTTGGCTTTGTCCAAATTATACATACATTATGACTGACTACTCGTTTTCGGACCACACCAGTTTTCTATGGCAGTTAGCCAATTCCTGTTGCAGACGTTTTGTCGGGCAAATTTGTGTTTGCTCAAATACCCATAAAGGCCACCTGTGTTTTATACTATAGCTATGCTGAGCGGAAATTAGTTACAGTTTCTGGGAGATGGCGCATGAGCAGTAATTTGAACACCACCACAGTGACTTGTGACTTCATGCTAGCACAAACATCAATATTTTCCAAACAGTTTCGTTTACCCAATTTCACTCACAACACTTGAGTCAACCTGCAGTATGTTTCTGAAAGATGCTGCACACTATGATCACCTCCTCAGACTGATAAAATTAAGGTCACCTTCTTGGCAAATCGACCATGGTGAATTTCGAACCTGGGTCACATAGTTGGAAAGTGAACATTCTAACATTTACATACACAGTGCGATGGGTAAATTATCGCCATCTTATATATTTAATGCGCGTTGTTGCGCATTTATATATTTAATGCGCATTGTTTGTTTTTGATTTTATCTACTGTACAGTATAGTAGGTCAATTGGGCAAAAGAACACCATGACGCAATTCACTCCGCCAAAAATCTGGAAATGGTGTGCTGTACTACTTGGCATTCGCGCCGGAAGCTCCAACATTTCAGAGTGTTTAGGTGCCAATCTGAGGACAGTGCAGAGGATTCGGAAAGAGTTGGATGAGTCTAATGTTGATTACGGAGTTGTTTGGAGTGATCACTAGTGATGATGACATTATGCCTCCATTCATCTTCCCACAGGGCCTTAGACTCGACACAGAGGCCTACATCAAGTGCCTTGAGGAAGTAGTTCTGCCCTAGTTCAAGAGGGTCGCTTCTAGAAGGCCTTATGTCTAGCAACATGCCACACAAGCAGGAGAACCCATTTATGGCTGCTAGACAATTTCTGTGACTACATCACCCCTTGATTATTATGGAGCGTAGTCGAGCGAGAGACCAACAAATTCCTTGTAATATCAAACTGAAGGAAAGGATTATGGCAGCATTCACCAACTTAAACAGGGAGCCCGTTCATAAGAGTTGCAGGAGATTCCGAATTTTTCTGGAGGCGGTGGTTGAATCCAATGGTGATTTTATTGAATAAATTAACTCTTTAGCATTTCAAAATATTTTTGTGTAATTTTGGTAAATGTATCTGTTAAAACTTATTCAACTTATTTTCATTTTTGTCTAGTTTAGACGACAATTTATCCATCGCACCCTGCACATGCATAGATGTATGTGTATACGTGTGTGCGTGCGTTTTTGTTTGTGTGTATACACGAGACTCAGGATAATGAGTAAAAAAATCTGCATCTTCACTAAAACATTTCCCTCCACGTATCCATGTCTTCTTTTTTTCACAATGAAGGGCGTTTGGTACAGTACTTTTAAGATTGTGACTTTAAAAGATAATCTTTTGCAAATGCAAGTAGCAGACGCTTTGATGAGATGTTTTCTCGTGATTCAGATTTAATCTTTTCGGAATTATTTGACATTTTATATTTGATTATTTCCTCTGTATTTTAATAAGACACAATTTAATATTTCTCCAGGCGTTTAAATATCTGACGGCTTTAATGTTTTATAGCAGGGGTGTCCAAACATTTTTTAAATAGGGCCAGATTTGATGAGGTAAATATGCATGAGAACCAATCATTCTGCTTGACATTCTTTGAACTATTAAAATTAAATGCAAATTAACTTTCTTATGAAAATTTTATTACAAATGGTATATTTTCATTTCTTCACGTGGATGACAAATAAATTTAACAGGTCTTATCAAAATCACTCAGCCTGTCATATCTGAATCAAAATATGTCTGAGAAATATCTCTATCCAGTGAACTTGGAACTGCTGCGAAATTTGAGCCTTAAACTCAACCTGCGTTTTGATTAATGCTGCTACTGCTGCTGTCTACCATATTTTGACTGCTGCTGTTGAAGAATTATCTTTCTTTCTTTCTTATCCGCTCTCATGTTGTATTTATTTCTATGCTAGGCCTACTAAGGAGATCATCATAGCCTCGCAGATGCGCAGATTCGTTTAGACATCTACCTCACCAGTGTTCTTCCTTGCTTAGTATTTTCACTTCATTCCATGATGACTACTTCTTTTCCTCCATACATGATCAATCATAACCGCCGCTTACATTGTTTCACACCTCACTACGGCTTTTCGTTGTTCATCCAGCCTTACTTTCAGAAGGATGCTTGTTTCACCTTTATATTCCCTGCCACAAATGCAAGGAATTGAGTACACGCAACTCTTAGTCATGTTGTTCCTCGTGTTAGGCTTTACTCTGCGGAGATTTCTCCGTAGAGTTGAACTGCTTCTGAATATTGTCCTAACTGCAGATCTGAATCTTTTCCAGTAAGCCCTTGACTTAAGGTAGACAGACCGTGGTAATTTTCTGGTCATCCTTCTAGACCCTTCTGTTTCCACTTACAGACGCTGATGCTGTGAACAAACCATCTTTCCAGCATCTTTAATTATAGATCGTATGTACGAGCCCCATGAGGTCTGGGTTGAGTAAATCTCAATAGGCGCTCAAAGCCTGAGGCCTCCCCGAGGGGACATCCATTCCTCGTGATTGTTGATAGATCAGGGTCCGATCGGCGATGATGGAGTGTAACTAGTTTGGTTTTCGAGGTAATGTAACTAGCCAGTTTTTCCACGACTAATATTTTAGAGCTTAGGCCAGAGGAGTGATCAATCTCTGGTCGTCTAGAGTTGAAAAGAAATACGTATAAACCAGTAAGTAAAAAATCACCTACCCACCTCCATCTTTCTTTCTCCAATATTCATGGCATTCGTTCCAATTTCTGTAGTTTATATTTTTCCACCAGATATCTTTGCATTTAGTGTAATTAATTTAAATTCTATCGCTACCAATGAATTCTCTATTCCAGGCTATCTTCCTCTTTGTCGAAAAGATTCTAGGATACATATGCATGGCTTTGATGTTTATATTCGGGAAAATCTCCCAATTGCAGTCATAAGATGATTTTTATGTGGTTTTAACTTGCGTTATTTCACTCTGTTAGCTATCTTTCTTTTATCGCTCTCCTTCCCAGGACTGTAAAATATTAAACAAAATTTCTAGCAATATAGAAATGGCTTTCTCTCTACATTAATCTGGGCACCTCGACGTGGTGTAATGGTTATAAAGCTTGTCTTGATAGAACAATTGCCACTGAGTAGTGAGTTCGATCCCTACTGGGTGCCCCATACTTTCGGCTTTGTGCCACATCTAAGCTGTGCTTAGAAAATCACTACTTGCTGATCAATTTGGATCAGTTCAAGGCATTCGATAGGGTTGACCATCGGTATCTGGCTGCTGACCTGCAGGCCGCCGGATTCGAACCCGACTTCTGCAAGTGGATTAGCCTCCTGTATCGTTCCCCCAGTGCTGTGGTACAGGTGAACGGAAGGCGGTCGCGCGCTTTTGCGCTGTCTCGGTCGGTACGTCAGGGTTGCCCACTGTCGCCTCTACTTTATGCTTTGGCGTTGGAGCTTCTCCTTCGCCGGCTGAGGGACGGGGTGTGCAGTCCGGCCCTACGTGGAATCGCTGTCCCTGGTGGAGCACGAGCCAGGATTTCCGCGTACGCCGATGACGTATCCATTTTCGTGTCGTGCCGCAGCGACATTGAGGTGGTACAGAAGGCGCTTGAACGGTACGAAAAGGTCACAGGGGCCAAAATTAACCGTATCAAGTCTTCCGGCTTGCGGTTGGGTGCCTGGAAGAGGGTCTCTCTTCCGGGACGCTTCAGTTGGACGGACGGTCCTGTCCGCATTCTCGGAGTGTGGTTTGGACCCGACCTCCAGCTGGAGAAAAATTGGTCAGAAGTACAAGCAAAGGTCGGAGCGTCGGTCCGGACTTGGCTCCGAAGGAGGTTGTCCTTGAAGAGTAGAGCTGAATCCTTTACCGCTTGGCTGTACTTTTTCTTTGCAATGACCATAGGAAGGCGATCGAGCGCTTGTTGTCCACCCTCTTGGGTGTGCGAAAGCAGAAGGTCCGTAAAGAAGCTTCTGTCCAACGTCTGTGTCATGTGAGTCTGGGATTGCCGCACTTGGTGAGTCATCGACATGCCTCGAGGTTGGCTTTCCTACGCCGCGTTTTGACTGGGGATTCGATTTTGGTGGGGAGAGTTAGGGACGCTTTCCCTAGCCTTACTATCACTCCTCCCATTTCCTGGGCTAAGCGCCGTCGTAGGTACGGGAAATTGTCGACTTTCCTCAACGAGTGTCGAGTGGCCTTGAGGGTTTTTCCTCGGTCCAGTGACCTTTCACGACCTCGAAAGTTTTTGTATCGTAAATTAGTGGAAGGGGTCGCGAAGGACCATCTCTGTGAGCGGCTCGGTTGTCGTTGGACGAGTTTTGCTCTTTCTGGTCTTGGGTGCCAGCGGCGAATTACCTCAGAAACATTAAGTTTTCGCTTACCTGGCGACTGATCCGAAACGTGCTATCTCTCAATGAAAGGTTCTTCAGATGGGGCTGGGCGGATTTTCCCGACTGTTACCGGTGTGACCTTGGTTTAGAAGAAACGGCTTTGCACGCCTTCTACCATTGTCCTCAGGTACGCCCTTTCTGGGACTATGTGGGCGAGCTGACGGCTCGTATCGCTCCCGATCAGCTTGTGCTTATCGATCTCGCATATTCTGGGGTGAAACGAATTGTGTTTCTAACATTGCTAGTCGAATGATGATCTGGATGACGCGAAAGGAGGGGATCTTGAGACAAGAACGCTATTCTCATCAGATTCTGATCAGATACTATCAGCATCAGCTGAAAGTGAAGATCAGAACTGATAGAAAGTGTTTGGTGTCGACAGATTTCAATGAAAGGTGGGTAAAAGTAGCGAGGTTGATTCATGTGAAAGGGGCTATACTTGAGTTCCTTTTTTAAAGTCATCTTTCGTCAAAACGAGGCGGTTTCCTTACGACCATTTTTTGTGTACCTAGTTAATGTGAGTGAGTGTCGTTCCTGGCCTCTTCCTGGGTCATAACTTCTGTTATGAGCCAAGTTGAGATTCCCAACCTCCCCAGTTTGTTTTTGGTCCCCTTTTTCATCTCGACTGGTTCAGTCTTTAATTTCCCCACGCCCTGCATTTATTTTTCTCTTCCCCCATGCCGTTAGAGAGTTAGCCTCTTGATTCTATCTGATGACAGAATACAGCGGCAACTCTGATTTTTTGTAGGGTGGACGGGTCCTACTAACATCATTATTTTCTGTTAGTTTCTGTTTTATATTTTGTTTGTATTGGGATTCAGAACCCTCCACCTAATTTTATACCATCTTCAGATTTTTATATATATACATATATATATCTATATACTTTATGAACATTTGTACATAAGAAATTTTTACATTTTTGATACCCCAAGTTATTGGTAATAATTAGGTCTGGTCTTTTGAACCTTTTATGATGAATGATAAAATTTAAGATGTTTATTGCAATCATCAAGTGATCTGTACCAGTGAATTATTTTTTAATGGCTGTTTCATCTTGTTTAGAGTTCATTTGCTTACTATAGAATAAGTTAATGATGTTTTGATTTTTGTTTATTTCACGATGGAGGTTTCTGCTATTTTTTTAAGCTCTTTAAAGTTAATTTTATTTGTTCGTCGACGGTATTATTGGTGAAATTATTGTTGATAAATTTTGTTGATTTATTTTATGTTCTTCAATTCTTTATAAAATAATGTGTAAGAAGAAGAAATTAATTTTCTCGGTTAATCATTTTTTTTATAACAGTTATTTTATATCTGTAAAGACATTCATTTTTGTAATTAAGAAGCTTGCGAGGTTTTGACTATTATCATTTTGACTATTATCATTTTGACTATTATCATTTTGACTATTATCATTTTGACTATTATCATCTACTAAAACGTCAGGGAAAGGATTCTATTATTAATTTTAAGTTCATAAGTAAAGTGTAGAATAATATTTTTCTTGTGAATATGTTATCGGTGCATCGAATATAAATCATATGACTATCAGAATTAATAAATATTTTGTTTTTTGCATGCGTCTTGAAGACATTAAGTAATGTAGGACCGAGAGATGAACGTATATCTACATCATCAGGCTGTATGTAAATGATATCGTGATAATAATAACAGACTATTTATATGTAGAATTGTTGATCTTATATCAGAAGGTAGGAGCAAATAATGCATATGTGTGTGGGGTGTGAGAGGTAATATAATTACAGTCTAATTGATTGAAATTTAGCACATTTATACATCAACCTTTGGAATATTTTAATGAAATTAAATCTATTCAATATAAAAAAAAACTATACTTAATAAGATTCCATATTGATATTAAATTTTTGACTTCATATTGAAAGAATTCAAAATTAAAAGTAAATGAGAATTTTTTAACCAACCTGTCCAAAAAGTATTGGTACAGCCAGAATGAAAGACAGTGACCAAACACTAAATATGACGACTTTGGCATGCACCAATGTGCAAAGGTATTTAGCCTTTAACGGGTATCTTATTGCCACGTATCTACAAGAGAAAAGAAAATAAATATTTACAGTCACAAGTGAATGAAAAAAAAATCAAGCTATCATTATATAATAATGACTATTTTGAGAAAGACAAGGTTGAAGAATCTGTTCGTGACGCAGGATAAGTGATAAGTTTGTTTAGAAGGATTTCAAATTTTGTGAAAGGATTTTATTTGAACCAGGTATTATAAAATACCACATATCCTTAGCGTACACACAGAGAGACGGATAGGAGATAGAGAGAGGCAGGCAGATAGACAGACAGACAGGAAGATAACCTCAGTTCATATCAAGTTTTACGTTAACAATATGGAATAAATCCATGATATAAGTATTAAACAAGCAATTTTCATGTTCATGTACGATTGTGATGCATGATACTGAACTTTATTTTCATAGAATATAATCAATCTTTTCATTTTAATACCAGTGAATTACAGATAAAAGAAAATATTTTTTCAAGATATTTGGATTTATTTTGTAATTTTAAAAAATATCTTCGCGGTTTACAGAAAGCTTTTTCTTAATAGAATCTATGCTTGAGATTTCTTCGAATTTTAAGCAATTATCTAAAATAAATAATTGCTTATATTTTTAAAATAATGTTTATTTCACCTTTTCAATTAACACCACGTTGTTTTCTTAAAAGTGTTATTATAATGACCCTTCCTAACAAATGTGTCCTTGTAACCGCGACTAACATTATTAAAAAGTGTCATAATTAGGATTTTTTCTAAAAGTTACTTATTCATTCATACACAAAACGTCAATGAATAGATATATTGGTTGATACAAATTCTATAAACTTAATATTTTCGTGTTAAATACTATTGTATGAGGAGAAAATATATTCATTTTGGAAGAATTTAAATCGATCTTAATGAAGACTAAGAAATATGCATATAATTAAATATATACATAGTAACATTTTGGAAAAGAAAATGTTATACAAATATATCTTTTTTCAAAAGTATAGCTCCTACCTGCAAAGTAAAAGGTGTAAAAGAAAGAAAGAAAGAAAGAAAGAAAGAAAGAAAGAAAGAAAGAATATGCAGACTTGCTAATTGATGGTCACTATAATACGGAAATATTATTATCAGTATAGGGACATATTAACGTAATAAAAATAATGAAATGTTTCAGAAAACAATATCACAACTTGCATTTAATATTATATCACTTTTAAAGGCATTGCCCATTTCAATATTATGATTTTAAAATTATCAGATCTATCACCAAATTAATTCTGGTCTTTGTATTTCAAATATAGGACCCCAGAAAAATCGCTTACTAACTCATGGATTTTGAGCTATCTTCAAAGTGTTCAATTTCCTATATTTTCTATGTCCCTGTTTGCTATTTTTTATTCAAAATGATGGGTAACTAAAATAAATTTCAGTTTATCTGTTGTACAATAAGTTTACAAAATTAAATTTTGAATAAAGTTTAATGCGCGTGGAAATTTTTTTTACAACATTTATACTTTGTTTTGCAATATGTGTACTTTTTTTAGCAAGGGTTTTTCTTGCCTACAAGTTTAAAATTTACTCCAGATATTTTTGTTGTAATTGTCAACAATGAATATAAACTTTATGATATATATCATGCAAAAATGCTAAAAAGATAATTTTCCAACGGAGTATTAGGATCTCTTATATTAATAAAACAAACCTAACACTTTGTATGTGTTTTGGTTAATTTAAAAGATGATCAATTTTGATCATCTTTAATCAAATATTAACTTTAGAAAGACATGAGAATTAAGCATTCTTGTTCAGTTCAGAAATTCGTTAAAAAGTAACATATGGTCAGTCTTTGCACAATACACTCCTTGTTTACGAATTCTACGATTGCCATATTCTACTTATACACGTCAAGACAAATAAGACTAACATGAATCATATATATGTCGATGTACCAAAGAGCCATTCATATTTCCTTAAAACACAGCAAGTAGTGAAATGATATAAAAGACGCGTTATTCTTTGCGAACATCTATGCTTATTTTGTTCTCTAGAAAAATTATCTACAAATTCACACTTCTCCATCTGTCTGCTTGTCTGTATCTCCCTTTCTTTCTCACTTCCTCTTCTATATATGAGTGTTCATTCATATATGTTAGAATTATTCATTTTTCTAGCCACATTTAAAGTTCTTCAACACTGAATATATCACGTGTTCCAATCCAAAATCTGTAAACGAAATTTCTTATAAATGTTCTCATTGAGATGGAGTTTGTTCGGAACAGAAATTTTCCCTTTTACGTTTTCCATGATATATCGCTCGCTTAAAAGCTTGTTACGGAATATTATGATTCTTTCATGTTGCTGTTTGCTTTCTTAGGATTTAAACTTCTGTTAACTTTAGTTTAACGTTTAATTATCCGGTGTATTTCTCACTGAATATTATCTAAAAGAAATCAGGATTCATTATGTTAGTTTCGTTAACGTCTAGCTACTTTTTTGTCTACTTAGACGCATTTTATATATCTTATCATTGGTTATTTCCATTGTCTCGACGTTTCATAAATAAATCCTTGTCTTTTCTTGCTTGCTAAACAGAAATTTCCTTCCGAGTAACACCGTGGATATGCCTGCCATTTTAGACGAAGAGAATGTATAAGACTGATAATTGTATTCCACTTTTCGATATGACTACCACGAATTTTATATACCCGTTTGAGAATCAAGACACCATTTAATCTAAGCATTTAATTAATTCATGCTCTCAAGTTATATTAGTCATGCTATATTTTCAGTTCCAGTGCAAAGCGAAAATGTTGATCACTTTATTTTTATACCTTCGATTATCTGAATTAGTTTTATAGCACAGGATAAGAAAAATCTGGAAATTATTACAATTCTCTTTTTTTTTTCGGAAATATACGAGAATATAATCTTCAGTGTTCTATGGAAATGAAATTAATTTGCGATAATATTATTTTGGTTTCAGTTTACATGTGAAGATTTTTAAACTGGTACCCGGATTAAATTATTATATATCGATATTTCTAAAGTGTATATAAATCAGTTGATTTCTTTAAATAAATGAAAGTATTTTTTAATCCTATATATCAATTCATCGTTTTAAAAGGTTTTGTTAAAGATATTCTGAACAATAATATTTTGCTCTAAAGATTTTAGTCTAACTCCATTAACGATTATATATGTGCGAAAGTCCCAGTTTTTTTTTCTGGAAGCTTAGCATATACCTAATAAATACCTGATATACGCACATGCATAATTAATATCTGATATGCGCATATACTTAATAAATACCTGATATGCGCACATATCTAATAAATACCTGATATGCGAACATACCTAATAAATACCTGATATATTGAAATACATGCAAACAATTTCAATCTTTACTACTGATTTGTGTTCATGACATATTCGGTGCGCTACGAAGAACAGGCAAGATTGAATAGTGCCTTTAAGCTGATCAAGCTGGTAGTCGAAAATAAATAAATATACTATTTAATAAATAAAAAGAACGTGTACTCAAACGCAAGTATCTACTAAAAATAACGTTTAAAGTGATAAAATCTATTAGATTAATAAGTACAAAATCCATTACTTCTTTAGAAAATTGCCTTATTTACGTTTGGATACGAACTAAGCAGATATGAAAATTTTAAGAGTCGAATTTCATTTAAAGATACTTTTGAAACATATTAGGGATAGAACAGGGTTTTTTTTTCAGAATTTGGGCTGTTGGAATTGTGACAATCTAGAGAATGTCATTCACCAGTTTTGAATGCAAAATCGTTAATATCATTTTGGTAATCTTTCTCTCTCTCTCTGTATATATATATATATATATATATATATATATATATATATATATATATATATATATTGTGTTGAAGTAAATTTTTCTCACACTACTCCCTTTGTTTTGAAATCTGTGCTTCTTCTATCTGTCTCTTATGGAAACAAAAATAAATAAAGCAAACAGTTATTTCATCTCGACTTTTGCTCTTCCTCCTCCTCTTAATCCCACCTTGTCTTTTGCTTATTCTATATATTGTTCATTATATTATATAGTGAATATTATAATTATATACTGAATGCTATTATCTGATTGTTTATTAGTTTGCCTTATGTAGTTCGATAGTCTTTTTTAATTCAATACTGAGAAAATATCTGCCTTCATTTTTCTTGTCTTTCAGAGTCATCGCCGGGCTGCATACATATTATATACCTGTTTTCTAGTCTTTTATGTTCTAAATTTCACGAAATACATCTCTAGTGTCACTCAAGATAGAATGTTACACTCAAAATAGTAATGTTGAATGACGTATGCTATATAAATGGAAGAGGACATAGAAAATACAGATTGTGAAGATAAAGAAGAAAGAAGAAGATTGACTCGTGACTTGAAAAGGTCAAGAAATTTAAATTTTTAAACTGCAATCTACACATTCTATTATATCTTGAGGCTTTAGATAATATTCCTTTTTTTTCAACTTAGAAAAATATTGCATAAAACAATCACCGAAAACAAATATTTAATTGCAATATTGTATAGCCACTCAATGTGCTTCTGCATGCTCACTAGGATATTATAAAAAACGATTTTTCTATTAGTAAAAGACATTGAAATATTTTAAAGTTATTATGAATAAGGTTGTTGTTGCATAAGTCTTCTTCTTCTTCTTCTTCTTCTTCTTCTTCTTCTTCTTCTTCTTCTTATTATTATTATTATTATTATTATTATTATTATTATTATTTTTATTTTCTTTGATTTCTGGCGTTTACACATTTCTTTCCGGGTCCCGCCCAGGGACCTAAGGTTTTTATTATTATTGTTATTATCATTATTATTATTATTATTTCTACAGTGTGTTTAAAACCGTGGAAACGGAATGAGGGACTTATTTTAAAATTTGAGAATTCCATAGAAAAAGCGGGAAATAAAAAGAATTCAAAGGAAGTGAATAATTAACACTGCCAATAAAACACAACTTAAACATGTGCATTTTGCTCAGATGCTTTTTTTATATAATGCCATGAATGTTGTCGAAATCTGAGCTCGTACAACTATATAACTATATAAGTCGTTTGTTTTATGTCTATTGTACAGCATTTAAATGAATTAGAATGGTTATTATATATATATATATATATATATATATATATATATATATATATATATATATATATATATATATATATATATATATATATATATATATATATATATATATATATATATATATATATATATATATGTATATATATAGAACATATATACACACGTACATATATACACGATAATAATGATTGTCGAGTCGTTCAACGAGTCGACAATCATCATCATCGCTGACAAATTTGATCATTTTTTAGGATTCACGCACAATTATTATGAGACAGTGGGTAAGAGAACAACATGCCAATAAAGTGGCGATATTGTCCTCCAGCAGTTACTTCACTGTCATCTTTGAACGTTCTTACATAGAAATTTTAAGTTAAGACTAATATCTTGTGAAGACTTTTATGTTCACTGATGTAAATACTAAAAATATTTTTTTCCTTCTGTTTTCCAGTGGTGTATATCAACGCAAAGCAGTGTAATGACAAAATACAATTATAATATAGAAAGCGGAATCGTGACTAGTAATAAAATCTGAATCAATTATATTGCCATTTCAATTCCTGGAAATCTTTGATCTTCCATCTTTTTATTTTCACTTCCAAAAATCCAATTTTAGATCTTAAACAATATATGTAAGTATAACAATAAATCTTTACACTAATGATAAAACCTTTATTTTATACGCACAATATTTATTTCTCAATATAATTTCCTTCTTATCAGCACACTTATTCCTTTTCTATTAATCATATCGATCATACAATGAAAATGTAAATTCTGCAAATAACTTGTAGACTACTTACTTATTGATCAACTTTCGTATCATCCAGTGTTAGTGTCTCTATGAGAAAAATATGACAAAAAATAAAAAATATATAAAACTTCTAAAATTTAAATCTGATAAAAAGTACTAGCATTTGTGCTAATTAAATTCTCGGTTATGCTTACGTTCAACTACTTAAGTCTATGTCTGCTGGTAAGTACAAGAGAAAAACTCATTCTTGCAAACAATTTGGGCTTATTTTCCAGTATTTAACGAAAACGGAACCAATTAGTGAAAAATGTATATTTAATAAAATTAATAATGTGGAATGAAAACGAACCAAGTTGCTTCATACTCGAGCGCATATTCAATATTTCGAGCAAATTCTGTGTATACGATGAAATTGACTGATCATATATTTCTATTAATAAAAACAATGCAGGTCAGATTCGATACCTAAAACAAACACAAAAAATACTTACCTTTCTATACTCATCATAGTCAGTGTCATCACAGAACATATCATCGAAACATTTTGCACATAATGAACAAGTTTGCACATCACTTTACCCGTCGTCCAAGAAAAAGAGAAGAAAGCTATTCCCTGAAATAATAATATAAGAGAATTTAAATTTGCAACACACACACACACACACACACACACACACACACACACACACACACACACACACACACATATATATATATATATATATATATATATATATATATAATAACACTTATATTGTTAAATGTAACAGACAACGAATGTCTGTTATGTTTGATTATGAGCCGTTCTAAGCTTCGTTTTGTGACTTTAGATTCGGGAGGAAATAAAGACAAAATCTGTCCAACATTTGGATATTTTTTCTATTATACTTTTCCTCGATCTAAGCTTACGGCTTACATGAGCCATCATCAGAGTGGTTACATGGACATTACAATATATATATATATATATATGTGTGTGTGTGTGTGTGTGTGCGCGCGCTAACGAGAATAAAAAGAGCAGGACGATTTTAACCTGAGTAGAGTATGTACGTTCTTGAGGGTAGTTGATATTTGATAAATTTTTCACTCTTTGGTCAACTTGTGGAGTAGTAACACTCACACCAGTGCGGCATATGTGCCTGAGCATAGACAGTGACGCATGCTGGCATGAGGCGATGAAAAATTCCAGTTAAAACCTATGCCATACCACAGAAACACATGTACACCTTTTGTTCAAATATAACCGTTTTAATACTGATTAGAGAAATGGGTCTTCAGGAGTGGTAATATTGACTGATGGGAATTGTATATTGCAGAATTTAACTTATATCGCAGCAACATCGTGCACGTCTCCAGTGGCGTCGTGAGAAGGTCATCTGAGAGTCGAATGGTGCTATATAGTGTTCAATAATGAAAGTAGGTTCTACTTTCAAACTTGTGTATGTAACATAAACCTACGGAGCGACATCTTCTAGAATGTATTTGATCTCAAAACAGCTCCAACTTCTGATATCATGTCGTGGGATGCCATAATTAACAACTCTTACTAGCCTTTCGTGTTTGTTGAGGAAACGTTGAACAGCACTATTGCTCAAAATGTTCTGCTGGCAATCATGTAACATGCAAGCAATGTGCTGCTCCAGTAAGATAATGCCTGCCAACATTGTTGCCCGTGTTACTCAACTTGCATTGAAAATGAACATTAACTTCTATGACCACAACGATCACCATTGTCACCCATTGAATATATATAGAACATGATGGGACGACGTTCAGTTAGTTTGCTTACAATACTTGCTGCATTGCATCATTAGGTACAATGAGCGTACAATAATGGGGTATCTGCTAATTGTATGATCGTATGTATGCGAGAATACAGGTATGTGCTAACAATCAAGGTCTATATACAGTATGGTTTTGTTGATATTCTCATTATTTTGGAACCTATGAATGTTTACTGCAATCCAGCAACATTCACTGTACCGCTAATCGTGAATAAATTGCGATACATATTCAGGTTTTGGCCAGCGTAACACTTACCGGCGGCTACAGTACAGGTGTGTAAACAGTAGATTCTAAAAGAATTCATGCCAGTAGTGTAAAGTTTATCGGAGGGGATCGTTGAGCAGAGCTTGTTTCGGCCTAATCTGATGCATTCACTTTGTACTAATGCTCTTAAGAAAAGTATGAATCCATCTTTTACCACCATCAGATATAAATTAAATAACATGAGTGTCAGCAAGTCTAGAAGAAGGACTACTCTGAATTTAAAAACGTAGGTATTCATTCATGTTTTTCAATTTTAATAAAAAATTATGAAAGGATAACAAAAACCGAAAAATGTTGTTAATGCTATCGATATCATTGCGAGGTAATAAAAATTGCCATTTTCTAATCAAACCAAATAATACAGAATTTTAAACTACTACTTTAGAATGAAATAACAGACATAGGGAAAAATCTTAAATATTCGAAAACCACAAATTTTCAAATTGGTGGCAGGTAACATAAAATTTGTTACGTTTTTTTTTATTATTAAAAATGACAACTAGGTTAACAATATTTCCTTTTATTGATTTTTTTGCTTCTATTCTGTCCTTATTTTTCTATACAGGAAAGATGATGCTGAGCCACAAGAATCGGTCTTACTTAGAACAGTGGTCCCTATACTATGTGATACGGCACACTGGCGAGATGCAGCTATGAAAATAACTTACTAGGTTTTGACAGGTGTGAATACCGTAAATAGCATGGTGATAAAAATAGTTTTGTGTTTATCTTGCTGTCTACTCTGAAAGACTAAGGCATCAGAGTTGTGTAAATTTAGAGTTTTCTATTTTATTCTGGTGTTCAAGCATTCCCGTTGTGCGTAATGCTTTAATTTTTACGCAATTATTTTTCAAACACATATATTACACATAGATATGAAAAAGTTCGTTAAGAGGAAACAACACTAACAGTTGTGAATCTGAAAGTGAACGTTATTCATAATAAACAAATAAAATGTTGAAAACATTGACAATCGTGATTTAAATTTTTTTTTAACTGCCAATGAGAATCAACTCTTTCCACTGTGTGTTATTTATGACGAAACTACATCAAACGAAGTGAGTGGGTACCTATTAAGGTGAAAAGATATTTGACGACTAAACATCAATATCTCTAAGATTTAAAAAGTGTCAGAATAGAAGTCAAAAGAAGGAACTATTTTTTTAAAAAAATGGTTAAAAGCTTTTGAAATGTCTCTAATTGATTTGACTGAAATAGCTGACATGATTGATTTTAAAATACAGTCATATACTTTACTCAATGACATTTAAAAGAATCATTAAAACCTTGTTAGGGAATGAATCAGAACAGGAAGGTAAGCAAAATTACCCTTTCAGGTAATACAATTCATAGGCAAATCACGAATACGTTTCTTGATACAGATGAACACGTAAAAATAACTCGGAATTACCTTTGCAATTCAACGAATGTATTAGCAAGAGAGAACAATTACTTACAATTACTCGTTTTATTGATGAGAGGAAGTACAAATAATGAATCTATGTTTTGCAAAGAAATGCTAAAAAGAGGTCAAGATGCCTCGATTATTATTAGGAAGAAATACATGATGGGTTCTGTGAATATTTTCGATGCCAATTTTGTATAGCTAGAATGTCATAAATAACATAATAGCATCATATCAATTGTGCAAGGTAAAATTTATGCAGATCTGTTTTAGTAGCAAGTCCGACAAGTCCGACAAGTCCGACAAAGTAAAACTGGCAGCTGCTCTCGAAAAGGACCTCCAATCAGTGGTTAACTGGGGTGAGGAATACCTTTTAAATTTTAACGCCCCCAAAACAAAACTGCTTTCATTCAATCAACACTTCTTTATGTGCCGTGTCCCCTCAGAAAGTAGGCGATCATAGCTCTCCACAATTTCCTGTCCTTTGTAGCTCTTAATAGATTTTGTCTTTTCGTTATTTCTCCTAAAGCTTGTTCCACCATCCATTTACGTTTTGCGCTGTTTTCCTCTGCCCCTCTTGGCTTCAATCTGTCCTGTGTGTATAACATTTTTCATGACCTCCTTCCTCATTAGATGGCTTAGAAATTTCAACTGTAGTTTCCTTTTTCTTTCGAGTTTCTCTAAAACCTCGTCGTTGGTAACATGTTCAGTCAGCATCCTTCTGTAGAATCACATTTCTGTTGCTTCAAGTCTCTTCTAAATCTTTAAGGAGATTGTCCTACATTTACTGCCATACTGGAAAACAGACATCACGTTGCAGTTCAGTAGTCCTTTCTTTGTTTCTAAGAAAGATTTTCTGTCTCTCAATACTTTGCTTAGCTTTTGAAATATATCTTTGACTATCCCAGTATGTCTTCGGATTGTCACGCTTTCCAT
This sequence comes from Acanthosepion pharaonis, assembly GCA_903632075.3. Classification (NCBI taxonomy): domain Eukaryota; kingdom Metazoa; phylum Mollusca; class Cephalopoda; order Sepiida; family Sepiidae; genus Acanthosepion; species Acanthosepion pharaonis. The sequence continues at coordinate 1,566,774 of CAHIKZ030001569.1, read as the reverse complement.
CCTCTGTTAGAACAATTCCCAGATATTTAATTTTTTTTTTACTTTTTTGATTTTGGTATCTCCGATTTGTAATTTGCATTTTGGCCTCATCCTTTTGCTAACAACCATACATTCTGTCTTCTTACAAATGATGTTTAATCCTTTCTCCTCGCTTTCCTTCACTACATTCTGTAGGAGCTTTTGCAGTTTTCTTTCCGTATCTGCTTTTCAACACTGCATATCTTTGTTAACAATGTAGCCGCCAATAATGAATCCTGGTAGGACATCTAATTCTTTCAGAATTGCCTTACTGTATAGGCTGAGTAAGTCCGGTGAGAAGACACATCGTTGTCTTACACCTCTTTCTATTTTTGTATATCAGCTGAACTCATTTTCTATCTGTATGCAGGCGGTTTTCTGCCAATTTTTTTATTATTCTAATATCCTTCCCAAATATGTTAATGTTGCTGAGGTTTTGCGTAATCTATAAAACACAGACACATGTCCTTCTGCATTTGTATTGCTCTTTCTGATAACATTCTGAGCATAAATATTGCGTTGATTCTTGATACAGTATCTTTGACGAACTGGCACTATTCTTGTCCTATCTCCGGTCTGATTCTACTTCTTGCTGTATTGATTAGAATTCGGATGATGAGTTTTGTTATCTTGCTCATTAGGCTGATTGTCTGATTGAGTTCATATTCATTTGCAGCTGGTTTCTTAGGCTGTCCCTTAAAAATATATCTACTTAGGTCTTCCGGTATATCGCTACTGTTTCAGATAGAGAACCTTTTCTGTCTGCCATCAGCATGGCTGATGCTAAACTCCAGAAGAGCATCACTTTGTCCGTTCTTGGGCTCACATTTTCCACTGATATGAAGTGGAATAATTGAATCAGTTGCTAGGTCTACTGTAAGGAAAGTTAATTTACTGTATAGACCAGACAATTCTCGTCATAATCCTTCTTACATATATATTTATAAATATACAATTTTGTTTGTGCATTGAATACTGCTGCTTTATCTGGTCTGGTGCTCTTACTATATATCACGATATTCTTGACAAAATTCAAAGAAGTGTCTGTAATGTACTCGATCCTAACCTATCATCTCGACTTCAGTCACTTTCCCATCCCCGTCAAATGGCTTATCTCCATCTTATCTACAAATATTTTCATGGCAATTGTTTTGATGAGCTTTCTTCCTTCTTAGAGCATCGATTGCATAAATTTAAGCGTGCTACTAGATAGGCAACTAGGTCTTACCGTTTTACTAGTTAAATGCAACTGTCTGTTCTATTCTAATAGTTTCTTTTTTCTCACACTTCTCGCTTGTGAAGCTCCCTTCCCATTTCTTGCTTCACTGCCAAATACAATCTTCAAAAATTTAAATGCAACGTCAATCACTATCTTCCAGAAATCTTTTCCTTTATTATTCTTTTCCTTACTTCGCCCCACTAAAGTTTTCTCATTCACTTTCACTCCATGTAACCCCCACCTCCGAGTCCTAATGGCATTATCGCCTTGCTTGGGGTGAAATTAATAAGGAAAAATAACAAAAAACAAAGATGAAATTATTTAATTTCGATAGATAAACTAGTTTCGTTTCAGAAAAAATATTGGAATAAATGAGGATAAAGAGAATAACTTTGAAATGTTTTTTTTAAGAGACCAAAATTAACATAAAACAAATCCTATTGTAGTAGCGTATTTGGTAAATTTGGAACAGGAATTAAACTTCTTATTCCATAAATAAACATAAATGATTGCAACTGAATTCAAAGGCTACTTATCTTGAAAATCCAACTTTCAGTGGCGTAATTATAAGTGAATCGAAGTTCTTCACATTAAGAAAATGTTGTATGTATCGACATAAGTGAGAAACCGAAAATGCCAGGTCAGGTGAATACGTTGGATGGAGAACGACATCCCAGTCCAGCTGAGACAATTTCTGCCGAGTTTGCGATGAAACGTTAGGTCTAGGGAACCACAAGCCATTGGAATGATGATTTACCGAATTGAATCCGATAATCTAGTTTAAATCAAGTTAATCATAGTTTTGAGCTTTGGTGTAAATATTGCATGATTAATTCGGGGTTGGAGCTGCGCAATATTCCCACTTTGTTATATATTATTGTATTTGCATTAATTCTACTGATAGTGGAATATCAATAGGAGCACTAATTTGCGTTTACATTTGAAGTATAAATCAGTTGTTAAAGCCCTGCAGTTCAGCAGAATTGGTCGAAAATATCAGTTTAGCATCACACGTTGTCAAGAAAGAAATTAGACGCTATTAGACAGTAAACCTTTCTGACGTTAAAAAGTGCCGAGTGTTTTTTTTTTTTGGTATGATCGGTGTACACAATTTAATACCTTATCTGTTTAAACTATAACTCTACTCTATCCTTTTAAGACAACTCTTGTTTTGAAATCAGATATTTAGCAAAAAGACGGTTGTGACATTCATGCGAATATTGAAATTAATATGACTAATAAAAGTGTTAGTAATGGATAAGGTGAATGCTCCTTACCTTCACAGGTACACAGATGAGTACAAGCATAAGGTCAGCTGTTGCAAGGCTTAGTAGGAATATATTGGTGATACTCCTCATGCCTTTGTGTCGAACGATGCAGAATATCACTAAGGCATTTCCAACGACGCCCAGAAGAAGAGTGAAGACATATACGAATCCAGCTGGTATAACTTCTTCGAGAGGGATACCCGAATCCACGTCGTTATAAATACAAAAAATATATTCGTCATATTGGTGAGTAAGATTGAAAAGGTCACTGCATTCCCCTTCTATCTCTGGATCGCTCATCATCAGTGCTTTCTTTGGAAAATGCTGGTAGGATCTGTCAAATACAGGATATTTGTTTTGATAGTCAAGTACACAGGTCAAGTTTCTAGTCCGACGAGCAAGGGGAAATCTTACAAATTTACAAATGGTATATTCAAGAGATATTAGGAATTACCTGTGCACACACACACACACACACACACACATTATATATATATAAAACTAGCAGTAGAGCCCGGCGTTGCCTGGGGATGTAACAGTAAGCGATAGATCAAGTATGGACGATCATAAAGACTGAAAAATAAAATTGACAAAGATTATTGTTTAAGGTTGACGGACACGCATGTCTTAATTAGTTTTTTTTTTTTTTTTAACGAATTGGTCAAACCCAAATTCAAACGAAAACATTGTTTACAATCGTTATGATTTATGGAAATAATACAGTAATTCCATCTACGTTTTACGCGCGTGCGAGTTTTCCTCCCTTCCTTCCACACTTGTGTGTGTGCGCGCGCGTCCACTGATTACACCCTTCCTTTCTCGTTAAGCTAAATATAGTAGTAAACCTTTTTCTTTAGTTATTTAAAACTAATTACAAGTTATTGTCGTTTTATCAGCTCCTGCTGATGTCACCAATCTAACAAATTTAAATTACCGTTTTTGCCGCGTTTTTCTCTGACGTCACCGACAAACTAATCGTTTGAGTTCAGTCGGACTAAAAATTTCGATCCATGAAGTTGACTCATTTATTCCTCGTCAGTCAACCTTAAATACAAACAGGGATATCTTACTGACAACAAATAATTCTTCATCCCTTTTGGCTCGTCGCAAATAATTTTCTTCAAGACAATGCAACCAACAAAAAATAAGTCTTCGTTTTTAGCAGCAAATTCAATGCCTGATCCCAAAATCTGAGATGACTGAACATTCTCACGACCGTGAACCTGAACAAAAAAAAGGGTATAAAAAACAAAAACAACACAAAAACACTACACACACTTACAATACCCAAATCCACAGTAAGTACTTTTTTATCTGTGCATCTACACCTCGTGTTAACGAGTTCCTTTTTCCAGAACTTAAAAAAAAAAAAAATTTTCCGCCTTGTTCACCTTGCTATCCTATTTTGGCGCTGGAACATTTTCCCTGATCTCGAACCACGAGATAATCTTCTTGTTTTTCCACTTAATAAAAAAATTACACTTGTTTTGAAAAAAAAACTTTTCCCGCCTTGTTCACCTTGCTATCCTACCAAAAAAAAAAAGTGAAATTTTGTTGAAATCGGTTGAAAAATGTAGATAGCCTTTCTCTGTAATCTTTTACAATTTATGATTTTTACTTATTGAATACAGTAAAAAAAATTGCATATTTTGCTTGTGGTGATTCATAATTAGAATTCTGATTTTCCACTCGTTGTTTCTAATACAAAAATATTAACGTTATTTGGGTTTATTAATTTATTACAAGTACTGTGTTCTTTCCTTAATAATTATCATCTTCGAAATATTGTTGTTTTTTGTCTATCAGATTTCTTACGTCGGCATTTTAAAATTATTTCTTAATACTTTCTTTTAAATATTGAATTAATTTCAAATAGAACCAATGCCTTATTGATCTGCCTTGTAACAAATTGCAAAGGGAATTGAAAAAACGGCACTAAAGTACGTGGAATTATCTTTCCCTATTTTATCAAATCGAAAAAAATGATTGATTATCTGTCCTTTTTTTTTTACCAAAAAAAAAAACAATATTTTTAACGAAAATTTCAGACGTGCTAAGAACGATTAAAAAATGTAAAAAAAAAATACCCCCAAAATACTTTGATCTTTCCTCTTTAATAATAATATGAACATTAGACGATAAAATTTTGTTTTCGTCAAGTTCGGCTTTTTTTTCATCATGCCACGCTCTTTTGTTTAAATTTTCGTGGGTGAGTTGTCCCCTTTCATTCTCAATGATGTGTCTTAATCGTGTTTTCAAATTGATTTTGTTTAAAAAACAATGTGTTTTTCCCATTTTCGGCGCCGTAAGAACCACCACAAGGTAATTTTATGTAGTCCTGTGAAGTTTTGTTGAAATCGGCTAAAAATGTAGGAAATTCGATCCAATATATAAACGTTACAGACACACACACACGCACACACACACACACAATCTGCGTTTTATAATAAGTAAGATGACATACATACGAAACTTATACATAAAAATATACATAAATAAATAAAAAATAAAAATCTACGCTTAAACACATAGCACCAAATATTCTCCCCCACCCCCCGTAAATAAATATTTATGAAAGCATATAGCTGTATATACTAATAGCAGTTACATGCACACGCACAAACACACGCACACACATGTGGGTGTGTATTTGTTTGTGTGTGTGTGTGCACGCGCATAGCGTCCAGAATATCATGAAATCTTGATTTAAACACTAAAGGAAAAAGAATTGGAGCAATAAATTAACAAATAACATCCAAAAATGACATCTATGAAAACTCTTCAAAAATATTTTTTCAGGAATTTATTTTCAAAGTTCTTGTTCAAATTCGTTAAAATTCTTTTACAATTTTCTCTTCCGATACGAATGAAAAGAAATCATCTATTTATTAATTTTATTTACATTTTTGTCTTCACTCTTGTTGGTAATACCAAATTTGCTTCCTACTAATATTATATTTATATTAAAGTTCATAATTGTTCGGATTCTTTTGTTAGTTTCTTTCATTATTGCTGTCATCGCTATTATTGTGTTAACCAAAAACTTTATTTGTTATTTGTATGAGGAGCGTTTTGTTTAAAATTGCATTTACAATATTTAAAGATTTGTAATTCAAATTAAATAAATTCAAATAATAAATTCAAAAAGTCATAACTTAATTCAAAATATTGCTTTCATGCGTACATTTTTGTTTTCTAAAAATTTCGAAATTTTTGTTTATTGACTGTAAATGAAGAAGTAGTGAAAAGGGAAGAAAATAAGTAACATTTTTGACATATTATTTTCATATCTTAAGAAAGTTAAAAATACATTGCAAACAAAGATTTGTGAAGGTTATGGAGAAAGTATGATCAGACATACAGGAAATGGTTTACAAAATTTCGCACAGGAGAAAAAAAAACTTTGAAAATCATTTTCCCCATCTTGGTTATGTTAGTATTTTTACGTTTGACTTCTACTTATGTTAAGCGAAAAAGAAAACTTACTGTGTCGTATTCCAGCGTGCAATTCACAAATAAAAATTTAATGAAAATCTTTTGTTTTCGAAACAAATTGTACCTGGTGATGAAAAGTGGATACTTTATGACGACGTGGAACGAAAGTTATCGTTGACCAAGTGTAATAGTTTAACAAAAAAAAAGATGATGTAATGTATATGTTGGATTAGGACAGAGCCCTGTACTATGAGATCTTTTAGGAGAAAGAAGCGATTGATTCAAACAAGTATGGCTCCCAATTAGATCAAGTAAATGGATTAGTAGATAAAACGTAAAAAAATATAATATATCATCAGAATTAAACTAAATATTTACAGCAATCAATGTTCTGGTTTTCAAATTAAACACCTCATTTATTTATGTCTTTTGCATTGCGTTACTAAAAATATGATCATGGCAAATATACGTTTCAGAATTACAATATTTTACATAACTTGTTTCCGTTTCAATGTAATACCTTTATTTGTCATCAAAAATGGGTGATGAGGTTCTTCTGAAGTTTCTGGTTGGATATTAAAAAAGTGTGCAGTTGGGACTCTCTACTGAGCAATTTCGAATAACGTTTACATTTGTTGTGTTTTTCAGTGCCACACTTACATACCTCCTGTGTGAATCACCCATCAAATAAAATTTGTCCTAAAATTTAAAAAAAAAAAATTAAAAGTTCTGTAAATGTTTTGCAATTTTGTAAGAATATTTAAAATTGATAAAAAGTTCTTCAATAAAAAATAAGATCTGTAACAGTTTATTGTTTGTTTATTTTTATGCAAAATACATTGATTACATTTTCGGTTCGTAAGGTAGATAACTGCTGTAAATATTCTGCTTTCGTATCACACGAAACGAGATCTTGAAATTTTTCAAATGACTCTTTTTGCCAATTCTATATATTTGTAGCTACCAGAAAACTATATTGAAATTTATTACTAATTGCGAATACTTCGGGGATGGCACGAAAGCAAATGGCGAGAAATATACATCAAAGGGAATAAAAGCAATTATGAAACTCAAGAAAGATTAACATCATTAAGACACTCTTTAAAAATAATTTGTGCAAATTTAAATATACTTCAGAACGAGTTCATTAAATGTCAGGATGTTTACAAAAAAGTCTGCTGAAATGTCCTACTAATTTTCTATATTGCAATAATAATAATGTTACATTATGTATTACAGTATGTATCGTTTTATATCAAATAAAATGTTTTTCTTTGAATTTTATTTGTTGTTAGCTATTTGCCTATTCAAGAATAGGCAAATAGCTAATTTGACACGAGAAGAAATGTAAAGAATTATGGGAAATTTAACACGGATGAAACTCACGAGCAATGACTTACCATTTGAGCTTGGTAACTATATAAACATGAGATTTATGTTATTATTGGTCATGAGTGTGAAAAGTTCGCAATAAATTTCTTTTGCTTAAGGAAAATAAACAGCTTTTAAATGAATCCTTTTCTATCATTCATTTAATTTTTAAAGGTATTTCTTTATGCTATCAAACATCAGTTTAATGTCAGATATCTGTAAAAACAGGAAAATTCCAGAAAAGTTAAAACTGGCAAAATATATCAATTAAATTTTATGTCTGAAGCACAAACAGCATTTGTGTTTAGTCACGCTTCATTTATTTTTAGCACACACTGCCCACTCCTTTTTCACAGGAGCATCCATCTTTATCACGCGATACAATGTTTTTACATTGGTATTATATTTTGATTCAAATAGTTCTTAAGTTTCACGCACAAAAACACACACACGCACACACTCATAGACACAGACACACGGATACACAGACATATATGTGTGTGAATTATTTTCAGATATAGTGTATCTATACAGGAACAAAATGAATAAAAAGACAAGAGGGAAAACTATTCTTAGCAGACGCGTTTCGTCCTCCGAGGGACTTTATCAGGGCAATTCATATATATATATATATATATATATATATATATATTTGTGTGTGTGTGTGTGTGCGTGCGTGTGTGCGTGTGTATTTGTTGGTGGTAGTGGTCCCTTGTCATGATTGACAGAACAACATCTCAGACAACTAGCATTGTCAATATATCCTACGTATATTAAATTATACTTAAGTTAAATCCTATATTATCCCTATAGAGTAGAGAAATTACATAACTAACCTCAAGACTGCAATTTTCTCGTTGCATTGGGTCAAGAAAACAATTAATTGATTGACTTTCTTTTTAGCGATTCAAAATATTCCAATTTTAAATTTACAAGATTTTTATGTTTCGTTTTCAAATGTGCCTCGAGGCGACCATGTTTTTTTATTGGTGAAATACTGTTGGTCAGTTATGATTCATTAGTCAATATTGTCCATTGTCAGTTACTATTCATTGTTCAATATTATTCGTTGGTGTAATAGCCAGAAAGTTAACTATTCATCTTTCAAAGTAGGTAGAAAGCCAAAATTCAAGTACACCTCAATATAATGATAAATCTTTCAAGGCACACTCTAAGAAATATCGAAATAGATTTTGCCCTTTGCACCAGAGCCTCAGAGAAGACATCAGAGGGTTGACTTGGAAAGTGACTTCCAAGCAACCAGGTTCAAATTCTCGCCTTACAGGATGTCAGAGGCTGCTATCGACATGCAAACTGCAATCGACTTACCTGCGCAGGAAAGCCAGATGACAGGAAGATATATATAAGGGGAAAAGGAAGGAAGTCTCTCACATCCTCGTGTGAAGAAGATCCAGATTAAGAGAAAGCTTAACACTACACAAACTATTAAGCGGATATTAAGTGGTGAAGTTCGGAGATGAACAAATAATAACTTATCATGACAGATTTCGGCAAGTGTTCTAATTAGTCTTTACAACAACACCTATACATGCACATAATGTAAATATATTTTGCAGTTTTTTTTAGATAATTTTAAAAATGAAAGATTTACGGCATTCATCAAGACAAGAAAACATGTGGCATTTGGCTGGTGTATACGAGAAACGTTTCTTAGTACAATGGTCATAGAACGTTTTCACTAGTAGTTCTATGTTGATCAAATGCAAGGAAGGTAATCAGTTTCATAACGTAATTGATGATAGACTAATGTTGTGAAAATAGTCATATATACAGTCTATGTTCAACAAATAAAACAATTATTATTAACATGGGTGTCCGTAAGTGGATGGGAAAACTGAATTGGTCTCCGTCTCTTCTCTACTTAGGATCAGATTTTTTCACCGAGGGGAAGAGAGCTGAAAGTTATAATCTTATTGAGGCCAGCGATAGAACTTATACTAATAAGAAATACTACATTTTAATAAACTAGATGCTGACGACATTGTGTAATAGGGTTACCACTGAGATATTTTCCAAGACTATCCTTTTGTTTCTGGGCCCCGAGAAAGTAAGTGGTGGACGCCAAGTTTTGCCAACCATCCACAAGTAGTTCTAGATTGAAGATCAAAAGGCAAAGTAAGGAAGTTTCTCAGTTTCATAACGTAAGTGATGATAGACAGGTGAACACTCATACTGTGAAAACAGTTATATATACATTATATTTACGTTTAACAAGAATATTAAGATAATAGTTATAATGAACGTACATCTTGTAGAATACAGAACGTTATAAATTAAGTAAACAATATCTAAATATATTAGATTACAACCCAATTTCCAGATACAGAATGCTTTTTGTTTCTCTCACCGTAATTCCAAATTGTCTAAAAGAAAATTCAAATTGCTCATCGTTGGGCATGCGATATACTGGTCTACGGTCTTCCTCAGAATCCACGCTGCCTATCTGTAAGAACCGTTATGTACAATCGTATAAATAAATCGATAATTTGACCAAGTACAAAGATGTTAAGTGAATAACAAAAGAAAAAATGATTATGAAGATTCTCAAACTGTCCTTATTTGCGTACAGATTAACGAAATAAAAGAATAAAGAAAAAAACAACACTGGTTTGCATGTTGTTATTTACTAAGATTAGCTTGACACATAGTCACAAGAATGAGACATCGAGTGAGGATCGAACTAACTACGCAGTACTAATGACCAATCAGAATATCCCATTATTAACTCATACCGAGGCGTTCACAATGGTTTCCATGTGGGTACATTTGCATGTAAATATGACTATATGCAAATACTGCTTCAGTCTGAATTTTGGCAAGTCATATTGCTAATTATTAATATATATGTATAAATAATGCACATACATACACACATACACAAGCGCATTCTCTCTCTCTCTCTGTCTCTCTCACACACACACACACACACACACACACAAATTCTAATGTGTAAAGTTTTCACTTTGTAATATTTCTTCTGTATATTTTGAAAAGAAAAAAACCTTCTACGACTCAATGCCTCGCAGATGCTCAAAAGCCAAGTAAATGAGAGAAGATTAAAAGTAAGGAAAAATGGTAATTTTAATTTAAAATTTATAATCACCGTGGAGTAGGAAACGGAATACAACTCCACCATGAATCACCAAAACATATTACCGTGAGATTAACAATCTTTAGCCGTGGTGAAGACAAAATCTGACATAAAATCAAATGGGTAGATAGAAATCAATAGCCATCTTAATGATCATCTATCTAGGAAAATAAAACTCTGATATAAAAGTAAACTTTTTGACCTCACTTAAAAATATAACGAAATACTTCATCATCCGTCATGCGGGTTATCAAGGGACGCATCCCTCGGTAATACACCAAAACAGGGTCGAAAATTCGGCTTTTGTTAATGAAAGGTGAAGATAAGGAAAGATCTAGTCAGCCACCTAACCTGTCAAGGGAAGATCTTGTCAGCCACCTAACCTATCAATTAAAAAATTGACTAAAAAATCCAAATTTAGGTAGGTCAAATCAATGTCCAGTCAGGATCAGATGATTTCAGGGTGCACTTCCTTTTAGAAGAATGCAGGAAAGCAACCTTGATGCGTGTCTGCATGCAAGAGGTTCATTGATTTAGTAGTGACTCCATTAAACACATTAAATTGGAAATTCATGCAAAAAACAAATAATTGTCAGATTTTAATGAAACTTTCAGGAATTATTCAACAATGAATTAAATTATTTTTGATATTTTTGTTTTAGAAAATCTTGGTAAAAAAATCTTTTTTTACATATGTTTACCCCCAGTCCAATATTGAGTTACTTCTATTATGGTCTCAGTTATTAAATTTTGAAATTAATCTAAGAAAATTTTATAGTATGTTAAATTTTATTATTTTTTCATAAAGCATTTTCAAACGTAACTAAAAGTCAATAGAATATTAGGTAATTGCTGAAAATATGTTAATTTGTAAAAATTACTAGGTAGTTAACCCCCTCCCTCAGCAGAAAAAAAATACATTCGCTTAGATTTCGTAAATTTATGTCAATTCTGGTCATCCATACTGACTGTTACCACCTCGGAACCTGTCGATAACGTCAATAACATCAATAAAAACATGAGAAAAACGGGACTCAAATAACGTGTCAGAAACATATTTTTTTATTTTTGGAAGATTTTAAAAATCGATAATTAAATTTTATTCAAAACTTGTTAAAATGAAAGAAATGGCCGGCAGTAAACAGATTTTTTGAAATCGAGCAAATATTTGACATTCCATTCTATATAATTTCTATTTGAAATGCATCAGAACATTTTAACTGCTGAAAATAGTCAATTTAATACTTTAGCTTTCAATTGAAGCTCAAAAGACATTTTCAAGAATGCGTTTTCATTTTAAAAAGTTCATTTTAAACCTAAGGTATCGAAAATTTATAACTAAACTAATAAAACCAGCCAATAAATTGTTTCGCTTCTGCCCACATAAACCAAGAAAAACACCAGGGTATAACATCAAGCCCTTAAAAATGAAAGGATACTTTTAGAATTTAGTAATAAATTAGATCAAATTAATGTCAGTAAATCTAGATCAAAGCTTCTTAGTATCCTTATTTAAGGAAGAGAGAAAATTACCATGTTGATACATATTCATTTATTTCGAGTACTTTCAACATGGACACAATGTCATCACCGACCTGTTGTTTTTTCTAAGACAAAAATTAATTCATTCACAAAAACAGATTTTCTACTGTGAACTAAAAACTTTAAACAAACTTTCTACGGACATCAGATCATTTAGCGAGATTTTTGAACTCGTATGTATGCGTATATGTATGTGCGTATGCATATACAAGCATATATATGTATATGTGCGTATATGTGTGCGCATATATAAATTTCATACTTGAAAAATGTAAGTGCAAGTGGCAGTCGCGCTTATATTTATTTTAGTTTCCTTCTTCTTTTTTCTATTCTAGTCTGCTTGACGCTAACCGGTGTTTTTAAACAGACGATACGTGATAGTAAGTTTGTTATCATTAATAGCACTGTTGTGTTATCTAATAGTATTAATATATATATATATATATATATATATATATATATATATATATATATGTGTGTGTGTGTGTGTGTGTGTGTGTGTGTGTGTGTGTGTGTGTGTGTGTTCTACTCCTGCTAGTAATAATAAAAACATATACATGTTGCTCTTAACCTTTTGGTACAATTCTGAGATAAGTTGAGGAACAATACGTATCTTTATTGTTAGTATAAATTTTAGCTATGTTATTTTACATCGACCACTGTTTTATTACCATCAGCACTCACTGTGTATATATATATATATATATATATATATATATATATATATATATATATATATATATATATATATATGTGTGTGTGTGTGTGTGTTTTATATATATGTATTTATATTAATATATATATATATTTATGTAATATTAAAATATATATTAAAGAATATATTCAAATATATAAATAGTGCAAAATACTTTATCCCAGAAATATATATATCTTCTAGAATCGACTTAATATATATATATATATATATATATATATATATATATATATATTTCTATAAATGTATATATATATATTTCTATAATTATATATTTACATTTTCAGGCTGTTGTCACAGTGTGAGTATGGCAAGTGAACAACGTAAATCGTGTGTGTGTATATATATATATATATGTGTGTGTGTGTGTGTGTGTGTAAGAGTGTTATGCATTTGTACATATTTATCGTATATACATGCACTCATAGTTGATTGGCAGCTTAAAATACAAAGCATTACCTAAAAGTTGCAATATTGACATTTTTTGTTCCTTTTTCTGTTGGTATAATTCAACCAAATTTCGTATTTATTGACCTAACAGAATTGTGCTAATTTTTTAATGGCGTCGACAATAACATTCGGTTTATTTAATCTTTACTGTGTTTTAGTGTCGTTCTCTCATAATAAAAACATTCCTGCGCTTCCCGGCTTATTTAATGTAGTAAAAATAACTTGAATTTTCCTTTCAGTTTTAAGACAATTTTTATCATCTTTTAAACAATCGACAAACCCAATCCAGAAATAATTACCAATATTTCAAATATTCCATTTGTGTATTGTGACTTATTGCATTGTGCCAGAGGTCGCTGTTCAAGCCCGGTAATAGGCTTTTCAAAGTAGCAATAATCTCACAACCAACATTTCCTGCATTTGTTTTTTTTTCTTCTTAATATAGCAAATATGTCAATCATAAAATTGAAAAAGAAATTGTGACTGTATATTTTTATTGTTTAGGATCAAATAAAAAAAGAAAAAATTTCTGTTGTTCAAATTTCTTCTTTTTCCATTCACAATTAATGTAGTACTGCATGATTCACTGAATGAATGTTGAACTGTAATATTTGTTTTAGGAGTCACAGCTTTTTGCAGTTAGTGGGGTTTTTTTTAACTTCATGTCAGCTGGACTTTTCATTTTTGTATTTCTAATTATCACTGTTGAAAATGATAGAATATTCAATATCCTATTATCACCTTACCATCTAAATCTAAACTTGTGACCATTACTTGTGTGAATTAATGGCTAAAATAAAGTCCAAAGGAAATAAAGAAGTTCTTCAATTTAATAAATAAAAAAATAGTTATTTAACTTGTATTAGAACTGGTATTCAAACACATTCTACATATATACAACAAAGGAACAATTGAGTTGGCGCCTTTTACACAAATACAGTTCATATTTATTGGTAACTACTCACAAAACTTATCTTTCCTAACTCTCCCCCTTTCTCCTTCTTCCTCTCTCTCTTTCTCTCTCCTTCTCTCTCTCTCTCTCTCTCTCTCTCTCTCTCTCTCCCAAAATCATTAAAAAAAGTAAAAGACTGATGTATATGCAAGATCAAACCCGATTTTGTCAGACCATTTAAAAATACGGGGTTTTCATAGACAAAAAAACTAACACCGAAATAGGATGTACTTTTTCTTTTTTTTTTAAACAAATCAATTTGCTCCCGATAATAAATATTTAAAAAAAAATCAATATTATCTGATTGTTTATGCTGCTCTTCAAATAGTTCCAATAGACAAGCCTCTGTATCGAAACCAATTTTGAATTAATTTTAAAACAGATATTTTTAATGCATTTTGATTTAACAAAGCTGATAATATGTTTACTACATATATCAGGGAATCCAATATTGAAACAAGTAAAATAATCCTTTGCCTTTTTTGCTTTCTGTTATCACTTCATCGATTATTTCTTACAATAATCGAAATGGATCACTTGTAAAAAGCGTGTCAGTTAGAGACTTAAAATCATAGTATAGCAGTAACTTAAGCGAATGTCTTGATAAATTCATGGAGGGAGATTTTCTGTTAATTTAATTTCTTTCATCCTATTTATTTTTATTTTTATTTTTATTGTTTTACAAATCAAGAAAGCTGTTTGGGCGGACGACCAGTTAAAAAAGAAAAGAAAGATGATTAATGGGTCTATTTTCTCGCCACAAATCAACCCGGTATATCGAAAATAAATACATTGAACAATGAACAAATATATACGTTACTTCAAGCAGATTAAATCGGCGTTTGTTTACGATTATTCTGTCCATCTACAAAATGTCAATGATTAGGGCAGAGAGTAATCCTTTACTTAAAAGTAAGCAGACGCCATCATACACTTGGCTAAGAGTAAACATTACAAGAGCGCTAAACTGATGTGTTAATGTCAGGAGAAGCGTTGAAAGGAAAAGATAATTCCATTGGAGATACGAATAAACAAGACAGAAAAGATTTATGTAACACGTTTAAGAAAGATTTACGTAAATTATGAATATGCAGATAAATAAGAACAGAGAAACAGAGTGAAAAAGAGAAAGAACGAAAGAAAATAGATGCATTGAGGGACCACGAAGCAATATTAAATTTGAAAATAAATGAATCTAAACGTTCAGCTCTTTGTTTAATTAATGCTCTAATGCAGGTCGGTGGAACTCTACGTTCACAATTCTTCTTTTCCTGCGTCCAATCATCGAACTCAAAGATTTTAACCGTTTTTTTCACTCCATGCCATTTTGCCATGCGCTGTCGAACTGGACGTATAATATTGAATTAAAAACTTACAAAAAAGAATATAAGCATTTTCTTTAATGCTAGTGGATGCATCTATGTATTTGTGTGTATGAATATTAATTTAAAAGTCTTTAAATATTTGTTTTAACCGGAAGAGAATACGGTCATAAAGACGTTCTGAATATATATATATATATATATATATATATATATATATATATATATATTATTTATGTGTGTGTGCATGTCTGTGTGCGTGTGTGTGTGTGTGTGTGTATGCGTGTGTGTGCGTGCGCGGGTCTTTCTTTGTGTGTAACGTCCGAATATGTGCGTACGAACGAATAAAGACGAATTATATCTTTAGTAATTCCCAAAGATTAAAAAAGAAATCCATGAATACTATTTTATTTCCAGCTTATATCTGATAGAAATTCAATGGTTTTATTCGTGCTTTAAATTATGATAGATAAATTGAATAAACTTCACTGTTCGAAATTTTCAGCCTGGAAAAATATAATGCATATCTAAAATATAAATATAAATGCAAGGGAGATAACTCATTAGAATACTCACACCAGCTCCAATTATATCATCAAAGCCATCAAAGTTAATACAATTCTCATAAATCGTGAAATCAATATAGCATAAAATACAGTTTCGTGAATTTATTCATTAGGTATATATCCATCTAAATCTAAGATAGTTATTCTCTATCACTCAAAAAATAAATTTGATGATTACATGTCCCAAACAAAAATATTTCTACCAAGTTTCATATGTGAGGACAAAACATTAAAATCTTTATCGCTTATTGAAATAATTTAGTTTGATCTCACAGATATGTATATGTATATACATACATACATACATATATATATGTATGTATATACATATGCACATATATGTTGGAGTGAAATATATATCTGATGTATATTATATGATATATCTTATGAAATATATGTCTGTGTGTGTGTCTCGGCGTGCGTACATCGACGAAAAATTTGTTACACACACACACACACACACACACACACACATATTCAGTTTAAAACTTATATTTATTAATTTTCTTTTAAATGCATTCGAACATATCGCGCCAAGAAGATCAATAAACATACCTTAATTATAAACAGGACAATCATTTTTCATTAAAGATATTTCCTTAAAACTAAAAGAAACGTTATCAATTCATTAAAGTTAATCGAACACGAACAAAAGAAAAAAATCCCTGGAGTAGGGGACGAAAATTCTGCTTGAAAATAAATTGGTGACGAAAAATTGTTTTCATATTTTATTGAAACCACACGTGCGCACACACAAACGCGCGGGCGCAAGCAACGCACGCGCGCGCACACACACACACACACACACACACACACACACACACACACACACACACACACACATATATATATAGAGAGAGATAAAATAAAGCAAAATAAATAAAAAATAGTAGATTACAAACCTTCAATTTTAACCATGTGAAAAGTTCCAAAATCCCAGAAATAGTCTTTTATATCTTATATTATTTGATTTTAGTCTGTATGTAAATAGATACCTATATATGTGTATATATGAGCATATATATATACATATACTTATATATGTTTGTATGCATACGTACACTTATATGTGTCTGTGTCTGTGTGTGTTACTTTTCACAATCAGCTTTAAAAGTGTGATACTGCTTCTTACAAAGCGCAAATATGTTCTAAGTTTGGGTGTTGTTAAAATGTTTCTAAACAAAAAATAATTTTGATACTTTTCCATGAAATCCTTATATTCTCTATGTTTCTTATACTACAGGTTGTTTAAATAGACGCCGGCAATGCTAGCCAGGAAAGAGTCCAGGCACATGATTGGCTTGTAAAAACTCCAATAGACCAATTAGAAGTTATAGGAAAGTATCAGGCTGTATATTTCTCAGGGTGTCATTTTTTAAAATAATTTTCTGAACTTTATGGTGGAGGTCAAGTAAAGATAAATGATGAGAGTGAAGGTGAAGAAAATCACAAGTGTGTAAACACTGCATTTTCTAGAGTGGCAAATGAATAGTTTCTTAACAATTGGCTATTGATAGCAGATACCAATTGTGAGAACTAGTGCGGGTTTTTCTTTTCTTTTTCTGTGTTTGTTTTTCTTTTTTCTTTTTTTTTTCCTGTGCGGTCGAAGAGGGGCATCCCGGTGGTATGTCGGATGCTGAGTACTAATGGCAAGTATTCTGACGTTCACTCATCCATTTACTTAAGGAAGTATTCTGTGAAAATGTAGAAGGAGAAATGTGAATGTGTGAGAAAAAGGAACGGTGATGGAGTGAGTAAAAAAGTGAGCGGTAAGAATAAAGAAAGGTAAAAGAAACAAAAAAGGAAGAAAGAATGAAGAAAAAACACAAGTATGACAGAGAATCAACGGTATAGAGAAATGAGAAAATTAAGAAAGAAACACAAAAAGGAGAAAGATAAATAGAGAGCAAAAGAAAACAATAAGAGAGTACATAAAAATGACGGAGAGAAAGAGAGATTTTGCAGAAGAAAAAGGTTGGGAAAAAGTAAAGAACGAAATAGAAGACAGTGCCAAAAGGGGTGGCGGGGAAATAAGTAAAAGCGTTGTATCAAATAAACTGAAAAGCTAAGGTAGGCGGAGTGATATTGCTACTGGCCCATGTTTACCAACTTAAGTATACACATTTGTTGTATTTAAAAAGATGCTTAGAAAAAGTATCTGTTGAGAATTAGCCAAAGAAGAGAATAGTTGCACATTTTTCTATTTCCTTTTCTCTCTTGATTTTACTTTGACTATTTCTGGAAACGTATTCGTTTTCTTTTCTTTTTATTTTTAAATCCCTATTCTTATTATTACAACTTCCGCATTTTAGGAACAATACATGCTTAATGCGCAATTGAAGTAATGCAACAGAAAAATCGGAAATATGAAACTTTCCAGTAGTTGGTAGTTAACAAAATTACGCGCCTTAATGAAATTAATGCGAATTATTTTAAATTATTATGAACAATTTAAAGAATTATCCATCATAAATATAGGTTACTATTATTTTTTGCGTTCAACTGATGGTTTAGATTGGAGATTAAGTGGCAGAAAGTCTCACCAATATTTCGGCAACACCCTTAAGTATTTAAAAAAATCAATTCATCCCAAGCAAGGTAATAATGCCACTAAAACGCAAACTATTGGGAGTTAATGAAAATGAAAAGATTTTAGAAGGAACCGGAAACCCAATCCTACAGGGAAAAAAGGATGAATTCTATTCCTGTTTAAAAGACCGAGGAGGAATGTGAACCCGGACGATAGGCGAACCTACCCACTCTTATTGAGGAGAAGAGAGAGAGAGATAAATAGATTAGAGAAATGAGAAGAGGGGAATTAATTAGAAATGAAATCAGAATTATGTCAGAAGTATAGATTTGAAGTAGACTTTAGAAGGAACCGGAAAACCAAAGCTGTTTTCAACAGTAATTTTGTCTGGAGTCTCTCGATTCTTTCTCAGGTTTCCAATTCCTTTAGTCTTTTTGATAGGCTTTTCAGGATCAGTCCTAAGCGCTCCAACAGTAATTGCCATAACTGCCACATTCACACTTCACAATTTCTTCAGCTCTCTGGCAATGTCCCGGTATTTATCAAAATTTTGGCTTTTTTTACTCTCTTGTTAGCTCTGACAGTGAATATTAACATCATTATTTTTTATACGAGCTGATTTTTACACTAGTAGTGATTGATAATTCTTTTTGATATTGATAGTGATTCTTTTCAATATCCCAGGAATCTCAGTATTCTAACTGATTTTAATAATACTGTCGTTTGGATATCTGTTGTTGCTTTGATTTTTGCTGGCTCTTCAGAACAATTATCAGGACTCCAACTACTATTGGGACTACTGGAATACTCATATTTGTTTTCTGATTCTCTGTTCATCCTTCTGTTATTCTCATGCAACATTTTGCTGTTCTAATCAGTTTTTGCCCTGAATAATCTTCAAATCCCTTATTGCAATGCCGACACAATCCTCGATGACCATGAATCATCTTCCTCTTTCCCATTTACATATCGTATGTCAACATTGTCGTCAGTTTTCTTCTTATCTAGGTTTGTGAGCTCCGCTCTTGTCTAACGGTCTATATCTGGAAACAAGTGTTTCGATGTTTTGTTCTTATAGTATTATTATTATTATTATTATTATTATTATTACCATTTGTGCTTTCTATTTAGCACAAGCCCTTACCGGGTTCATTATCCAAGGGTAATGTAAGCTAGTAAATATTTACATTTTGTTTGCACATATTCTGATATTAAATGATACTTAATATGTACACTGTTTATATTTTCTTTAAATTTCTTTTGACCATGCCCTCTTGAATAGATGAACAATTCCGTACAGTGCATTCTTTAAGCATGTCTTGTAAACAGGAGCTAACAGGGATTTTGTTAATATACTCGTCTGTATTTTGATCGTACCCAGCTCTCCAATTATTATAGAATAGTAATTTTAAGGTGTCACATTTCAATTTCAAGATCCTTATATTTACTTATTTTGTCATCTTCTTTAACATACATGTATTTTTTATATGATTGCATTGCTAGAAGGCATTTTCATTTGTAGTTTATTTATTTTTAATCACTTGTCAGGTCTATTAGCTTTTATTTTTTATCTGTCTAAGAATAGCTTAGATGTGGCAGAAGGCCGCAAGTATGGGGCACTCAGTGAGGATCGAACTCTTTATTCAGTCGTAATTTATCTAGAGAGACAAGCTTGCTACCCATTAGACCACCTCAAAGTGTCCAATGTCTGTCAATATGAATGGTAAGGTCTCCCAAAATAGTAACTACATAATCTTCTATTATTGGTTCAAAGTGATATTCACTTGATTGTTTAACATATAGCGCACTATAATATTGATAAATCTTTCAATGAATATACTTCTCAATCTTAAAATGCTTATTGTTGTATTACTTCAATGCCAGGATTGAACAACCAATTACTAAGTTGTTGTTATTATTATTTGCATACAATGAATTTTCATACCAGTATTAATTGGTTTTCATTGATGATCAAATGATACCAAGTCTTCTTAATTTTCCAGCACCCTCCTTAGTATTCATATCAGTTGATTTTAGCAATACAGTCAGTCGTCTGGATGATTTCGCTCCTTCCCTGTACTTCCATTTCTTCTTGCATTCTCGTACAGCTCTTTCATATAGTTCCAGACACGTCAATAACGGTTCAGCCACCATCCTCATGTTCTCTTGCAAGAATGTTATTTATTTATTTTTTGATTTTTCGCTCTTACTCATTGGTCTACTGAAACAGCGACATTCCGTATCAAATAATTTTCTTTCTTTCTTTTATGAATGATCTACTTTGGCTGATTTGTCTGAATTTCAAAATCCCAAGGAATATTATATTTTTGCATTCTCTACAACTGATTCTATTTTGTACAAATTACATTAGTTTATATAATTAAATTACAATCTTAGTTCCCAAGGGCTCACTTTCCCTACCCACACTTTCTGGGCCAATATGATGTTGTATTTACTCATCATTATTATTGTTGCTGTTATTGGTTAGTCGAGTTTTCACAACAGAAATAAATATTAACTATTAAATATTAACTTAACTAACAGGAGGTTAAACGAAAGCAAGTCACTGCAATACTCCAGTATCCTTCTAGTTATTAGGTAACTAAATGATTACATTACATTAGGCATTCTGGATGATATTAACAATATTATCACTTGATGGCTTCCATTCTTCGTGAATTTCCAGTTCTCTCTTTGTCTCTATTTCCAGATTTTTAAAAAATTCTCTAACAAGGTCAGCATATTTATATGAATAGGAAACTGTCAAGAGCCATGATCACTCACGCCATGAAGGGACACAACACATAGAAGAAATTTTTCCTCAATTAAAAAGGATTAGAATGATCAAATAACAAATTAACCAATTAATTCGTCAATGTTATCCAAGTAACAAACACTAAACTGCTTTCCATTATTTTTTTTATCCGCGCTGTCTACTCCTTACCGTAGATCGACAGCCTGAGTAAAGGTTAAAATAAATACTAGTCAAATAATAATAAAGAAAAGTTACTTCTTCCTCCTGTTAGATAGATAGATAGATAGATAGATAGATAGATAGATAGATAGATAGATAGATAGAGTGGCAAATGTAGTAAACTAAAATGTATGAACAATATATATATAAATTTGAAGGCCACACATTTATATCGGTAATAATTATCGGTTTTAGATGTATTCTCTTTTCAACTCAAACTACTCAAGTCGTCTGAATTTTTTAAATGAACTATTTTTATTATTCAATGTTCACTATTTTTTTTAACAATTTGTGTTGCTTTTTATCATAAGGCCCAGGTCGATACATTCTACGATCATTAAAGTATTCAGAGTTAATCAAAAATAAAGTACTCGCCAGCAAGACTTGAAATCGCACCCTATATTTTAAAAGCCCGTCTGACATCGACGTTAGCTATATCAATTTTAGCAAGGGGGCTTCACAGCTGAGTAATTACAATTTAGGTAACAGAACTCCATAGATTCGTGATACCTAAGGTTTAAAATGAAATTTTAAAAATGGAAAAACTTTTTGAATCTTTTATTTTAGTTTTAATTTCAAGCTAATAGATTAAATTCAATATTTCTAATAAATAAAAATACTTTGCAGTATTTCAAAATTAATTTAAATTGACTGGAAGAAGTTTTCGTTTTGAAATTGCTAAAATTGTTAATTTTAGCGCCATTTTCAACCATTTTTCATCACAATGTAACTCTCTTTAAAAATATTTAAAAAATAACATATACTTTTCTGAAACTTTATTTGAGGAATATTAGCTGATTTAAAGTTTAATTAATCTGATTTGAAACAAATATTACTTTTAGTTTAAAATATCATAGAAAAGTATTTTTAACACGAAGACCGATGAGGTGTTTTTATGAAGTGTTGACACATTTATCGATAGCTTAATGTTTGACCATAAGGTCGTAAAAATTAGTTTAACAACGTGAATGATTTTTTCAGTTCTAAGATTTTCTAAAAAAGAAATACTTTAAAAATATTTTCATTTATTTGTGAATAAGTGCTGAAAGTTTCATTAAAATCCAGCAATTACTCGATTTATCTGATTTTTGCAAGAATTTCCACATCAATATTTTTCACAGCAAAATGACGTTCAAATATCCCATGCGAATTTATGGTCACCCGCTGACCCAAGAAAAAACAAAGTTTTTTACCAGAATTTCGAAGGTTCTAAAAAGGATTAAAAAATATAATTTAATAATCAAAAAATCCTTCGATCTTTACGCTTAGTCTTAATGATAACATAGATTTTGACGATAAAACTTTGTATTAGTTTGGGGCATTTTTTCATTATGGATGCTCATTTTTTTAGCCAAACTTTGGAGGTACGCACACACACGCGCACGCACACACACACACACACACACACACACACATATCAAAACATGTAATATATGCATGTATTATTATTGGCAAAAATAGTGGATACAGAGAAGACAAAGTGGGATGGTGCTTAGAAATTGATATCGAACTTGTTTTGGCTCAAAAGCGTCCAACAAAGCTAATTGAAGACAGATTTACGCAAGTAAGAAAAAAAAAGAAAGAAATTGAAAAGCGCAAACAGAAATAGATTTTTAAAAATGAAAACAGAAAAACAAGTCCAAGTCGAAAAAAGAATGATGGTTAAGTGCTCGTGGCGATGTGTAAAGGCATATAAAGAAAGTAGCTTGTGTTTGACGTGAGAAGATAGTGTCCGTTGCCGCCACCGGCTGAACGCCAGGCATAGACACACCAGATGTGTCTATGTGACGCCATAGTCGGGGACTGGATAGACAACTTGGTGTCCTACTGAATGACCTATGTCTGACCAAGATCAGTCACCGCGCGCTATACCGGCACACAACGATAAGGCATACATATCTTCATTCAGATGGAGTCCATACTTTTGAATGAACTAAAAACACAGTAATATAAGCGCACACATAATCGCATTTGTTCTTAGTTGACGCATTAGCACTCTCTAAACCAATGCAAACAAGGAATCGATTCATTGCCATCTCTTGCAAGCATACTTATGCATGTGGACTAAAATCTAATTGCTAATTTTGTACCTCTTCATACCACACGCATTCACGTGGTCAAGTCAATGAAGCAACTCTGTTATATATTAGCTAATTATAGTATAAGTACTCTCTATGAAGCCCGCCAACGCGTTTCTAAATAAAAATGGTTGTACATATATTCATGCATCTATGGAAATCTGCATTCACATAATTATATATGAATACAACATTACATAATTATAAAAACTCTCCTTATCAGAGAATTTCTATCGAGCAATTTTAAAATAGAAATGAAACATACAGGCAATAAGGTATTGATTAAATCTACCGGAGGGTGGTGGATTTTGTCAATATTTCTTAGGTGGAGGATTTTGTTAGTATTTTGGAATATTTTGATTTTAAAACACTAAAAGAATCAGTTTTTCTTTAAGGCAATGTTAGCAGTTCTATGAGTTTTAATAAAATGTCATAATTCCAAATTTGATCACCAGCATAGAAAATAATTTTCTCCGAATTACTTTAACTTATCCTTTACCTACATATATTTGCACATATATGTATATTGCTGCAGACAGACAGACAGACATATAGATAGATAGATAGATAGATAGATAGATAGATAGATAGAGAGAGAGAGAGAGAGAGAGAGGGGGGATTATTGTTTAATATAAATACTGAACAAGGGAAAAATGATTTGAATAATTTTTACCAAACCACATAAGGAATTCTTACAAAGCACTAGCCAAGATTTTAAGGATCATAAAAGAACAATAAAACTTGATGCTTTAATTTAGAGGGGGGGGTCTGTATAAAAGTGTTAATCGCAGAAACTATACCAATACTGAATATTATCTTAAAATTGAAAATTATATAAATAAATTTGTTACAATTTCTATTAAATAATAATAACTTATTACTGAAAGTTTTTGAAACGTGAACTACTTTTTATCATCAATGTATTTGAATAAAAATAGCGTTTCTTTTAGTATTACTTTAAACATTGGGAAATCCATTCAGTGACTTGCTAGCATTTTTAAAATGATACGAAAACTTTATTTATTTCTTCATTTGTTTATTCAGTGTTTTATTGTTCTAAGAAATATACTCGTTTTTATTTTAAGTGCATTTTAATTTTCTTAACTAATGATTCTATTATTGTGGTGGTGCTTGCTATAACAGCAGAATTATTATTCCTGGCATTTCAAACTAAACTGGGCAGGTTGGAGGGTAGAGATCAACCTAAATAAGAATCACATGAAGTCATGGGGTGCAATGTGATGGTTGTGCTGATTCGATGAAAGAATCGAACTCAGTTCCAATGTGCAATATGAACCACATCCAATGCTGGAAACACCAGAATTTTCTACGATCACCTAATTCCCAAACCAAATTACTGCTACAACTATAGTATATATAAATATAGTTGGATTTGACACCAAAATATTTGTTATGATTTTGTGACAAGGCACATATCCCACATCGCTTGAAATGCAGTTTATTAGCGATTCACTTCTTTGGAAATCATGTCATGGACATAACAGCATTGAACTTCCATTCGAAGACATGCATTGATCAATTCAATGAAGAGGCTGCATACAGTATGGAAAAACTACCAACTGATATAAAAGGATGGCACCATGAAGTCCAGCAATTCTGGGTTAGCTTGACACATTGATGATATCATATTCAAGTTGATAAATTTTTAGTTGACAAAATGTTATAAATTTGACAGTTGGCCAAAGCCCTCATATTATCCTATAAGCATTGTCCGAATGTATGACCAGAATCATTTTTTAATTCATATTTTAGTTGAATTTATTTATTAAAATTTATGCCATCATTATCAATAATCTATTTCTAGCTTTATGCTTACGCTTTTGGTTTAGAACAAAAGAATTTACTGAGTGTGTTTTAAGAACTAATCCATCAAAATGGTCCAGTAAACTTCGTAATAGATGGTAACCAAATGAAGCATGTTCTAGAGAATAGGGAGGAAGTGCAATTTTCCCCAGCTCTTTCAATTATGATCATAGATTACGAACATGAAACATCATACCTTTGTGAGTTACTAAACTCATCCTCATTTTTTTCAAAGAAATATTAAAAACTCCAGCTACTGACTGTAATTGTGAGAAAACGAAATAAAATCAATAAATAAAATGAATAATAAAAAAGAAAAAGAAATACATTTTCCCATAAGCGAACCAGAATATTATTACCCTACTTGGTTTCGTCAAACACCGCAAGGCGGCGACGATTAAATCTATAAAAAGAAAAACATTTTCCTTTCTCTCTTCCCCGCCAAGATGTAGCACAACGTGGAAATTACGTTCCCAGTTGTGAACGTTTCGGTCCTCTGGTTCACTGACGACTGTGCTCTCTTTTACAAATTCAAACGTAATAGCGTTCGCATGTGTCTTCCAAAACATCCACCTATGAAGTAAATCAACCTTTTGCTTATCCTTACTTACCCTAATTTCTTGACCAAAAAGAAAAACGGACACAACCAAGAGGCATTGAAAATCCTGTTTCAGTACTGTTTATATAAAACGGTGAATAGACGGTCCATAGTAGAAGTTCTTCTATACTTCTTCTTTAATTGTTTACATGTAAACACAAACCCAACTACAATATATACCAACACGCGACTTTAAATTCCATATAATCATAACAATGAGAGGTAGCAACAATAAACAATGCCATGATATGTTGCTATTAATTTTATTAAATGGTGATATTTACTATAAGAGAATTTGCTGTAAAAAGAAAACAATTTTCACAAGTCTTAAATCAGATTAAAATTTTCCTGGGTTTACAGAGAGTTTAAAAAGGAAAAGGAAAATACTACTGTATCGATATCTTACCGTGGGAGAGGAAACTGAATTATTGGTAATTATTTAGGCGAAAGATATTTCCCTCTCTAATTTAAAAGAAAATATTTCTCTTCCTTCACAGACATGTCATGCCCCTCTCCTAAGCTAAACTACCACTATATAAATATTTCTTTCGAAAGTAACCAGATTATCGCATTAGAAGTTGATTTATCACATGTGTAAATGGCTGTTGTCAGATTGATGTTCCTCACATATCGTTGACTGTACAATAAGGCTGAACTTATACGAAAACTGGTAATACTATTTGAGAAATACATTGTTCGATGTTTAAACAAAATGTGATGTAAAATGTTGTCTACTAATTAATTTAATCTTGAAAACATATTACAATTTTATTTTTTTAATTTTATCCCCTCAAATCCGATTAATTTCGTTTGTCTTTATTCGATTTTCATACAAATTTTGGCTTTTTGGTGTAGCAATGCTTTGTTTTTATTTGTTTTATTTTGACTAAATCTTCAAAACCTTCAAAAAGGATTTTTTTTTTCTTTTTTTCATAATGCGGAGGCACAGATACACTTAATTAATCATTTCGATGATAATGACTAAATACGATGTTGGGTTTTAAGAGGAATAGTCCTAAAAAATAAATTTAAAGATTTATAGAACTGAAACAAATTCTTGTTGCTGCTGTGGGAAAATGTAATAAAATCGATAAATGAAATAATAATAATAAATAATAAAAAGAGAAAAATAAATTTTCTCATGATGTAAAGGAACCGGCAATATGATTACCACCCCACTTGGTTTCGTCGAAATGCCGTTCTCTGTCTCTTTCTCCCCTTTGCTCTAAGATGTGGTAATTACGTTCCCACTGGCTAATGTTAGTTTCCCTGATCCACTGACTACTGAACTCTCTTTTCACGTCCCAACGCATGGCGCTTCCAAAACCTCCACCTATGAAGTAATTCAAGCTTTCTTCTTGGTTGGTCCAACTCAGCGCAAGGCTGACTTGAGCGCGACTATTATAACGATGCTTATACTTACCCTAACCGCTGGACCAAGAAAAAGAAAATGAACATATCATAACCATGGTTAAACCTTCCAACAATAAAGTATAAAGTAGGTACAAACCTTCCTTTGATAGTTTCAACTTCTGCGCAAAGCTGACTTGAGCTTGACCATTAATACAATGCTTGTACTTACTTACTCTGGACCAAAAAGAAAACGCAAAAACATTAAGAACTTTATTTCACTACAGTTTATATTTAAAAAAGAGAAAAAAAACTGTCCGTGGTTGAAATTCAAGTTTCTTCTTAATTGTTTATATGCAAACATCCCACCTAAAATATACACACACACGCAAAGAAGTCATTTTATTTAAGCTGTGTCAGATAATTTGTGCTGGAAACAATAAACATCCCTGCATATATGCTAAGAGCAATTAGATCATTTGTATAACTGCATATGATTCTAAGGTTATAGCATGCGGGTGTCGTTATTTAAAGTCATAAAGTTGTGTTTCACTTTAAACTTTAAAATGCTGTTTAACCTCCTTGTTAAATCTAGGATCTTACAAAAAGATTGATGTTGAAACACGGTCCTCATCTTTGATTTTTCTATGTCATCATCAACAATAACAAACGTAAATCAAGTAAATGATCTATCTGATATCTGCTTCAATGTCTAATAAAGTGTTCCTAACTATTTAGCCTGACTGAGACAAGTATCAAATATTTAGTGTGAACACGTAAATCGTCGTTTCGCCATTGACGCTGCACGTCGCATCGTCAAAATCAATAAAAAAATAATGAACTCGGACTTTACACTATCGGCCTGATAAATGAAGTTCATGACTTGTATGTATCTCAGTATGATACTCTAATAAAAAGGCAAAAGTTCTTCACATTGAGCACCAAATATGTTTCGGCAGTGGTTACTGAATAGTTGGCCCAAGCCAAGGAACAAAAAATGAAAATAATTCTTTTCGCGGTTTTGTCTTCTGAAATGTTATTTTGATCAAGTTAAATATTATTTACAACATAAGCTGACTAAATTTCAGAGTTCATCTTTAAGTAGTCAACGAGAAAAAAAAAAGCCATGAGGTTTGATATTCGATAGTAGTTCAAACATCAGTTAGACTTTAAAAACTAAAATTAAAATCCAAAGCAAGTGATTTCACCGGCCACCCAAGGATTTCACTAGTACTAAAGAATCAAGATGTCATTAAAACATAAATAACCCGGGTACATTTGCTTGGACCAACTCTCTTTTTGATCTACATAAATGATCTGACTGAGAATAAACTCAGATCCTTTGTAAACATACTGATGCCGATGATAACGTTTATATACGGGCGCACCTTTAAAACTCTCGTTAGTCAGAGAATTATTTATACATAAATTTAAATTTAAAATAAATATATATTTTTATAGATGCAAATATAAATATTTGTAAATGGAAAAAGGTCAACTGTATCAGTGAACTCAATATTAAAAGTAAAAGGGAAATGTTATTGTCAAAGAAGTTAGAATTTAAATAAAGGAAACGATAGTTTAGCGTCCCGAACTTTGTAAAGACACTTGGTCAGTTACAACAAAATACTACAATAAAAAAGGTTTTCTGTAATTTCTTCATAGTTTCAAAAATTTTAAGAGATATTTGTATTTTTATTCATGTAATTTTTAACCTCCCACCACAAGACGTCATCTTTCAAACTAATAAAATGTATCTTAGCTTCTGCTTACTACATAATAGAATAAAATGTATCTTAGCTTCTGCTTACTACATAATAGAATAAAATGTATCTTAGCTTCTGCTTACTACATAATAGAATAAAATGTATCTTAGCTTCTGCTTACTACATAATAGAATAAAATGTATCTTAGCTTCTGCTTACTACATAATAGAATAAAATGTATCTTAGCTTCTGCTTACTACATAATAGAATAAAATGTATCTTAGCTTCTGCTTACTACATAATAGAATAAAATGTATCTTAGCTTCTGCTTACTACATAATAGAATAAAATGTATCTTAGCTTCTGCTTACTACATAATAGAATAAAATGTATCTTAGCTTCTGCTTACTACATAATAGAATAAAATGTATCTTAGCTTCTGCTTACTACATAATAGAATAAAATGTATCTTAGCTTCTGCTTACTACATAATAGAATAAAATTGAATAAATACAGTGCTATTTAAAATACCTGTTTACTTTTGTTTTACTTTGGAATTTTTTCACTTTCTTTTTTTTTTTTTTTTAGATTTGATGTCTACTTAGTATTTTGTTGCAATTAAGTGAGTCCCTTCATAAAAACCGCAATAACTTGGAATTTAAAATACGAGTCGACCCAATTATTAAAAAAAACTCTAAAAGTAGTTATTCTTAAACTGACATTTAAGTAGAAAAAAATTAATCGCCCCGTCCTCCGAACATGACGCAATTTTTAGCCACTAAAATATTTCCTTGAAAAACTTCTCAGTGAAAAGTCATTTCGATGAAAGGTCATTCAATAAAACGTCGCTCGATAAAAAGTCGTGGTATTCACAGGAAATGCCAATAAAGAAGGATATGTGAAAGTCTTAAATTGTGAACAGATGGTAAATATCAACAAAGCAGACAAAGAAAAGATACTTGTCAGTGATGGCTTCTTTATTATTGCTCTCTTGATCCCTCTAAGAGGATTAACAGGTTTTCGTTTTGAAAGGACGCATAATGAAGGCGATTCTTACGTGGGCATCTTAGGAAGACACATACAAAACTGAAATTTGTGGCTTTAAAAGTGAAAAGATTAAGTTAAATGCTAAATATTTTACTTATTTTCTATTTTATTTATTGAAAAAGTCAAATTACAAAACTGACATTACTTAGAAGCATGCAAAAAATCAAAACACAAATCTCATTATTACAGCTCGAATGATATGGTAAAGGAAGATTTTAATATCCACAAATACGCTAAAATTGGGTTACCTACAATATTAATTCAGTTTATTAAATGAAAATAAATTTAAAGTTTTAAATATATTTTCAACTTTAAGTTCATTAGTAACACATTTATTAAAACAATCTTGTCATCTGTTTTGAAATTTCTTAATTCTATTCTCCCATAATCTTTTACTTTTCGCATCAAAGAATTGTTCTAAGTTCCTTTTATTGAAGGTTTTTCATTAACAGAATTCTGTAAAAGTTAGAATAAATGTGGCAGATAAGTTGTAACTTCCAAGCTGTAATAATTTTTGCTCGGTCACCAGAGTCATTCAGTCTAATTTTATTTCAATGTGATATTTTTTGCTGAACATATATGGCAGTCACACGTCAAAGTAACTAATATAACCAAATAATTTGCATTTAAAAAAAAAATATGTTAGCTATGTAAACGGTTATAACAGCTGTGACAATCCAATTCAAAATTGATCCTGTTGTGTGTTAAAACGAATCTTTGGGCTAACCCAAACCAAAAGTAATAGAAAAAGTAGGAATCCGCACCCCCCAAAAACGCAGAAATACATAAATAACAAATTAGAATATGATGTGGTATCAGTAAGACAACAATTCTAAGTAGAAATGCAAACAAATCGAAACGCTTTTAAATAATAATAATAATAATAATACAGGGGGCCGACACTATTTTTGGGACACTTTGAAAAGTGTGCTTAAAGGTGTTTTTTGCTGCCGAGAGTTTTTGTGTTGATGAGTAAGTAGTTCAGCAGTAACTGTCCATTAATGGTATGAACATGGATTGATGGGTTTGTCTTTGGTTTCATGTTTTCTTTATTTTTACTTCAACTTAGGCGACACTATTTTTCGGACATGACAAATTCTGTTTTTTTTAATGATTTAGTCGTCGAATGTCTACAATATGAAAATTTTCTGCAGGTAAATTGTACCCTGACCATTACATTTGAGTATCTTTACCATTCACTGCGAAAACATATTAAAATCCCGAAGAAAAATGCATTCAAAAGAAGTCATCAGTTTGGTCCAAAAGAAGAGAGAAGACGGGCTCAGCATCCGAAAGATCGCCGCTGAGATGAAGCTACCGAAGTCAACAGTTGAATACATGCTTAGTACAGACTATGAGCGGAAGAAGAAGAGAGGACGGAGAAAAAAAAAACAATTTCCAAGAGAACAGAAAGAAGAATGAAGAGGAGTGTTACGAGGTTGTTATCATCTGGAGAAAAGGTGACAGCGAAGAAAGTAAAGGAGAAGTGTGAACTTGACGTCAGTGTTCGAACTGTACAAAGAAAGCTACACGAAATTGGACTTAAGTATGCTAAAATCAAGAAAAGAATTACACTAACGAGAAAATACAAGGAGGCAAGGCTGGAAAGCACCAAAAGATGGATAACAAACCATGTCGACTTCGAGAAAGTGATATTTACTGATGAAAAACGTTCGATGGACCTGACGGGTGGTGTACATGGTCGAGAAAAGGTGAACCTGTTATTCTCAACAAGAGACAGATGGGAGAGTCATGGTTTGGAGTATTTCCGAATGGAAACTTGTGGCTCGAGCGGTTAAAAGGACGTCAAAATAGCTTGAGCTACAGAGAACATTTGGAAAAGAGAGCCCTACCACTCATAGAAAAAGAAATGGGAAGTAATTTTAGTTTGCAGCAAGATAACTACAGCATCCATGTGGCCAAATCAGTGAAAATTGGATGTGTGAAGCAAACATTACTCTGGAATGGCCTGCAAGAAATCCAGACTTAAATTTAATTGAAAACATATGGGAAATGCTTGCAGAGCTTGTTTATGACGGACCAGAAATAACCAGAGAGGCTGAACCGTGGCAGCGCATACAAGATGCTAAAAATAAACTGCTAGAAACACGAAGAGACGTTATTATCAATATGTACGAACATTATGAAGATAGACTGATAGAAGTCATTGAAAAAAGGGTGCTGCCATAAACTATTAGCATTGTTTCTGCAATGTCCGAAAAATACTGTCGCCTGTATAATGTGAAAATTTGTAAAAAAATAAAAATACTTCTAATTTGAATTCTGCTTTTCCATTTGTAGTATTGAAACAGTTTTTAAGTGTTATTGCTATTACACTAAAAAAGTACAGACTGCCTGTGCTACCTAAAACTTGAAAAAATAAAGTGTCTGAAAAATAGTGTCGGCCGCCTGTAATAATAATAATAATAATAATAAGGAGAAGATAAGAAAGGAGCACTACATGCGTGTGCGTCTGGTACTAAATACCGACATGAATTCAAAAAACAGAATATCAGCCATAAACGTTTTGGCTGTACCTGTGTTGCAATACAGTTTCTTCCTTAACTGGAAGCTGAAATTAAGCTAATGGACGCCAAAACGAGATAGCTTTTCACCTGACACAACATGCATCATCCAAGGCTGATGTTGATCATCTATATGTGCCCAGATACGAAGGAGGCAGAGCATTAGTTCAACTAGAACTGTCTTACAAATCTACAACAATCGTCCTTCAAAGATACCGAGGAACTGCAAAAACTGGATGATAATCTGTGTCAAAAAACATGAAAAGTAGTAAGCGACTTTATGCACTAATAAAGGAAGCCAACAAGTTCAAAAGGGAGTTTCAAGTGAGTGAAGAAACACAAGTAAAGCATAATACACCGACTGAATCTGCAAAATACTTAAAAAAAAAAAAAAAGGCTAATACAATCGACCTGATACAGAAACGATGGCAAGATAAACCGTTTCACGGTTAATACTCTGCCTGTATCAAATAAGATGATGTAGACAAACCCCGTACTCATCAGTGGTTACGTATTGCAGAGTTAAAAGCTGAATCTGAAGGTCTCATTCTTGCTGCACGGGACCAATGCATGCTAACTAGAAATTACCAAGCACACATACTGAAAAATTGTTTTAGTCCAAAATGCAGATTCTATGATAAATATCCAGAAACAATTGACCATCTTGTATCAGGTTGCGCGGTATTGGCACCCATTGAATATAAAACACAGCACGACATAGTGGGCTAATATCTGCACTGGAAAATCTTCAATACTGCAAGAAATTGGTATGAAAACCACCCAGACCCGGCTACGGAGATAGGACCTGGAACAATTTTATGGGACTTTACAATACACACAGACAGCACAATCAAAGCTAATCGGCCAGACATCGTGATTAGAGATCGCAAAGACAAAACGTGCCTCCTTATTGACATAGCAGTCCCTGTAGATTGCAATGTATCTTTGATCTTCAAAAACCTATCAAAAGACAAGGACACTGAAATCGAAATCTCAAAAATGTGGCGCATGAGGACATTAACAATTCCAGTTGCAGTTGGAGCCCTCGGATTGATTGGAAAAGATTCCAAGTCATTGAAGAAATCCCTGGTAGTCCATACCTTAAATAAATATAAAAAATTGTGCTCACAAGTACGAAGGGCTTTATATATGTAAAATGTGTGTTTTTTTTCCAAATTGCTCAGTGGAAAATGTCATGATGCCATTTCTGACTTTAGGTCTCTGGTTGGGAAATAAATGAGTATAATCCAGAAACCAAAGGAAATAAAATGATGACGATAATAATAATGATAATAATAATGGAAATACGAAGAACTGAGACCATCCAGAGGATTGCGCTTTTAAATACCGTTAGAACATCAAGGAGCGTACTGGAGTATTGAGAAGACTTACTGTTACTTGCATACCAGTTAAAACCACTAGTGGAATAATAATAATAATAATAATAATAATAATAATAAGAAGAAGAAGAAGAAGAAGAAGAAACAACAACAACAATAACAGCGTACAAAATATCCTCGGTGATAATAAATTTCCTGAAACATAGCAACCACATGATACCTTAATCACAGCAAAGGCACTAGCACATTCAATCCGTTAAATAAACTCGATCACCTACTCCAGGTTTGTCTCTCCTCTTTCTGAAGGAGGGTAGAGGTTTAGTTCATTTAGAACACTATCTTACAAAACAAAAATTGCCCTTCAATGAACATCATTTACTTGCACATTATTTCAATTCTCAATATAAAGAATCAAGAAACAACACTTGTGAAGATAAATTCTACTCAAGGCAGATTCATATAAAACTTCAAGTCTATAACGATGCTTAC
Source organism: Acanthosepion pharaonis (assembly GCA_903632075.3). Taxonomy (NCBI): domain Eukaryota; kingdom Metazoa; phylum Mollusca; class Cephalopoda; order Sepiida; family Sepiidae; genus Acanthosepion; species Acanthosepion pharaonis. The sequence continues at coordinate 1,532,343 of CAHIKZ030001569.1, read as the reverse complement.
ACATATGTGGAAGAAGAAAAAAAGACGAATGTCAATTACCAGTACAGATTCTTTGGAATTTTAGGCAATAACAAAAGTAAAAAATCCGAAGATGAAAAGAAACCACCTTTATGAGAAATACAAGAGAAAAAAGAATTATTAGATCAAGTAACTTTGAGATGCCTGCACAGAGGACATCATAAGTGCAAAATATAATCATTAGTAACAGCAAATTAAAATAAGCTTATTAAAATAATAATGCCATTTACCAAACAGATATAATCGGAGAAACCGTCAAAATATTATAATAGATAGATATAGCAAATATATATATATTAGTAACTGTAGAAAACTAATCTAAAGAAGTTAGACAAAATTAAGGGAAAATAGCGATTCAAATTTTGAAACCCACTTGAATTTGTGGAATCAGGCAAAAGTGATGACCACAAACAGCTTTCTTTCTTTCTTTCTTTCTTTTTTTAACATTTTTGAGAATAGTGAAAGATATATACAGTCAAATAAGTCAGTCAACCGAATTATAAGTTTGGATGTTCTAGCCGACATTTGAGTGAAGCAGTTACTGAAAAAAATAAATAAAAGACCAAACCCGCATCTGAGAACATCAAATATTGTGAAATATGAAGATGACGATTGTACCCATGATCAATAGGGTATTGGTCACAAACACCAAAAATCTTAATAAAAGATTAGGACACCTAGAAATTAATGGAAGGATTGAGGTGTTACAGTTTTTTTCGAAGTCGGCAGTAATAATGAGGAGTGCAATGGAAATGTGTTGTCATTTGAACCTTAGTGATGAGAAGCAAATACCGTTTGTGAGAAGAAACATTCCTGATAATAAGGTGTTAATGATTCTTATTTCCGAAGGATATAAGAATATACAATACAAAACTTATACTGGGAGCCTAGATACGGTTAGAAAATGAATTCAGTAAATACACAGAAATAGAAAGAGGTGTTCGACTAGGATGTGTCTTCTCATCGAATTTCTTCAACTTCAACAGTGAGGCGGTCCTGGGAGAATTGGATATCCTACCAGGATTCATCATGAGCAGCCATAATCTTAACAACATAAGATATGCTGATGACACAGTGTTGAAATCATACAAAGAATGAAAACTACAGCAACGCCTACAGAAGTTAATAAAGGAAAGTGAGTAGAAAGGGCTAAACACTAATTGTGAGAAGACAGAATGTATGGTTGTCAGAAAAAGGAATAACTCGATATGTGAACTACGAATTATAGACACCAAAATCAAGGAATTACGAAAATTTCAATATTTAGGAAGTGTTTTAACAAGAGGGAAAATATGATACCGAAATCCAAAGGCGAATTGAAATAGCAAAAGATGCCTTCCAAAAGGTGAGGAGCAAAGAAGTAAGAATTTCGTTAGAAACAAATAAAAGTGAGTTGAAGTGTTATATAATACTGTTCCGCTTATATGGCAGTGAATAATGAACAATTTCCTCATAGATGAAGAAGACTCTCGAGGCACTAGAAATGTGTTTCAACAGAAGGATATTGAGAATTAAATGGACATAACATGTGAGTAACGAGAAAGTTTTAAGGGAATTGAAACAAAAATAATTCGAATCAGAAAAAGACAGTTGAAATTTTTAAGGTACATAATGGGGAAAGAAGGTCTGGAGACACTTGCTAGAGTACATTTGCGATACTTCAACCTCAACGGCGCCAACCTGCGGTTAATACAGGAAACACGTTACAGTTTCATGCTAGCATAAACAGTTTTCGAATAATTTCGTCTACTCACTTTCACTCACAAGGATTGAGCCTGTCCGTAGGATAGTTTTCAGGAAATTTCCAACGGTGCTATACGCTAGAATCGATAACATCAAGTCACATTCTTGACAAATCGACCATGATGAGATTCGAACCCGGGTTATGGACGTTCAAAAACATTTATTCGTCAAACATCTGATATTTTTTATTTAGTATTGAGTATTTCCAATTCATTTTATCCATTTTCATCCATTCTTTCTAAAAAAAACATCTGTTACTTTTTTCAATTTATGGCTCCGTTTCTCCAAAATAATAGGTTAAAATAAATAAGAGTATGTATAATTTTTTGTATTTGATGCTAAATATAACATCGTCTGAATGTGTCTCTTCACAGATTATATTTTGTCTGTAAAGGCATTCACAAGCAAAATAATGTATACAATATATTCTAGTCAGATGAATATCTAAATACATTACTCATAGTCATAAGGAATATAATTTCCAGTCGGGAAACTGATGCACTGTACAAATAAAATTGCTAGAAAATGTCTGCAAAGCATACAAAGAAAATATTAATGCAAGATGCCTACTTTACACAAAAAGCGACAAGCAAAATATAAAATAAACAAAGATAAAATAATGGATAATGCAGAAAAAACATTACAGAACATGTAAAACGTGTATTGAGTTGATAATATAATAAAGAAAGGCCATATTATGAATAATTATCCCCCCAAAATATTTGTGCTTATAGTTTTCGTTGGTAAGCGAAAGCTTGAAACATCGATATTCTGCATAAGTTATTTCGACACTTTTCATTGTTTGTAAAAGAAAATGATAACTTATCAGGTCATCCCATAAGTTCTGTCCGAATTTTGAATAAAGAAAACAAGTGACCAAATGTTACATTTAATTACAGTTTCAATCAACAATGTATTTTCCCTGATTATCTATGACTTCCTTCCATCTATTAACAAGCTTAGTAATTCCATTACTGTAAAATTCTTTTGGCTTTAATTCGAAGAACTCACAAATGTCAGTTTTAACCTCTTCCTGTGTTACAAAAGCTGTTTCTTCCAAATGATTCTGTAAGCTACGAAACAAATGGTAGTCTGAAGGAACAAGATCGGGAGAATAAGGTGGATGAGGAATTTTCTCCCAACCAAGTTCTTCGATCTTTGTGACGTGATTCTTGCTGTGTGGGGTCGCGCATTGTCCTAATGAAACATCACCTCTTTTCGATTCACTAGAGCAGGTCTTTTCCCCCCAAAGCTTGGTTCAAACGCTCTAATTGCTGACAGTATATTTGAGCATTAATTATTGCATTAGGTGGTAAGAATTCAAAGTGGATTATTCCTTGGCGATCCCACCAGATTGAAAGAAGAACCTTTTGCCCATGAAGTTCCCTTCTCGGCTGTGGCTGGGGTCTTTCCCCTTTACCAAGCCGCTGTCTACATGCTTAACATTTCGATAAAAGATCCATTTTTCGTCGCCAGTCACAAGTCTATCCAAAAAAGTTGAAACAAGTTGGCGAGAATGAAGAGAAAAGCAGATGTCAACTCGGGATTTGAGGTTGTTATCAGACAATTCATGAGGCACCCATTTTCCAAGTTTAGGAACTTTTCCAAGTTGTTGAAGATAACGATGAACAGTTGTAGGTTTTGAACTGAAAACCACTGCCAATTCCTCAACTGTTAAAGCAGGATTTTCTTCAAGGGCTGCTTCAAGAAGCTTTTCATCAAACTCAACTGGACGTCCGGTTCGATCTTTATTTTCAATGGTGAAATCTGAATTTTGCAAACTATCTTCTGCAAGCTCTTTCATTCACACATTCTTCTCCATAAACTGAGTGAATGTTTCTAGCCGCTTCGGCAGCTGAGTTTCCTTTCTTGAACTCATAAAGCATTATATGCCTCAAATGATTCTTGGGTACTTCCATGTTAGCAGGGTTTTAATCAAACAAAATTTAATTTTATTGTTCTCTGAAATAAAATTTGATTAGTTCAAATGCATCTAAACATAAAAATAATGTTCAGCTCCATTAGACATTATAAAATACTCTTTAAATTTCGTTCATTTTAACAAAAAGTCAAAATTCGGACAGAACTTATGGGGTGACCTGATATTTAAATGACAGGAACTGACATTAAATCCTAGTTATTGGCTATAATAAATATTTTTGATCAAACTGTTAGATTAGAAAGCAATGAGAAAATATTTCTTAAAGTAATCAATATAGAATTCCAAAGTCATTTTACATACGATTTAATTCATGGTCGATATTTGAATGTGCAACGGCTACTGAAACTTAGGAATTTAAAAGTTAAATAAAAATATTGCAATATATTTAATTTGATGTAATTCCTATACAATGCAATAAATCTATACCAACGTAGATCGTTCATTCACAAATATTTTTTCCGAAAAACTGTATTTTTTTAAAATTAATTTTCGTGCGCATATTTGCATTCGATTTAGATTTTTGAAAAAAACTCAATGTAGTAATATAGTTAAAAAAAAAAAAACAACGATACAATGAATAAATACTAATTAAATATTAATCCAGAAAAATAAAATCGCTGTTTATATTTAGAAATAAATTAAAAATGAGCTTTTGACCTCAGCTAGTTTCCAAAGTACAAAATGTCGATTAAATATTCTGCAAAATACTGTGTGATATTATCATATGCTCGTCAAATATATTTACAATCATCTTTAAAAATAACTGAATTATTTTTCGAATAAGGTCAGTTTCGTAATTACTTAGTGATTAACTGATTTCTAAACAATTTTTAACCTTTTGTTAAATTACAAATTTATACCGAGATTATACCCAGAACAACTCCCAGACAAGATACAATAAAAAATATTGAAACTTTTGCATTAAGTGACAATGATTCATTTTCATGCAGAGCTCTTTGCTAACTGGTCTACGTGTTGATATTTTACATTAATGCGAATTTTTAGTGACCACTTGAAATCAGTGTGTTTGTGTGTCAAACTGTGGACAATAATACGTATAAGTTTACTTTGAATGTAGAAACACAATACATAAGGTTTATAATGAATTTTAAAAAATGAAAAATCTTTCTTGAAATTTTAGGTTTAATTTCAAGCTAATAGATTAAATTCAATATTTTCTATAACTAGAATACTTTTCTGCGTTTCAAAACTAATTTAAATTGATTGGAAAACTTTTTTTGTTTTGAAATCAATAAAAATACCCGATTTTAGTGCCATTTTTACCCATCTGTCATCACAATGGAATTCTTTTTATTAAAAAATCTTTCAAAAATCACATATAATTTTCTGAAGTTTTATTTGAGGATTATTAGCTGATTTAAAATTAAATCAATCTGATTTGAAACAAACATTACTTTTAGTTTAAAATATCACAGAAATGCATTTTTTAACACGAAGGTATGTGTTTATTTAAGGTGTTGACAGATTGACAGTTTAAAAATTACTTGGGGAATATAGCGTAAGCGACTTTTTTATATAATTTTTAACTACCCAGATATCTTAAATATTCTCCGTTATTAAACGTGATATTAAATTGTATGTACTTTGGCTTTAAATTTACTATACTTATCTCTCTTATTTTCTGATAATGTCGTGTATGGACGTCCATATTTAAAAAATCGGCACGTTTATGCACACACAGACACAAAATTAAAATTCTTTATAAAATATTGGTGGTAACTGAATTGTAGTAAGCTTTTTCATTTATGATTAGCAAATATAATTTTTACTTAATAGCAATCACCTAACGGCTATAAATTAATGTAGAAATTTTAAAGATTTAAAACTTTATAAATTTTTCAAATTAAAATTTAAAAAAATGAAAACCACTCTTGCAAAATCGAAAAAATGTTTTTCTTAAGACAATAGTGTCGATAATATATCTTATTCATAAAAACAATTAAAAGCTTTTCTAATGAAGTAATGTTTTAATTTTATTGCATTTTTTATTTTACGATTCAGTGCAAATTTTCAGTTCCTATGTAGAAAAAAATGATGATTTAAATTCTTCAAGGAGGTCTGTGTATTGATGTAAACATTAAGCAGTTCAGAAATTAATTGCTCAAAATTTCATAAAATTAAATAAGTGGGGGCGGGGTAACAAATGTTACAAAAGGTTTTTACCAAGATTTTCTAAAAAATATTTTTTCTAAAATAATTTAATTCATTTGTGAATATGTTCATAAAATTTCATTAAAATCCAAAAATTATTTGATTTTTGCAAGAATTTCCAAATCTGTGTTTTTACCACAAAAGACACTAAAATTTATTACACTAATCTTTGACCCTCACCCCCGCTGACGCAAGAAAATTAAAATATTTTATCAAAATTTCGAACGTCCTAAAGAGAATAAAAAAAATATAATTTCATAACCTTATTTGAATGCATAATAATGTACGCTTCAATCCCATATGGAAATCAATGTCAAGTAAAGCTGGTTTAAGCGATTTGACTATCCATATCAAGAATCAATACAATGTTATTTAAAGATCAGCATCGATCGCACTTTATAATCTTAGTTTTATGAATCTGCTAACGCTTCTTACAACTTGGATCAAACAATGGACACATTTCAATTTCACCTTTTCTCCCCTTGATACCACGAACCTGAACCTTTAATGTTCAATGACGTGTTTCTGTTGGATTGCCCTGGTTTAACTGAGAAGGTGAAAAAAGGAAAGAAAAATACAAAAGGAATATAGAAAATACACTTGAGACAGACAGACATACAGAAGAATATGTCATTTGAAAAATATTATAAACGAGTGTTTAAAAGTATAACGAATGATATCGGCAGCTAATTGTTGAACTTCAGAAATCAACTAAAAGTTGAAGAATTGCTGTTTTTTTTATTATTATTTTATTCTTTACTTGCAGGTCAACAAAATGGACGTTCTGCCTGAACCAACTCATTAATGCTTAATGATCAACTTAAAGACAATAATATTACCAAATCTTTAGATCCCATTAAAAGAAAAAATACATTATTTTCATTTAATAGAGCATATTTTCATTTGTTCATTTGTTTTCATTTGTTCTGAAATTCGTAAAAATCAACTTTTTGATTTTTAGTGTTGATACCTTTTCCAATTTGGGTTTTAGCATCGCCTCGGTTCCGATAAATTACATTTTTTAATTTTTTATTTTATTACTCAACGAATGCGATTTCAACACTTGGCAAGGAACTGTGATTCCATATAACTGTTGGCATGCATTATGTAAGGTTAGAACCCGTCAAAGTATCAGATTTAAAAAAAAATATGCCCAAGAAATATCACTAATGGAATTTATATGAGGAGATGTAATACATTACAACAATTTCCTATTATAATCATTATACTTTGACTGTGACAAATAGAGCGAAAACGTTAAGCCAAAGGTGGCACTTAAGTAAATCATCCCGAAATCACTGCCTCCAACTGCCAAACTAAAAGCTCCATTTTCATTTATTGCATTCTGCTTCTGCTGCACTGGGGAACTCTTTTTTGCTTGTTGATCCGATTCTAGCGAGAACGAAATAAGAGAAAACAACATAAATAAAAATAACAGCAATCGTTAGTCAAAAAGGATCGTCGTTACAAGTCAGTGGTAGGCCAGATAGTTGCTATTTACCAGCCGGGATGTAAGTGCATGTGCCAAACAGACGAGAATTAAAACTTGAGTTAAAGAATACATAAAACGCATATAGAAACAGTGAGTACAAGAGAAAGAAGAGGAGAGAGACAGAGAAGGGCATAAATTTGTAAAGTTGCTATGGAAACTAGGTCAGATGGAAATACGCCATGATGCCGCCAGTGAAAAAAAAAAGAAAGAAAAGAGTTTAGTTTTCATGCAGAAGGCACGGGAAAACTCGGAAAGCACGTGTAAAAGCATTTTTTGTACGGTTGGTTTGAATCTGATGGAATAAAGTTGAAACAGATTTTGTCTTTGCTTCTAAATCTCACCTTTCCTGTCTCCTGCAGACGCCAAGCACAAATTGATCAAAACCTCTAAACATTGGTTTCTACCCTGTATATTTACTCGCCATCACTAAATTTAGCCACATGCCATTTTAAACACGTTTAAACAACTTTTATTCACTGTTTTCAAACCGATATTTAAGGCAGATCCCTGGGGCTTTCATAAACGACTATTGTTCTTTCCATTCAGGTAAAATACACACTACTTGCATTCCACAATACAACTTGTGGATGAACTATTAAAAAAATGAAACATTTGACCTGACGCATCTCATTGAACTGGTTTCTAATTTGATATCTGTGTACAAATATTAGATAAAGAAAACTAAAGGAATACAAATCTAAATAACATCTTTAGACCTTCTGCATGTATGCTACGGTTTGCAGATGTAATGGGTAACCCCACAAAGTAGGCCGAGTTCGAATTCCAGTCGAATTCGTTACATTCATTTTCGTCCAAGTACCATTGGGAAAGGTAATGAATCCGTCTATTCACTCCACCTCAGATACGGATTCCATTGTAGGGCAGACTGTATTTTTAGACTTGTTTACTAATCGTCTAGGAGAAGGAAACTTTGAATTCAAAACTTGGTAACTGATAGCTTCTTCTTCTTCTTCTTCTATGTACCGTGTCCTTTCAGGTGGTTGACAGACATGCTTCTCCACAATTTCCTGTCATTTTTATCACTTGTTAAATTTTGTCTTTTTCTTGTCTCTCCTAAATCATATCCTGCCATCCATTTTCACAAGCTCGTTATGTAGGTTATTTCCCCTGTTCCTCATGCTTTCAATATGTCCTGTGAGTGTGCCCTAGAAATTTCAACTGTCTTTTTCTGATCTATCCTTTTTGTTTCCATTTTCTCTAAAACTTCATCGTTGCTCACATCTTCAGTGAATGGTATCCTCACTATCCTTCTGTAGAACTACATTTCTATCGCTTCAAGTTTATTATTCATCTGTGCAAAGATTGATCAACATTCACTGCCATATAGGGGCACTGATATTGCGTAAGAGTTCAGTACTCTTTTAATTTTTTCTAATGAAATTGTTCTTCAATATCTGTTTGTATTTCTGAGATAAGGTATTTTAATTATTTACATGATTTACATTGTTTGGAATGTTGTCCTCATCTTTATTGCCATATTCACGACATTTCGGCAGTTGTACGCTCCGGCCTTCTTCAGGTGATTGGAATTTCAAACTGAACACTTTATTTCGCCCACCGGGGTAGATTGTTCTAGTTTCACGTGTCATGCCTCTTCCGGATGTCTCAGTTATTATTACCCTTTAACTCAACTTTCCAAGTTTTTTGTTCACCACTGAAGTAGCTAGGTTTATCCTCAAGGATACATGGCCTAGTGGATAAAAGCGTTGGTTGGATCCAGTGATCTGGCTACTGCAATGATGAACAATTTCGAGCATTTAATTTGTCATGCATTCCTTTAGTCTTTACCTAGATTTCTTTGGGATGATCTCAATTGCTGATGTTACTAAAACTTTTCTTAATGTGTTCGAGTTTCAATTCTCAGTTTGATTATTGCATCTGCCTTTAACGCTGTCCATTTAAGGGTCAAATAAAAAGTAAAACCAGGAATGAAGTTCAATAGCATTCATAACACATTTTCTATGTTGAAGTGGGTAAAACGAATCGATGCTTCTCCATGCTCTTTATTTTGTGTATGAGATTTAAAAAGAATAAATAATGTGCTATTTATAAACTCAGTACCAACGAACAATTAAATAAAATGTGAAATCCAATGGAGGAAACTACATAGATTATGATCTGAATAACTGGGTTGCTTTATTTATGAGACGCCAACATAAATGATATTGTTAAAAGTGAAAGAAACAAAATATTTTTAACGGAAGAAAAGAGAATTAAATTAGCAACATAACATATATTTTATATTTCATTCGAAAATAAGAAATTTATCATTAGAATCAAGCGAAAAAAAGCCAACCAATTCCTTCATGCAATCGTTTAAATCGAGGATTAAAGATAATATCGTTGTAAACGCATGTTATGCATGATAGGTGGAAAATTTTGTATTTTTCTGGAAAGCAGAACATAGTTTAATGAAGATTGCAAAAGATGTTGAGCTGATATTATACGCCATCCAAACACACACATACACACACCCCGCGTGCACGCGCAGTGAAATATAATAATTGTACAAAAAAAGCAAATGTAGTAAAAAGAAAGTGTTCAATTTAAAATGAAAATAAAATACAAAGCCTAAAATTTTAAATAGTAATAAACATTTCTGTATAGGTATCGATCTGTTACTGATAGTTTCATGCAATTTTTGCATATACCAAATATATAATATAAAATATATAATATATAATTCTTTTTAATATATATATATATATATATATATATATATATATATTAAAAACGTATTATGTCATTGTTCCTTACCGTACGATGGAACTTAAAATTTCATGCATGTGGCAATAATCAGGCGTTAAAGTTGATGCCTGATAATTGCCACGCGCATCAAGCGATGTGAAATATAATCCTTTTTTAATATATATCTTAGCTCTGTTATTTTACATCCACCACTATTTTTGCACTAACACATACACACACACACACACGCACACGCACGCACGCACGTCACGCGCGCACACACATACATATATAGAGAGATATAATGCAATAAATTTTCTGGCGTCTCGAATTCAGTCACTTTCTCACCGCCGGAAAGTTACTTCCCTTTTTCTATAAATATTTAAATGGTAATTGTTTGGATGAGCCCTTTGCTATGATACCTAGACTTTATGAATTTAAGAGCCCTACTGGATTAGCAATAAGGTTCCATCGGATTACGGTTGAATTGGCTAGATGTAAACGTATGTTCTATACTAACAGGTTCTACTCTCGTTTATGGCTTCTTGCTTTCCAGACAAGTTTGATTTTCAAAAATTTATATGCAATGTTAATCGTTATCTATTCTCTTCCTGATTACTCTTCTATTGTCCTCATAGCTCAATAATGATTTGGTTTTTAAAATTTCATACACCCAGTAACATCTTGTGTCTTTGTGCCTTACATGGTGTGAACTAAAAATTAAAAAAATGTATTCTGTAAAAATTAGTGAACTACAACCAAAGACAAATGCGCTAAAACTTCTTCAACCAAATGAAAAGCATTTTTCATCAGACAATGATAACTTGTGCAAATTACAAAACGGTTTCATAAAATGTAGATTTTTTTTAATGAGTTATCCTCATTCCGTCAAACGTTGAATGGATTACGTTCCAAACTGAATCTACTCAAGACTTCAATACAACGACCATATTGAAAAATCTGAAACCAAATATTTTTCTGTCAGTATGTGTTCCTTGCGTAGACACATACCATCAGTGTTTATGAAAAAACGATATCCAAAGCCAGGCGGGCGCCTCGAAATCCCCAATGTAAATACATTATTGAAGTCCTTTAGATTACGAACTCAGTGCTGAAGGCACCATGTGACGGTCACTCAAATTTCGTGATCCAGAATAAGCATATGCGTCATCTTGTTCTGACCAGAGAGCATAAACATCCGGCTTTCATCTATCGTCACTTCTGTGTTCTCATCATCACTTGTTTGCACGAACATACAGCTACAAATAACGTAAGAGCTTACATAGATTCACTCCTTTTCAAGCACTTACTAGAAACGACAATCAACTGATTTCTTGTTTACAAGGCACAATAGCCTTCAGTTTATGTAAAGAACAAATCGTTGTGGAAATTCGTACAAAATTAAAAAAGCAATTAATTAACAAAAGATGAATGCAGAATAACAGTTAAAAGTTGTACACAACTCAGTTTCTAAACATTGAGTAAATAACTATTATTTAGCGAATTAAAATTTATAAACACCGAATTTCATGACAAGAATAATTATAATAACTAGATATAGATGATGAGAATTTTATATGTAAGTTTTTGTTTAATTTATACGAGCATATAATACTGCCTTTCTATTATTATGGGACTCGTCTGTCTCAACTGTTGTTTCTTTGAATCATTATTTTGTGTGGTATTTTAGCTAAACTTTTATACTCTTATAACATCAAATTGATTCTTTTCCAGATGACTATATATTTTTTGGCAATTTTTTTAATCGGCTTCACCCCATTAAAAACACTAAAGCCACTAAGACACAAAGGGTTACTGGGTGTGGAAGAATTAGGAACAGAAACATTAATAATGAGTAGGAAGAGAAAAGCGTAATTAGGAGAACAGTAGATAGCGATTGACATTGCATTTATATTTTTGGAGTTTAAAGTAGGCTGAAAAGCCTGGAGCCGAAAGGGAGTTCGAGGAGCGAGAAGTACGTGAAAAAAAAACTGTCACCTTAGAATTTACGGCTACATTTAACTAACTCAACGCTTGCGCTTAAATTCATAAAGTCTAAAGTACCATAGCGAAGAACTCATCCGAACAATTACCATGAAAGTATTAATCGAAAAGACGCAGGGAAGTAACTTTACGGCGGTGGGTAAGTGACTGAAACCGAGCCGCCAGATCAGGACCAATAATATTGCTGATTCTTCTTTGGAAGGTAAGTAGCAGAGGCACTGGACCATATGTAGCAGCAAAGCATGGACGTATGGTAAACTTATAGATATGTATGATAGATTATGTACAGAAAAATTGTCTCGCAAGACACAGGGAACCAACTTTCTTAGCAACTGAGCTAGCAATGGATTCGATATAGTCTTCCCACTTCACGTCAGCTGAGAACGTTAACCCGAGAAGGCGAAACGAGTCACTTTCCTGGAGGTTAACGTCAGCCATGCATATAGAAGGCAGAGAGGGATCTCCTAGATGGTTAATAGAGAAAGTTTAGTTTTGGAGGCGTTAAAATTAACGAGCTATATTTTTCCACAGTTAACAACGGACGATCTCAAGATCGTTTTGGACAGAGGCTACCATTTTTACCTTGTCGGACTTGTCAGCCATACTATCGAGACAGGATAATTGTATTATCAGAGTAGATATCAAGTTTGAAGCTGATGCCATTGGGAAGGTCATTAATGAAAATTAAACACAAAGTAGGACCAAGGATGGAGCACTGGGGGACACACGTGTTAGTACGTAAGGATCTAGACGAGTTTCATGATTTGATAGGAAAGACTGAATCAATTCAAAAATATGTCCGGAGACACTATAAATTTTTATCTTGTCGAGAAGACCTGTATGCTAAAACTTGTAGAGAAGACCTGTATGCCAAAACTTGTGGAGATAACCTGTATGCCAAAATTTGTAGAGAAGACCTGTATACCAAAACTTGTGTAGACCTGTATGCCAAAACTTGTGTAGACCTGTATGCCAAAACTTGGCAAAAGCTTTCGAGATGCCCAAAACTACAACCCGGGCTTCAACGTTTTTATCTAGAGCATGAAAGACTCTTCCCGAAGTTATAATAATTTGTATATTGCAGCCAAGTATGAACTTCTGCAATATAAGATCCTAAAGTGTTGCGTGAATTCAGTCACACAGAATGGCATCTCATACTTGTGAAGATAGTGAACCATTTATACGTAGGCACAATTAAACAATTATTCAAATTAAGGGAAACCACGCGAAATATTAACAATGTACTGTTCTTGAAATGAATATTGTGTAATAATATTTCATTATAGATATTTTTTGCGTCTAGCCTGTTTTATTTGATGTCACCGAAAGCACAGTAATTTTTGGTCATGGTCTTCTCCTCTCATTTAGATCCTATGATACAAGATATGGTTATTAAGTGTAATCAATATGACCCATGTTTCATCCATTTATGAGTTAGCAATTATTAGAAATTTAAATTAAAGTGATCAAAGACTTTTGCACTTTACTTTTCAAAGGAAAAGGCGGAAATAAATATTTAAAAAAAAAAATGTTCCCACTAACTAGTCAAATGGGAAAATGTTGCAACGAAATTTTATCATTACACTGCCGCTTTAAAAAGAATTTCAAATAAATTAATGGTCATTTAAGGAACTGTGTTTATTTTCAATATCGAATTAGCTGTTCAATTTAAAATATTCAATTTTGAAAATGTCATTTGTTTAAAAAAATGTGGGTAAATTTTTTGGAAAGCACATGCACATTGAAGGATAATAATTATTTATCTTAAATAAAGAATAAGTAGATATATTCTTTTAATTTAAATGTTTTCTTAATTAAAATTTTTTATATGCGTCTCTTCTTTAATGAAAAGAAATCTTTTTGTAAAAGAAAAATGTGTTTTCGTCCAATAACTTTTTACAGGGATCGACTTTTAGTTTTTACACTTTATCGAAATTATAAACAAACCCCCGATTCTCAAATGATAAAAATTAATATTTTTCGATTCTTACAGATGCCGTGGCTCGAGGAAAATTTAATAAATGGTAATCTATAAAAGTTATTTCTCAAAAAATATGAATAATTTCTACTTCGTCGTCTCTTCTTCATCCTAAATTCAACAATGTAAGAATAATAACTCTACCACAAGAAATTAGAACTACTTAAACGAAATATTTGTCCGATTTGTCTCTGGTGTGTTTTGTCTACTCTTTAGAACAAATACACGATAACTTACAAGGAATGTAATCAAATGCAGGCACTGTGTCTATACCAGCAATATAAGAAAAAACAGTTAATTCGTCGTTGCCCCACTGCATGCGAGAATTGATTTCATTTAATGTTATACGAAATTATATAAAAATTCTACAAAATAAGAAAAAAAAAGAAGAAATATATTTAAGAATACGTATAGAAATCCTAATAAACCTCAATTTATTCCTGCCTCAAAAACAAATCTAAACTGGCCGTGCGTCTCGAAAAGGACCTCCAATCGGTTGTGAACTGGGGCAGGAATTGGCTGGTCAACTTTAATGCTTCAAAAACAAAACTGCTCTCTATTAATCACCACAGAGATCCTTCCCTGCCCTCCATTAGAATGTCTGACGCTCAACTTCTCGGGAGCAACTCTCTGCGGCTGCTCGGTCTCACGTTGACAGCTGACCTGAGATGGAACAAATACATTGAGTCAATTGCTTCATCCACCGCAAGGAAAGTTGGCTCCCTGTGCCGCGCCAGGAAATTTTTCTCCCCGGAATCGATCCTCAAGATCTACAAATCAACAATTCGCCCTTGCATGGAGTATTGCTGCCATATATGGTCTGGAGCCCCTTCTGTTTGCCTCGGGGTTCTTGATAGGCTCCAGAGGTGGATATGCAATATAATTGGCCCTGATCTGGCATCTCGTCTACAGTCACTTTCTCACAGACGCGCCGTCGCCTCTCTCTGTCTGTTTTACAAATACTTTCATGGCAATTGCTCCGAGGAGCTACATTCGCTGGTTCCCAGACTTCATGAGTTCAAGCGTCCTACGAGGCTGGCATCCCGCTCTCACCCCTTCACTGTTGAAACTCCTAAATGTAGCCGTCTCTTCAACTCCAATATCTTCATGTCTCGCACCTCTCGCCTGTGGAACTCCCTTCCCTATTCCAGTTTCCCTGAGAGCTATAATCTCCAGCTATTCAAATGTAATGTCAATCGACATCTCCAGTTGCCTTGATCTATCCACTACCCTTCTCCTCATTCTTTCTTCTATCACTCCTATTTGATCTTGCTCCAAATTTTCTGTAACCCTTTGCGTCCTAGTGGCTTCCCGCATTGCTTGGGGTGAAACGCTTAAAAAAAAAAAGAAAAAAAAAAAGCGAAACATTTTAACGATAGCAACGACTTTATTTGTACTTGGAGTTATAAAGAATTTAAATCAATTAACAATTTAAGATCGATTTTTGTTTTAATTACAGTTTTTTTTCAAATTTAAACAGTGAATGAAAATATTTTTACGTATCAATATGTATATTTTATGAAAATTCAGTGAGTGCCTTGATAAGATTTTATGTAGATTTTCACGAATGTTAAACAAAATATTATTATAAGTTTGTCCTACGATGTTTTTACAGCATTGCATTAAAATGGGATATGATAAAGAAGTCAAGTAAAAGAACATATTTTCTATTGACAGCCACTGACCTTTTAGCGAAACTTCTGCAAAAGATGTACTTTTTATATATTTTTTTATTGATTTTATTTCATTTGTATCTTGGATTACAGGTGATGAGTTTTCATCCAAATGAGAAGCTATTTCACGCATTCTAGTTACCTGCTTTTACCTGCTAAATCTGGATCCTGGTTACTTTGTTGGTTTTGAATCTCATTTTCCTGAGTAGACACTCGACTTTTACATGTCAAGTGTTCTTTTTTATGTGCCTTGTCTCTTCAGGATAATAGCGACCATAGCCCTCCACAATTTACTGTCCTTTTTTAGCTCTTAATAAATGTTGTCTTTTTGTTATCTCTCCTAAGCCTTGATGCGACATCTATTTACTCAAGCTCATTAGGGAGATTATGTGTTACTTTCCACTGTCCCTCTTTCCTTCAATCTTTCCTGTGAGTATCAGATTTTCCAAGCCATCTTTTTTCATTATGAGCCCTAGAAATTTCATCTGTCTCTTCCTGATGTTAAGTATAAGTGTCCGTTTTGTTAATATTTTTCTAGAACTTCGTCGTTTCTCACATATTCGGTCCATGGTATTCACAAGATCCTTCTGCAAAATCACATTTCTGTTGCTTCAAATCTTTTCTTTATCAGTGGGAAGATTTTCCAGCATTCACTGCTCTATAGGAAGACTGATATTATGTAACATTTCAGTACGCTTTGTTTATGTTTCTCATTCATTTTTTGTATATATTAATATTTGCTAAGGTTTTGGAAGACCCCATTTACTATTCCAATGTGCCTTTGACTTTCAGTGACGCTCATTTCATCCACTATTAAAAGATTTCCCAGACATTTAAATTGTTGAATGTGTTTGATTTTGGTATTTCCAATCTGTAATTTGCATGTTAGACTGTTCCTTTTGCTAACAAGCGTGCATTCTGTCCTATTGCAATTAGTCCTTTCTTATCGCTTTCTTTCATTACCTTTAGGGGTTTTCTTTCTGTGTCTGCTATCAACACTGTCATCTGCATATCTTATAGTGTTAAAATTGTGGCCGCTAATAATGAATCCTTTAAATAGGTTGAATAAGTGTGGTGAGAAAACACACATTTCTTGTCCTAGAGATTCTCTCTATATTTGTATACATTTACTATCCGTATGTAAGTGCGGTTTGCTCCTAGTATAAGTTCTGGATTATTCTAATAGCCTTCCCAATTATGTCAAGATTACCTTGCAGTTCCAACAGTTCTTTGTGGCGCAGAAGAACTTTCTGCATTTGTAGGGATATTACTTATATCAATTCTGAGCATAAATATTGCATTTCTTGTTCCAGTGTCTTTAAGGAACCGGTACTGTTCTTGTCCTATATCCGATCTAATTCTGTTGTTCGCTCTATTCATCAGAATTCGGATAATAATTTTTGCTATGTGGCTCATTAGGCTGATCGTCCGATGGAATTCACATTCATTTGCATATGGTTTCTTAGCCTTGATATACCGGAAGACCTAAGTCATTTTCATAATAACTTAGGTTTTCCAGTATATTCCCACTGTTGCATATTTCATTTATTATGTCTGCAATCTTGTAGATGCTGAAATCATATAAGGCTGTTAAACATGGACTCTTCTGCCCGCCAAAAAACGCAGTGTCAAAAGAACGATTTTTCTCATGACACTATTTTTTATTTTAACTACCTCCACTCTTCAGATATGTTTATTGTTTTAGAAAGCGATGATTAAAATTGTAATAAAACCTTACTTTCTTGGCGACTCATTAGTTGTTCTAATGTGAATATCCACGTATCAGAGAGGATTGACAATATCATCACCGAATTTCCATCGGCCAACTTTCATATATGCGGTGACTTCAAAGTTCAACACAAAGAGTGGTTAGTCACTCTAACAAAACCGATGTGAAAGACAAATATTACAGACTTCTCCATTGTCTATGAACTAACCCAGATCATTGAATCCCGGATGCGAGGAGACAGCAGGCGAATCTCCTCGACTATTTTCTAACATACTTCCCAGAAAAATGCTCAGCAAAAGTTTTAGTCCCCATTGGCATGTCAGATCATTCCCTAGTCACTGTCCAGATTGACTCCAAACCAATGACATCCCCTGATTCTATAGAATGATTTTTCGCTATTCGGAGGCAGACTGGAACAGCTTTCGGTCCTACATGATAGAATCTCCTCTACCAACCTTCTTCAAACATACTGCCCTCAAAACGGGTGCCCTAATCTCCGAATGGAATCTTTCTGGAATGGAGTATTATATACCGCACAAAAATGCCAGCAAAAACCAAACAGTCAGCCCTGGTTCACCCCAGAATGCGCTGCAGCCATATATCACCAGAACGACTATTTCAAAATCTATCGCAATGAGCGGTGTAGTCTGGCCCTTACTTCCATCAGAACCGATGTAAGAGAGTCCTGGAAAACGCATAGTGCAGCTAAGCGCGATGCAGGCCAAAGTTGAAAATAAACAAATTGGATCTCGCAAATTCTGGAAGATCACCAACTAAATTATGAACAGAAGCAAAGCGACAGTGCAAAGGCCCTCCCCTCCTTGACTTCCCACGTCTCACTGAACACAATCTCAGTAATATACTCATTTCAGTAAAGGAAGTCTCTAGACATCAAAATCCTCGACCCTCAAAAAGCCACTGACGCAGACAAAATTTCAGTGGTCCTCAAGAATATCAACCAAGAATTATCCCCAATTCTAACAAAGTTATTTAACCGCTACTTGAAGGAGAAATCTTTCCCAAGCATGTGGAAAGTGGTAAGCGTATGTCCGGTCTTCAAGAACGCGGGCGACCTTATCTCAGTAACATCAGTAAACTTTTTGAGGCCTTGTGTGTGGCACAAATGTTTGCTACACAAGTTCTCCAGAAGGGTTTTTTCTATTATAAAATCCTTCCTAACAGGTAGATCTTTGAAGGTAGTTATTAACGGCCAGTGCTCCGAGGCCCTGTCGGTCAACGCAGGCGTCACCCAGAGCTTACTTCTCGAACCAACCCTCTTTCTGATTTACATAAATGATCTACCTAAGAATATACTCCGATCTTTTGTAAACGTCCATGCCGATGATACGACGATATACGGGTGCATATCTAAAAGTTTTGACGATCAGAGATTGGCAGCTGACCTCTCTTCTGATTTAACACTAACTTCCCAGTGGGGAAAAACTGGCTGGCTACATTCAATGCGTCTAAAACCAAACTGGTTACATTCCATCAGCGCCAATCAGACCCCAAACTGCCGCCAGTCACAATGAACGGATTTCTGCTCGAGGGGGCCCCATACCTCGGGAGAATATTGCGCTTCCTATATACGATCCATCGCTAAAGATGAAAGTGTACCACTCCAGGTGTACCTGACACCTCATACTATCCTCTACCTTTATAAATCAGACCGAAAATTGAGTACCATATTTGGGCAGGAGCTGACCAGACCTCCCTTTAAACTCTTGATAGAATTCAAAAGCGTCTCCGAGAAGAATTATTTTCCACCCACCAACCTCTCTCTCTCTCTCTCTCTCTCACACACACACACACACACACACACACACACACACACACACACAGAGGCTGGATGTGGCGAGCCTCTCACTGCTCTATTGCTAATACCATGGAAAGTGCTTGGACAAACTGCATCTCCTGTTTTCCTTCACGGTTAGGACCGGCCATGCTTGTTACATAGTAGCAAACCACCCATATTCCTTCTGTATTCCATCCACACAAACAGCTTCTTTCCGTGGATTTTTGCGGAAAAATCATTTTTGCTATTTAGCTCAAGTATTTAAAAACTGGTATAGATTTTTTCTTGTATTTCATATAATGAATTTCAGCAGAAAATGTATCCTACAATTATAGGATACATTTTTTGCTGAAATACATATGAACTACAAGAAAAAAACTAAACCGATTTTTACGATGAAGATATCATTTCAGCCCAACCTTATTTAATGTTTTGTTAAGCTGCTGAAATAAAGCAATTTATTGATCACCTTATTTAATACATTTATTTGAAGAAAAAGCATCGTGTTTTTCCATTATGAATAAATTGGTTTAATTTTCTGATCTTTGAATGCAATCGTTATTCAATTCGTAGTGGGGCAATTTATATTTCGTGTTTTATAAAGAAATATTTTTGACTTTGATGATTGCAAGTTATTTAATTTCCATATTTTTGTTGATAAGATACATTATTATTGTTAGAAGAAAAAAGTTAGTAGAAATCTAACTCTTTTTTGTTCTCCTGAGTAAAAGCGGTTAACCCCTAATATTTTTAAAAAGAATTTTGATTTTTTTTTAAACGCGTCGAGTTTTGTAAATACAGACGTCCGTACACAACATTATGAGAAAATAAAGTGTTAATCAATGTTTTAATCATTAATTTATAAAATAATAAGATTTAGAGAAATCTTGTTATCATTGACATATATTTGAATTTTAAAATACAAATATATTTCGTTATAAATCTAAATTAGGAATCGGAATTAGAGTGAGAAATGTTAAATTTTCTCTCAAATGGTAGCCTCATGAAATTTTACGAGATCATTTTAGAAAATTATTTTTTTTTTCAATTTGAAACAATTATAAACAAGCAATTTTCATCCAATGTTTAATAACATGTTATATAAGATAATATGAATGGAGTAACTTAAATCAATTTTGGATAGGTTTTATTTTCCAGAAAGACATTTAATTTTGCGTTAGTCACATGGAGTGTTTTGCTAGCCAACATTTTTAAAGGGACTTGTAATCCCTAATTAGCAACTTGTTTCTTTTGCTCCTTCCCACTACTCTCCTGTCACAATGAGGATGTGTAGTACGCGGCGTGGCGCAATTGTAGCTCAGTTATTGTGAGCGGCAACACCCAAGAGGGTTATCCATTTTCGAAAATCCGAGGTTATTAACGCAGGGTTGATGAAATCATTACAGGTGTCCAGAAGTTAATATTATTCAAATTATGTTTTTTTCCTATAAAAAATTAAATTCCTTAATTGACTGGAGTTATCATTATTTTAGATGAAATATTACTGACTAACACTGTGTTACTGATTTTAAACCTGCACCTAATTAATCCATAATATGAATAAGGCTTTTAATTTGATAAATATCTCCAAGTAATCGACTTGAATATTCATCTTCTCTCTGAAACTATGATACAATATCAATACATTCTATAAACAATAACAGATTTTAATATATAGTTTGTCACGTTAGAAAATGTTTTTTTGATTTTGATCTTACTTTAGCGGCAATAGCGTGTATCGACTGAAACTGTGATAAAAAGCAAGTAAAAAGAAAGAAAAGTAACAAAAACTCAACAAACGTAATAGTTTAATTCAATATCATTTTAATTCAATATCATTCGTTAAAAGTAAAAATCAAATATTTCACCAATGATATTTTAAAATGTTTAACAAACGTTTAATGAACCGAATTATTTAAAAATTCTGATTCTTCACTACTGTATCATTTGCTTTTACAGGAGTTGATTTATAGTGTATTGGTTAGTTGGCACTAATTTTCTCGTCTTTGTTATTTGTATTATATATTTATTTTTCTACCACAAAGTTTCGGTAGATGTACTCTCCTGTTTTTCTCGTGTATCAGTTGAATTTTTAAATGTCGAACCTTGTTCTCCAAAGGCATGCCCTTTCTCTCTCATATCCGTTACATTCTGTGCCTTTGATTATGTATTTTGGGACGATCCTCCCCTAATCTCCCCGCTGAACCTGTCACTTGCTTGCGAACTGGTGAACTTCGCCCGCATCCCCATTTTTGAATAAACGAATTCATTGTTCCATCCTGGTTAGTGGCTCCTATTTGCTATTCACGTCTATGCTCCGTCCGCTGCTCAAATATTGTTAATAGGAAACGGGATTATCAAGCAAAAAGGTTGAAAAAATCTGCATTTTTGCTCGATAATTGCGTTTCCTATTATTTACATATCGTTCTCACCTTCTACGCCTGATATTATTGACAACAACAACAATGATAAAATAATTTTTATTCAATTTTTTATTGTATAAATTTCGACCGATGTATTTAATGTCAAGTAAGTTGAGAAAGAAGGGTATTATCTAGGTAAGAAGTAATTTATTTGCCGATATATGCATACATTTTTTTAATCATGTCTTCCTAATTAAGGTAATAATACCACTAAGACGCAAGGGATTACTGGGAGTGAATGAGAACGAGAAGACTTTAGAATGATCCGGAAAAATCTGGGCGGTATATATATATATATATATATTTATATAAATAATAATAATAATAATAATAATAATATATATATATATATATATATATATATATATATATATATATATATATATATATATATATAATAATAATAATAATAATATATATATATATATATATATATATATATATATATATATATATATATATATATAATAAATGGGTTAAGTCCGAAAATTATTTTAATATATTTTCTTTTTTATACGTTATTTAAATATTATTTATTATTAAATTATTATTATTATTATTATTTAAGTAATATTTTAGTAAATGGCCTGACTGTTCGAGAAATCTCATAAAAATACGTGTCCTCCGAAAGCAATCGTATATGTATGCTACAAATAAACCTTCATATAGCCTGACGTGCTGTACTATTTAGCTACAAAAGTTGTCTCTGGTTAGACGGTATATGTCGTTAACACTGTTTATTACAAACAGAGCATTTACTTAAATATTTTTATCTATAAAAATAATGTATAAACAGAAAATATATATATGTGTGTGTGGTGTGTGTGTGTGGTGTGTGTGTGTGTGTGTACGTGCGTACATATATATATATTTATATATGTGTGTGTGTATGTGTGTGCATGCGCGTGTCTGTATGTCTGTGTTAATTTATTGCTTAAAGGTATTTATTGCTTAAAGGTATGCAGACCAATATCTGAATAGATGTTGCTTTTATTTAATAAACTATGTATTTTTTTATTTCCAATTATCAGCCTGAAGATTCAAGAAATCTTGTTAGCAAAAAATATGCACAGGATTCCAAGCTGCGTCCCCTAGAGGAAACTGTCATGTTTGTTTGACCAGGTTCTTCGTGACAACGTTCGAATCCTGTCAGAAGGCGCATATTTTTCGAACAAGATTTCTTTAATATTCAGACCAGTAAATATATTATTATTATTTGTATTAGGATAATTGATTATTCATTTACATCGCTAACCTTTTGTGTGCACATTAATTTCCTTTGTGCTATGATTATAAAAGGTGTGTGCACGCGCGCATCTTAAAGGAAAGTATCTTTCCAATGTATTCATTGACGTTATTTCAGAACGTTTTGTGCATTTAGAAAAAATAAAAATCAAGTTTGTATTTTTCCTACGCTTTTGAAGGGGCATTTTTGTTGTAATTGTCAGTAACCATAATTAAGCGCAATACGATTTATTCTGTGAGAAGATTCGTCTGGAGTAGTAGATGTACTAAAAATCTAGGTTACTTTTTAAAAACTTTTAGACGCTTTTTTATCTTCTTTCATTTTTTTTTATCTCTAATTAGAAGATGCATTATTGCAGCAACGTGTAACGTGGTCGGTGTCAGCAACTGAAAACAGGAAATTAATGAGAAATATATTGGTGTTGAGTGCCTGTTTCTATTACCATTTCATAGATTTTTACCTCACATTTCAAATGAGCCAACCAAAATATTACATTTTTTTGACGTAAAATGCAAGAAATGAAGCAACAGAAACGGTAACTAATAAACTTTGCTCTCTTTTCCTCTTATAAGAATTTTAGCTGGATGCTGCCTTCTCGAAACATCCCAGCACTTCGCGGTATTAGTTATAGGTCATGTTAAACAAGTTAATGCATTTTGCGCGTGGGCTGAATTGTCTGCTACCTTTCTTATGTCATATATAGGTGAGTCAGTGCACGTGGAATGTAGAGTTTGTGAATTAGATAAGAAGGCCTTTGAGATTTTCCAGTTGCTAAATAAGTACAAAACATGTGTACTTTCACTATAAAAACTATGAACTAATTTTAAAGACAGTGTGCTCGAAGCAATGGAAAATGTTATTAACTTAAAGGCAATTGATGTTTTTATTTATCATGTATTCAAATGCATGTTTTCGTTTTTAAGAAATGTCACTGTAGACTTACATAAAGCATCGAATTCCCTGAGCGTGTTATGAACGACTTCTCTTATTTAAATTAAACATCTGACTTGAAAACAAATCATCTATTAAGAGACAACGTTTTATTACAATTTTCCTTTTACAATTTACATTATCAAAAAAATAATCAAAATTGTAAAATCAATTTTATGCCCCAAATTATAAAATGTACAAATTTGCCAAAAAGTAAAGCTGGGTTTGAACTCCCGAATCAGCCGTAATCGAATAGTATTTCGAATTAGAATAAATACCATTTGGTTACTGCTGGATCGAACATTTTAGCGAAACAAAATTGACTGCTATGTTTTACGGTGTTACAATTACTAAATGAAAAGAAAAGCGATACGTAAGGTTTAAAATGCATTTTTATAAAATGAAAAATATTTCTTGAAGCTTTTATTTTAGTTTTAATTTCAAACTAATAGATTAAATTAAATATTTCAAATAAGCAATATACTTTGCTGTATTTCAAACCGAATTTAAAGTAATTGAAATTACTTTTTAAACATGATTCTCTTTATCGAAAAAACTTTAAAAAATAACATACTTTTTCTGAAATTTTATTTGAGCGATATTATCTGATTTAAAGTTTAATTAATCTGATTTGAAACATATATTACTTACGTTTAATTTAAAATATCGCAGAAAAGCATTTACAAATTTCTCGATTGATTTATGTTTGAGAATTTTTTCTATGTGGGACATAACTGTAAAAATTACTTGACGAATATAGCGTGAGCGCCTTTTTTATATGATTTTTTTAACTACTCACTAATTTTAAAATTTAGGAAAATATATTCTAAGTAGTCCAATATCTTATTGGATTTTAGGCACTTTGGGTTTACGAAGATGCTTGTTGAGGAAATGTTATAAAATTACCAATAAATTTTAAATTTACTATAGTTGCCGCTCTTATTCTCTGACAATGTTGTATTTGAACGTCCGTGTTTACAAAACTTAGTATGTTTATACAAACACACACAAAAAAATCAAGATTCTTTTTAAAATACCTCGGGACACTGAATTGTAGTAAGCCTTTCTGTTTATGATTAGAAATATAGTTTTTACTTAATGACAATATCACTTAATCGCAACACTATAAATTATTCTAATTAAAATTTTAAAAAATGGTAACAATTCTTGTAAAAATTCATTATTCATCGAAATTTTTTTTTCAAGATAATAGTATTCATAACATATCTTATTCATAAAAGCAATTAAAAGCTTTTCTAATTAATGCATTCAGTAACTGGGGTTCCTGTTTTCCAAAAAAAATTACCAAAATTTCCTAAGAGAGAAATGTTTCTTAAATAATTTCATTCATTTATGAATAAGTCCTGAAAGTTTCTTTAAAATCCGACAATTATTTGATTTTTGCAAAAAATTACCAATGAATGAATTTCTCACCGCAAAAAGATGCTAAAATTTCCCATACCAATTTACTGTCGCAAGAAACAAAAAAGGCTTTAAAAAAGATTAAAAAAATATAATTTGATAATAACAAATTCCTTTGGTCTTTCCTCGTTAGTAACATAAAGATTTTGACGATAACACTTTGTATTTATTTGGTCATTTTTTTCATTGTGTATTCTCATTTTATATTGAATATTTGAAGGTATCTAGTTAAATGTCTGTCGTTTGTCTTGAAATAAGGTCATTGCTGATAAAGCATTAATTCATAAATTCTTTATTATGCAATCAGAGTCAAGTGAATCTTCTAATAGTATTTGCTATTAGACTTCCAAGCAGAAACGATAAGTGTAGTAAATATTCTTTGGGAATAGAACCTCAGATATTATCGCTTTCAGTTTATTCCTTTCGAAGAATTTTACCTCTTTCTTTTATGATGTGACTATTTACAATTTAGCTTCTTTTGATCCTTAAAACTAAATGCGGGAGAGAAAAGATATCCATAGCCAGTTCTGCAATTCTGAAACCTGCTACATTCGAATAAATGCCTTATTTATTTGAATAACAATTTATCAATTTCCTTAGTTGATTATGTTTCTGCAACTAACTGCTTGTTATCTGAGAAGTTTTTCAACATTGTTGTTTTTCAATATGTCTTCAATTCACTGTCCTGATGAATTACTGCAAAGTATTTCATGCAGCTTTCCTTTTCCTTTTCTATTGCCGATTAAAATGCTCCTCCCATTTTTTTTTTGTTTGGTCAATAATATACCAACTTGCAGAATCAGATTCTGAAGTTTTGATTTATAAATAAAACAAAGATACGTGGACCTTCAAAAATAATTCTTTGTTTTCATTTCGCAGTTGGATTATGTGAAAACATAACGAAAACAGCGGCTCTATTTCGATGTCATATAGCAGCAACAAATTTTAATATATTTATGCTTGATTTGAAGTGTTATTAATATTCATAAGTGAAAAGTCAGCTTGTCTTTTCCCCATGTACAGTGACGATATTATGTCTTGCTGTGGCAGAAATCAGCCGATGTAAGAAATGAAAGAAGACATTAGTGATTAAATACGAGTAGTTCTCAAGTAGAAGAAATTTTAACACCAATAATTAATTAAATCATTTCTCACTCTCTTGTTTCTTTTTAATTTTACAATTACTTTAGAAAATATACATCATTCTTTTAATTTTCATAACACAAATTTATTAAATCTGATTAATGATGTAAAGAAATAACAATTCTATTAATTACTTGAGAGTTGCATATTAAAATAACATAAAATATATAAATATCCATAGAGAATAAATGCTCTTTGGTCGAAATCATTTTGATTCCCAAAAGCAGTGATTTCTATTTAAGAAATTAAACTGAATTGAATATATTTTCTATATATCATCGGAAACGATCGTTTAAAATCAGTTGTACTTAAGTGATTGTGTTAAACATATCGCGAAAAGTTTGTTATGCTTTTGGGAGACTTCACTGCTCTCATTGAACAAAAAGGCGAAGAAATAAAAATAAAGTAAATGTTCTGGTGCCAGTGTGCATGAACATTGGTTTACAAAAAGAAAATATTCGATGCCATTTGTCTCATGAGAGATTTAATAAGAAAGCAATAATTTAATGCCTAATACAATGCGACATACAAGTCTGTCAAATTTGATGGCGCCCACACAATAAGATGTAATATTAATTTCGGAAATCATTGTTAATTCTATTATGGTTTTGTGTTTATTTTTTATTGCTTTGAAAAGAGATACACCAGCAATGAAGTTTTGTGGAAACCAATTCTCTTACGTAGAAGTTATCACAATTCAAAATAAATATAATCTTCAGAATGAAAGCAATTACGTAGATATGCTTAGCAACGTGATAGATTCTTGTCCTTTGAGAAACAAGAACATTCTTGATATGAATAAAGAATTTTATTACATTATTTTTTAATCTCATATTTAATTCAATGCATTTCGTAACATTGCACGTACGATAGACTCTCGCGCGCAAGTATATTGTAATGCCTTTGGCGTAATAAATTAAAAAAAATCATTTACTTTTTTTAAAAATCGGTATCAGGCAGTAAAGCCACTTAAACACAAAGGGTTACAGGGTGTGGAAGAATTAGGAACAGAAACATTAATAATGAGCGGAAAGAGAAAAGAGTAATCAGGAAGACAGAAACTCAAAGAAACTCATTTCGCCATACTTACTCCATAACTGTAGATATTCGAACTCATATTTAAATGCTGAAATCAAATATTCTGTAAGCATAAATGAGTCTGGGTATTCAATACAAGAAAATTAATACTATGTGTCCATTTTACACTCTACTATAGATTATTTCTCTTAGCCACAACAAGAAATGACGTTCTTAGTCATCCCCAAATGATTTACTATGCGCTTCGGTTTGGTTTAGCTTGTTTTCGTGCCTTTTGGCCTGTGTGCAACCCAAAAGAGACGGAGATTAATAGATTTAAACTTGAAGTGTTCTAAAAGCAAAAGGAAACTATTTTCTCTCTGAAATGTATACTTTAAAGAGTAACAGCATGCTCATTAAAATAGAAAAAAAGCGATAATTCTCAGAGTTTTCACCGCATTGATAATTGCAGTCTGGCCAAAAGAATCAAAAGAAATGACAAATTGCCAAGTAAACTGTTTCTGATGATAGAATTTTCTGTTTCAAACGAACGTTTACCTTTCCAGAAGTTTTTTATGCATTTAGAAATGTGAGCCGGCCTTTTAACTCTTGATAATATGATGTAGCCACCACTAATTAAGTATACCAGACTGAAATTACACTGAAAGAAAAGATGCGCTTGACTAAATTCCATATCACCTGTGGTAGTCCAAATTTAAAGCACTTTGTCTTTGAAGAAGTTTGAAGCTAGTTAATTAGCAAAAATGATTGATTGGTTTTTTTTTCTGTTATAACACCTCCAAGAGTTCCAGAACGATAGTCGCAACGAGATACTGAGTTCGGGGCATAAATATGTATAATAAAACCTTCCTATGACTTTGTCCTAAAAACTTTCCATTTGTTACAAGTTGTAAAAAAAATTAGTCAAAGATTTCTTCAGAAAGCACAATTTGTAGTGATATGCAAATGAGGTACTGTATAAAAGGCAGAGTTATCTTCATTCTTTGTCAGAACAATATGGTGTCGCTGATGGAGGATCCCGAATATATTGAAACCTGGTTTAGGTGTTACGCAGTGTCGGCGAGAGTAAAATTTAAAGAAAACCAAAGCTAGTGGAAGAGAAAATGAATTTATGGATTTGTTTTTGGCAGCGTGTGAGATCATAACAAATCCCCGTCCCGAAGTGTTGGAAGATTTAGCCTATGAAGAAATTGCTGCCATCATAAAAGCAAATATACGACAAAAATAGATTGGTCATAGCGGAAAGAACTAAGTTTGAAAGAATAAGTTTGGAACAAATGTCTATCGAAGACGAGATAATTTTGCTAAGACTGGTTTTAAAGAATGTTTGACATCTCGTACAAGCGTAAAATTCTAGAGTGGCTTCAAGCTCACAATATGAATCTGGAAACAGGTGTAAAATTCTTGCAACAATTGGAACTGATTCAAAAATGTAATGCCTCCGAAGGCAGTATGCACACTTACAGTGCTACTAAAAGCTTACTTGTATGCAGATATTGCAATAAGGAACATGAAAAGAGAAAAAAAATAAGCGTCCAGCCTTTGGAAAATGGTGTTTTAAGTGTAAGAAGATGAATCATTTCCAGACGGTATGCACGTATGAAAAGCGAGTGCAAAAAGTGGAAAATATAGATCCACTGATTGAAAATACCGAAGTATTTGAGATACAAGCACAAGATAAAAGTAGGGAAATCGTGAGGTTGAATGAAGTAACTTTACTTATGCAGGTGGATAATAGAAGTGATGTTACGTTGATACTGAGAAATATTTGGGAAAGAATGGGTAGACTAAAGTAATAAAGTAATTTTCAGTTGAAACAGTTCGATATGTCAGTCATCAAAATGTTAGGATGCTTTGAAGACACGTTTAAAACAACAAAAAAAAACAGGTTCGAGATAATACCCATCAGAGTTGGTGGAAAACATAAAAACACACCTTCTTTTAGCAATTGACGTTTTAAGAGTTGGATACAACGAAGCTGATAAATTCAATGAAGTCTATAGAACCTGGTGTTGGATTATTAAGGGGATACGAGACGAGAATTCAGCTTAAAGAATGTAGTCAACTCATACTTTTAAGCGCGAAAAGTTCCCGTTCACATGCTACCTTTGGTGCTTGCTAAGCTGAACAAAATGGTGGAACAAATAATATTAGAAAAAGTCAACCAGGGTGGTAGCAACTGGGCTTCACCTATTGTGGCGATACACAAGCCCAATGGAGATTTAAGAATTTGTGGCAATTATAAGGTGGGGGTGAATCAACAGATCTGTTCGATTCATTCCCGTTGCCAAACATTGAAACGACGTACCATGAATTTGCTGCTATGAAATACTTCGTTAAAGTTGACCTTAAGTCAGCATATAATCAGATAAAAATTGATAGCAAGTTTCAAGAAGTCACCACAATGAGCACTCCTATTGGATTAATAAGATGGATTCGTCTGTCGTTTTGGGTAAAAACGTCAAGTCGCATTTTCCAAAAAGCCACCGAAAAAGTTTTAGAGGGGAACAAAAATACAATAGTATATCAGGACGACATTGACATTGGTGCACGCAGTAAAGAAGAGCTCAAAAGTAAAACGGAGCAATTTTTGAGAAAATTAAATAGCGCGGTATGACAATCGTGATAAATATAAGTATAATTGTAAAAATAATTTAATACCTAATACATCAAATATCCATCGCTGGATGATAAATTCATTAATAAGATATCAGAGATAGCTGCACCCAGAAAAAAAAAGAGTTAGAATCTTTTTTTAGGATTAACCAATTTCTACAACAGATATATGCCGCAATATAGCGATTTTGTGGAAACATTTAACGAAATAAGGAACAAGAATACTGAGTTTCAGCGGACAAAAAAGACAGGAGATTACTTTCTAGACATTAAAAAAAGGCACTCATAAATAAACCAGTTGTTAAAATTTTCGATCCAGCGAAAGAATTGACGTTAACTACGGATGCCAGTGACTGTGCTATAGTCGAAATATTGTCGCAGAAGGACCACACTATAATGTACTTATCCAGAAAACTAACATTTGCGGAGGCGAATTATTCGAATATTAAGAAGAAGCATTGGCAATTGTGTGGAGCACGAAAAGAGCAAGAAACTTTTTGGTGGGAAGGAAATTTCTATCAAAATCTGATCATAAGCATTTGGAATTGATATTCAACCCCAGAAGAGAGTTGCCAAAGGTCTCATTTAAAATGGGCGATTAAGCTTATGGCGTTCGACTTTGACATCGTATATATTAAAAGAAATACTATTCCGCATGTGGATGTATTATCTCGGTTAAATTTTGAGATTAAAAGTATTGAAGCAAGTGTAAATTGTGAGGATAGGATTTTGCACTTGATAGAAACAGATGTATTACCCATAAATCGACTTAGGTTGGAAACTAGGCAGAATCCATTGTTGAATAGAATTATGGATAGAATAAAGAGAAATACATGGAATAATTGCTCTATAGCTGAGAGGCCTTATCTATTAACAATAGAAAAAGGAATTATATGTAATGGAGATATCACAGTACCACCAGAGTCTTTGAGAAAAGAAGTAATTAAAGCCGTGCACGATGATATACATAGAGGTATATTGGTTGTGCAAACTAAAATTCACACTTTGCGAAAGAAATGGAGCCGTGGACACCTGTACATATGGATCATGCCTACATTAAAGGTATAGTACTATTTCTTATATTAGACAATTTGTATTCAGGTTGGCCTGAAGTTATTAAATTATCGGATAGAAATGACACTACTGTGAAGCGGGTGTTGAGGATAGTGTTTTCGAAAAATGGAGTTCCAAAAACCTTGCTCTCCGACAATGCGTTTTGTGAGGAAAGTTTATATGCATGGTTAAAATGTATTGGCTGCATTTCATACAAAACCCCACCTTAAATGGAATTGCGGAGAGAATGGTTCAAACGGTAAAATGGGATTAAAAGCATTCTCTCCAGTGGATTGTGATATAGAGAGTAATTCCCCAGACTACTCTTAAGTCATAGAGCTATTCCGCATGCAGTCAGAAGACAAAGCCCATCGGCATTGATGGGAAGACAAACAAGAGCTCCGATTACCATGTCATTTACGACAGATGAAACTGTGTGGTAAAGAAAGGACAAAGATTCAAGTTCTGAAAAGGTGAATTTTGTGGCGCAAAAACGATTTAACACAGCTCACGAAGACCAATTTAGAACCACAAGAGAGCATGAAGTTATGAAAAAGGAGGATGAAGAGGAAGCAGAAGAAAGGATGAATGAATCCATTATTGAGAGTGATCAGGAAGTCCACCAAAGATATGAAAGTGAAGAACATGAGTGTCTCCAGTAGTAATGAGGAACAATCTGGAGATGAGATTGACCGAACATACCATGATGATTCAAATGAGGAAAATCAATTAAGACCTAGATCACCCACAAAAAAAAAGAAAAAGAAAGAGACTCATTCTGGGAGACGAATTATGCAGGGTTGTTCGTAGAAGTCAAAGATCAACTGAAGATGTAAATTCTCTTAGGTTCAAGGAGGTGTAATGATATGTAAATAAGGTACTGTACAAAAAGCAGTATCGCTACACCTACGGGAGAGTTATCTTCTCTTGACGAGACTACATCTATCAGCGGGAATACCTATCACAACACAATTATTTATAAACTTAAATCACCATAGCTTAAATTCTTTTGAGTCCTTAGGCATTCCAACGCCTAAATCGGCCGTACGATTTTTAGGACTGATGACGACACGCTAACTGTATGAAGGCTGGAGCCAGTGAAATGGCGAATCTTCACTAATCACCCGACTACGAGGCGAGGGTTGGTTGTCTTGTTGGTTGTGACGTTACAAATTTAATTTTTAATTTTTAATTTTTTTTCTTGAAGCTTTTATTTTAGTTTTAATTTTAAACTAATAAATTAAATGTAATATTTCCAAAAGCAAAATACGTTGCTGTATTTCAAATCGAGTTTAAATTGATTGTAATGAGTTTTTTGTAAGTTGTTAAAAATCACTTATATTAGCCATATTTATAATTTTTCTCAGCACAACGTAATTATCTTTATTAAAAAAAAATTCGAAAATAAAATATATTTCTCTGAAACTTTATTTGAGGAAGATTAGCTGATTTAAAGTATAATCAATCTGATTTTAAACAAATATCACTTAATTTTACTTTAAAATATCGCAGAAAAGCATTTTTTAACACGGAGGTGGATGTTTTATGACGTGCTGACAGGTCAATTAACAGCCTGATGTTTGCGAAATTTAACTATTTTTTTTCCAAGGAGGAAATATCCGTAAAAAATACTTGGCGGATATAACGTGAGCACCTTTTTATATAATCTTTTATCTACCCAATAATCTTAAAAAAATAAGAAAATATTCTCCATAATCTAATATTTTATTGAATTTTAGGTATTTTGGCTTTAAATTTGCAAAAGTTACTACAGTTATTTCCTGAAAATGTCTTGTATGGACGTCTGTATTTACAAAAATCAGTACGCTTATACGCACTATAACTAATTCGCAAGGTATGAAGGTATGAACTCCAGGTTCAAAGAAAAAAATTAAAAAAGGTGGGTTCGCTCAGATAGGAACACATGAACAAGTACCGACGAACAACAAACACAAGATTAACTTTTGTAAATAAATTCTATATAAGAAAATACAAAATATGGAAAAATTATGGAGTGATAGACGTACAATTAATAAAAGAACACTTAACTGATATTGAATGTCAGTTCAAACGTTTGTGATTCAGGAATTTGGAGTTCGAATGTTCGTAATGACAAAGTTGCTGTAGAATGTTCACTAAAGTTGGTTGTTCTTCCTTCCGCAATGTGAAATATAGAATTCCGGAAAAATGTTTGTTTTCCGTTTCCTCTTTGTTAATTGGATTGCATCAAAGATGAACGTACGATGATTTCTTATGGTCTTTTATCCTTTACCCACTAAATAGTCAAATAGACCCAAGATCTCCAGGACGAAATTTCTTTATTCCCTACACAACAAGTATTGGGATAGGCTTGTAGATGTTTCTCATCTCTTACGATCGCATGATGAGAGTCTATTTTTCTCGCGAAATGTTGTCGTCGGAGGTCATCGGAAAACTAAAAATTACTAGACTAAAATCCAACTTGGTGATGTATGTCACGTGAGGGTGGTTGGCCAATTCTTACTCCATTTCTTAGGAGGTCATTCTGTTTGTTGTCAAACAATCCCAAATTCACTTCCTACTATTTTTAGGAGATAATTCTGTTTTTTGTCAAGTTACTCCCAATTCTTTTCCTGACTTCTCTTAGCCGAAACACGACTGAGTACAGATAAGTAGTAAAAAAAGGTAAAGACGAGAAGGAGAAACAAAGGCAGCGCGTCTTTTATTAAATTTATTGTACGCCTGATTTAACAGTTTACACTGAGGGCCATGTCACAACGCACAAAAAAATTCAAAACCCTTTTAAAATACTGGGAGTTACTGAATTGTAGTAAGCGTTTCCATTTATGATTTAAAATATAGTTTTTACTTAACAAAAATACCACCTAAATGATAAAATTATTACAGAATTTTAAGAGATTTAAAATTTTATAAATTTTTCAAAAAACGAAAATAATTCTTCTAACAATTCATTATTCATCGAAAAAAGATTTCTTAAGACTATAGTGTTCATAATATATTAAAAGCTTTTCTAATTAAATAATATCTTAGCTTTAGTGCATTACTTATTTTACGATTCAGAGCAGATTTTAGAAAAGAAAATGATGATTTAAATTCTTCAAAGTCTTTTGTTAATAGCTAATAAGCATTATACCGTACAAAAATGAATTTCTCGGAATTTCATAAAATTAAATAAATGTGGTGTACCAGATGTATAAAAATATTTTACTAAGATTCTCTATAAAAGAAATGTTTCTAAAATAATTTCATTGATTTTTGAATATGTCTTTAAAGATTCATCCGACATTTATTTGATTTTTGCCAGAATTTCCAAAGCAATGTGCTTTTTACCGCAAAACGACGTTAAAATTTCCTATACTAATTTATGGTCACCCACTGACGCAAAAAATAATTAGCCAACATGTTGAAGGTTCTAAAAAGGATTAAAAAATATAATTTAATAATAAAAAAAATGATTTTAGCAATAAAACTTTGATTTTAGTAAGTTTGGGGCACTTTTTGATTATGCATGCTCATTTTTTTAGCAAATCTTGGAAGCATCTACCTTAATTTCTTCATTGCCGTTATCCTTCCGACCATATTTCTGTTTCTTCTATAATAGGATGAACATAAAATGAAATTATTGTTTCATTTGTTGAATGTTACTTGCAGGAATAAAAAAAAATCTTACGCCAAACACCCAAATATCAATGGCATTTTCAAAATGTTTAAGTTATTGCCGGCATATTTCATATCGGCCATATAAAAAACTGACACTAGTGTCTTGCCAGTTTTTATGACGGCTCTCTCATCATGGGAATTCGCTTAGCAATTATAATATTTCAGTTCAAGATAGCAGTTTTCCTCTCCTAACAAATGGAAAATAAATTTCAAATACACAAAGAAAATCTGTTCATAAATAACATACATTTACAAATACTAGCAGACTTTGCCCGCTCGCTATCGCTTCGCAAAGTAAGATATATTCACTACTTGAAATATTTGAAACAAAGATTTTTTCATTCATAAATTGGCTTGTTATAGTTAAGGAAAGTTTTACAAATAAATGACAAATTGTTGAAGGCCAAGTAAAATGCAAATTTCAAACACTTTTCTGCACTATATAAGACGATATTCCTAAACAGAACTATTTTTGATATGAAAATCAAAACAATCCTAGAATAAAAGAACAAGAATGAAGGTTAGTTAATGTAATAAACTTTTTTAAAA
This sequence comes from Acanthosepion pharaonis, assembly GCA_903632075.3. Lineage (NCBI taxonomy): Eukaryota > Metazoa > Mollusca > Cephalopoda > Sepiida > Sepiidae > Acanthosepion > Acanthosepion pharaonis. Next base: position 1,497,008 of record CAHIKZ030001569.1, on the reverse strand, counting down.
TCAATATGCAAATTAGTTAAACCTGAAGAGTGATATTTCCTAGAAGAGGCCAGCGTAACTAACGGTTGCGGAGGCTGGAGAAATTTTTGTTCCTAGCCCGGGCGTATGTGCTCGGACTCCCCACATTAAATCGACCTTTTGTCACAACGCGTCTCCGTGGGGTTTTTCGAGTAAATACCAAATTACTATAGAGCTGGGGCTTTTTAATTTCTGAATTCGTTGGAGAAATGATCTCCAATTTCGCATTTATTCATATAGATTTCATAATTTAAGTTTTACTTAATTAGGTGTTATGATTCTCTAACTCTTCAAATATTGAATGTATAACTAATTCTAATTTCTATTTTCCTATCTTTACACTATATTAATTTTATCTTATAAATTGTCCTCTGTTCTGTTACCCAAGAAATAAAAATAATTGTTTGTACGGAAAATAAGGACCTACGTACATAAAATCGTCTTTAAATTAAGTGACAACAAAAGAATTATCATTGAACATTTAAAAGGTAAGCTTAAACATTAATTCAATACTTAAATGTAGCGATAAATTTTGAGTTCTTCTGTAGTTTATTGATGCCTATCGCATCTGCTCCTCCTTAGCTATTGTGATCATGGCCAAACCAAGAGTCCTCCACACGAGCTAGCTTAAATGCCGCCCGATAGGGTGGCTTTTAAGCTAGTTTATAATAAAACGCGCACTGCAGTTTTGAATACAAAAGGAAAATAAGAGTTACCCCACTTGAAACACGAAAGCAACGACAATGGCTAGTATAATGTAGTAATATATATTTTTAACCCTGCATAATCTGGTAACCCTGAATCTGAGCTCAACGAAAATCATTCCCGGCACGTAACTTTTCTAGGGGTTTTGAATGAGCTATGAATCATTGAAATTGGACCAGTGGAGGCGTAGTCGTTGCTTAGGCACACACACGCGCGCGCGCACACACACACACACACATACACTGTAAGATGATCTAAGAATAATGCTGATTGATGTAGATTTTTACGTAACTGAAGGTAACAATGATCTATGAAATAAATATGTAAATTTCATATTATTCTTTTTTCACAAATTATCAAGAAAAACAGTATTAAATTTAATGAATTTAGAAACATTGATTGAACGTACGTGCAGCATAGTTTGAATGCAGTTAATTATACAAGTAGAAACGCATTAATGCCTATAGTATGTGAAAGAGGAAAATTCTGGGTTTTAAGTTATATGCTGTTTTATTAAACTTGAGATTTCGAGCTTTGAAGTGTCAGGTAAGTTGCTATGCAGAGCCAAAAAATGGTTGAAAATTGCTTACGGTGCTATAAATCAAACACATATTTGATTTCACAAGGTGAAAAATTTAAGGTTTCAACAGATAACTTTAATCCTTTTGCGCTTTCATGTTCATTTAATGTGGAAAACTGACTTTGCCAATTCAAAAATTTCACTATCGTGTTAAAAGTGTGGTCATTGTGATACTTTGAAACAGAGAATTCAAACAGTGCTAAAGATACGTGTTTGACACAAGAGATTGAGATGCGTATATACGTATATATATATATATATATATATATATATATATATATATATATATATATATATATATATATATAAGCGTACATGTAATATAGACGAAAATATATGTTCATATTTAAATATGCTTTGATGATAAAAGTAATGAATATATAAATTCTTTCAAAGTTTAACCTGGTATATTATATAATCAACTGTAATAGAGGTCTTGTAGTAGAGTAATGGTTAGCGAGCTCATTATCATTACTATTGAAGAATGAGTTTGTCCCATACATGTGGATTTTGTGCCCAAACTAGTCTAAACTTTAGAAATAATTATGATCGAGCGTAATTTGTATAAATTTTATTGTTAAAAGTTGTCCTTTTTTCTGGTGAAGGATTGCTGATGACCTAAATGAAAATCTAATCACTAGTGATATGACATGGGATACAAAATGCTAAAGCGGCACCATGAAATTATAACGAAAGCTTGTAATTTATATCAATGACAGACTATTAATTTCTGCAGGCAATGATAGTGTGAAGTTAATGAAATTAATGGTATTTCAGTAATGCTTTCTAAATGTATCTGTCGCTTATCAGTTAACAATCACACATGAAATATAAAACAGCATCGAAAGGAATTTTTTTATATTTCTGCCATTTATCTTAAAACTTATGAAAATGCATTACTTATAATATGAATATTATCTTATACCGAAGTGAATGTTAATGCCTAAATTATTTTTATCTTTCTTTATGACTCAATAACTTTAAGCGTACTACTAGATTGGTAACTAGGTGTCACCGTTTTACTGTTAAACTACCTAGATGCAACCATATGTTCTATTTAAATAGTTTCCTTTTAACTATTTCTCGCCTGTGGGACTTTCTTCCAGTTTCTTGCTTCCCTGTCACCTACAATCTTCAAATATTTAAATGCAACGCTAATCTCCATCTTCTGTCTTCCTGAAACCTGTTCTTTTATTGTCCTTTCTCCTCACTAATGTCTTCTCATTCTCTTTCACCCTATGGCAGCTTAATGGTATAATCGCCTTGCTTGGGGTGAAATGAAATGAAAAACATGTCTGAATGATCAAATATCTATTTTATAAAAATATTTGTTACTCGCTCAACTTAAAATGAATTTAAAACATTCCAATCAAATATTTCTTATCTATATTATACAAAAAAAAAAAAAAAAAAAAACTTTAAGCAGACATTTCTTGAGAGGAAACTTTTTTAACTTTCACAACATTTTATTCCTAAGCACATAAAGCAATATTCAGGATAAATGATGACTTAGTGTTTCATATAAGTGAAATATTCTTTTAGCAGTTACTTGTTTGAGACATGTCTTTTATATTTCAGTATTTCTTGAATGCCTACTCAACTTGCAAATGTGTATTTGAAATATAGTATACTTCTTCTTTTAATATGACTGGAAACTATTTCTAATGGCGACAGATATACAGGGAGGAGCAATTTGTATAAAAGACTTTTGTATGATGACAGAAAATATTTGGCATAGCATCCAGGGGTCAAACGTCGCATCGTTTAAACGCTGACGAAATTCAGTGAGGCAGACGAGACGCGGAGGCAAAAGAGAACACACGCTGGTAACTATTTGCAAGTATTTTATAGATGATAAACTGTTATTACTTGTATGCTTGTAACAGTCTCCAGAAGATTATTCTATGGACAGACACATCTGATTATAGTAACCCACACAAAACTTTTGAATCAACAACCAAGTTTTATGCGCCCGGACAAGCGTTATAACGATTGAAACAAAAATGTTTGTATGGTATTTAGTGTATGTGGGCGCGTGCGTGTCTGTCTGTCTCTCTTTCTCTGGATGTGTTGTGTGTGTGTGTGTGTGAGAGAGAGAGAGAGAGTTAATATTACATAGGTATCGAAGAATTTACTCGTATTTGACTTAATACTAACATTATTAACTATAAGTTAAAAATATTTTTCTGTTAAGTTTTAGTGTATCCAGATGCAATGGTCTATAAATATAAATAAAATAAATAATAGATTTTAGAAATTTTTTTTTGTTGGTAATTTAATACAGATCAAACAGAATGTTGTTTAAACTGTATTATTAAGAAGGTTAAGAAGGAATACTGGTTTTAATATATTTATTTCGTTGGAGTTTCCTTGATTTTTTTTTTGTGTGTGTGGTAAGAAAAACAAGAGAAAAGAGACATAAAAAAATTCTGACCAATATATAACTTGAGCTTGGGGTGTTGGTTAATGCCATGTCCGTCCATGATGTTGGTGAACATGAATCTTCACAGATTTTTCTTTATTATCTGTGAGCTGGTCATGAATTATTGGGAAAGTGATTTCCTGATGCCTTTTCCACGGTTTGAGCTCAGACTTGTCAATTTTTTAGATTGGCTATCAATTTCTAAAACAAGGTCAAGAAAATTCAGTCTACTCTGCTACTTAATCCATAGTTGGTAAAAAGAAGAGACGAATTCATGCCTTTCGCAAGGGCGCTTGTGCGAAAGGGAACGCAACAGACAAGTCCAGAAATTAAACTCAGCTCATCGATTCCCCGCTTTCCACACCAATGTACGCATTACACTAGTCATACATCCATACAACTCAAGTAGTATTTACAAAGCTGATGGTTTTAAAAATATCAAAACTGAAAGTGGAAAAAAATTACCAAATTACATAATATAGGAGTTTGTCATACAAAAATAATTTTTAACTCAATCATTTTATTTTTCACATGTACCATAATGACAATAATAATAATTACTAATTTATTAATTGTATTAACATGAAATAACAAAGTACAATAACATATATTTGACATTAACAGTCTACTTTTTAAAGTATCTGAACAGTTTGTTTCAGCAAATCTTTTGGAGACAGTCAGTTATGTGTCATGCGTGATACACGCTTAGGCGAACATGTATCTTTTGATACATGACTGACGAGGAAGATTTTTTCCCGCAGTAGGTTGCCATTTTTTTCAGCGGTAGACCGGTTGCTATCCAAGGCTATAGAACTCAATCTGTCCTGCTATTTAACCATAGCTGGGGGGGGGGAGAAGAAAAGTATTCATACCTTTCCCAAGGGTATTAGCATGTAAGGGATTCGACTGGAATTTGAACTCGGCTATCCATTACTCCACGGTGCCTTACGAATATAATAGTTTTATATCAGGAAACTTAAAAACGAATTCCAAGTAACAACATTTGAAAGCCACATGAAAAACTGATTAATCAACATAAAGATCGTTCAAACTACCTGTAATATTGTAGAATTTTCGAATATATATTAATACATTACGATGATGATAATATCTATGATAGAAAAATTTATGGAAATCAACAGTGGAATGAGAATGCTTTCCGAATATCAGCAAGTAGCCACTTTCAACCCACGGGTATTTACAATCAAATAATATGAAAACAATTACAAAGAATTTGATATCTATACGGAATCTCTATTACAAGACAAGAGACATTTCGGAATTTTTCAGAATGGTATGAAAGGTAACATATATTAGGTAGACAAGTCGAGTGTTATGGAATGGCAATGTGTTTGTAAGTAATTTTAGAGATATTCCCAAGAGGTGGGGGAAAATTTAGGCTAGAAATGAGTTCACGGTTTATTTGTACAGTGCAAAATCAAAGGGAATCAAAATCGACCATTAAATAAACGAAAAAAATTTTCACAGAAAAAGATGATTCACATTTTGTAATGTGTTGTGGGCCGGTATATGCGTTGAGAGATAAACATGTGTGTCTCCTGAAATGTCCACAACAAACATGGCAGACTCGAGATATGAGTCCACGTAAAATGGGGAAAATGACAAGAACCAACATATATGTACAAACAAATGATAATGCATTAATAATAAAGGGTTACAAGTGACAAAGATGTGTGTCCAATGACTGTGTAAACCTAATGGTCCAAAATATGAGAAGTAAGTGAATGTGCGTACGTGTGTTGTGTGTATGCGGTTTGTTCATGCGTTTCCTAATGGGAAACATGTTTTTTCCACGAGATACTTACATGTTGACGTGTAAGCGGAAAAGGAAAGAAGAGGCTGCGAATAATTATCGCAGCGTATTTATAGTCCTGAGAGCGTCTCCTAGTAGCGGTTTCGAAAATTAGGAGGAGGTAACCCGATATATGTCTCAATTTTTAATAGATTTCCGGATAAGAAATTGTATGTATATACGAGGGAATGTTAGAAAGTTCTCGGTCCAACCCACTTTCCAAAACCTGACCAAATGCCTAAATAACAGAATTTTTGTAAGCGTTTTTTTTATTTGGGCTAAGGAATTTTCAGAAATTTTCCTTATGTATATATATTAAAAAAAGTCTTCGGTCCAACTTAAATGGTTTATTGAAATTCTGACTTCTCTATCTGGTTGTATATATAATTCTGAAAGTATCATTTTCCCCCTTTTCTAGTTACAAAAAAATTGTAAGAATAATGTAGAAATTTCAATCTACGGTAATATTACCTAAGGTTTTTTGCACTACATCTATATAAATAAAGCACAGTGTATGTGTGTCCGTCTGTCCGCCCGTCTGTCCGTTTTCCGATCTCGGTGAATCATAAACAACCTGAAGTAACAGGTAATTACTGTAGTTACACGTGATTAAAAATTAAATAAATAACTCATTTTTAAAGTTAAATTGAAATATCGAACTGAGTGAAAGGTTTCAAAAAACAATTCTTTATTAAAGGTTTAACTTTAATTTTGCTTTTCATCGCAATTGCAATTGATATCATCTAATTAAACCGTAATTAAAACTTAAATGGGGCACGGTACATTGCTCATATTGTTTATTCTTTTTCTAACACACGTACTGTAACTTATTCGAAATATTACATAGTTCGGGTTCCCTAATGTCTTTTAATAGTGAGTTTATGTGACGAAGGGTTCATAAAGAATGGTGATTTTTAAAGAAAATAAAAAATTGCGCGCAAAATAAATGCAAACACACTACGGAGGTCGGTTGCGTATACGAAGAAAGATTATGCTGAATTAAGATGTCGAATAAAGATAAAATAATTTTATTATTTCTAAATTCTTATAATTTTTACGCACATAGGACGTTGGAGATAAAAGGCCGGAGACCGAAAATCCTCCGCAGAAGCTAGCTTAAATTGCGACCGAAGGTGCGGCTTCTAGACTAATTAATACTAAATTGTAGAATATAAAGAAAGAATTATCGAAAAGTTGCTAATGGCGAAACGAGGGAGCAGCGAATAGTTCATGACCGGCCTGATGATCCTTTATTGCAATCTAATCAAATACCGATTTTTGTGAGGAGAGCTTCTTGGCCGAGATGAGGACTTGTCAGCATACCAGGTGTGCTTTCTTCGTTCAAATCTAAAAATATTCTCGATGGAATGTGATGGAATGGAATCAGTAAAGTATACGTCACAACTTTTCATATTGCTTCGTAATTATCAATATTAATAAATAAAATTTGTGTCTGTTTGCAACAGCCACTAAAAGTAGTCTCTTGATACGAGCACTACTTTTAATTTTGGCTAAGATTAAAATTGAAATTACGTAGACACTTTTCATTTCAGGAGTTTTCACTTAGATTTAATTTTGGTTCTGTGCCTATATTTTATGTTATGTGTATAATTATTTGAAAGAGAATCAATAAAATCTGTCGAATTTTTTACATAATTAGGAAGCGAAATAAATGCTACCGAATAGGATGTGAAAATCCGCATAACTAAAGCTTGAATAAAATAGATGTAATCTAGAGATCTGATCTACAAAACAAACTCAAACAGATATTCTTTCGTGTCACTGTAGAGTTGGTTTTAATGTATGGTACCACTTATAGACATTAACTAAAACCTTTGAATCTAAGTTTGAAGCAACTTACACTCGGATGCTGAGAGCTAACTTAACATCTGGTGGAAACAACATCTAACTAAATCACAGCACAATGGAGCCATCCCTGATATTACTACAATGCTATGTGAATACAGAATGCATTTTGCAGGACACTGCTGCTGAACAAAACAAGAACATGCGAGTGATCTACTGTTTTGAACACTTAAACCATGGCGCAAGATGGGTTGGTCGCTCAGCAATCACCGACATTGACCAATTATGTTATGACACAGAATGCCACCCTAATGACCTTCCGACCTTGATTCAGGCCATGATGGCTGTCGTGATAGACTCATGAATGTTCGAATTAGTTCGACAGAATAAATAATAATAATAAATACAAGTCTGTATGTATGTAAGTCTCTCACATGTTTGAATCCATTTATTACTTCTATAAGCAAATGTAAAAGTGAATACTCTTCACTAAACCAAGAAAATTAGACACGTCGGATATTCTTGCACAAAACCTGCAAATATCTCACTCCTGCGTCAATGTGCATATCCCTTCAGGACGTGGGCGATCAATGGTCCCCACAACTTCCTATACTTTATAACGCTTAGTAATGTTTATCTTTTCAGTGTCGCTTCCACTCCCTGTTCTACCATCCATTTATACAAACTTATTAGGTAGGTTACTCGCTGTTTCCTTCTGTCTCTTTTGTCTTCAGTAAGCCCTATGGGTTTCAAATTTTCCACGCCCTCTTTCTTCGTTATGTGACCTAGAAATTTTAAATGCCTCTTTCTGATTCTAAGTATAATCTCCTTTTAGCTTCCATTATCTTTAAAACTTCCTCATTAATCGTATGTTCAATACATGTTATTCTCGTTATCTTTCTGTAGAAGCACATTTCTGTTGTCCCAAGACTCTTTTTCATCTGTAAAGAGTTTGTCCGGCTTTCACTGCGATATAGGAGGACTGATATGTTCAGCACTCTTTTCTTTCCATTGTTTTTAACGAAATGTTCCTATTTCTTAATACATTGCTAAGATTTCGAACGACTTTTTTTTACTATTCCAATAATCCTCCGAATTTCAATGTCACATTTTCTGTCCTCTGCTAAAACACTTCCTAAATATTTAAATTTTCGTAGTTGCTTGATTTTGATGTCTCCAGTTCTGTTGAAAATCATTCATTCTGTATTCTTACAATTGATGTTTAGTTTTTTTTCTTCTCACTTTTATTTACTACCTTCTCTAGGATATTCTATAGTTTCCATTTATCTGCATATTTTAGGTTGTTAGGATTGTGGTAGGACTTCCTGTTCTCTCACGATCGTCTCACTGTAATGGTTGAATAAATCCAGTGAGGAAACACATACTTGTCTTTATGCTTCTTTCTATATGTTGTGTAGTTACTGCATTCGTTTTCTGACTGTTTGCTCCCAGTATAAGTTCTAGATTAATATATTTTTCACAAATAAATACATTTTTCCTAACAGTTCTTGGATAAATGTTTTTGTATAGTCTATGAAACATAGTTATACATCCTTTTGCATTTGTATTGTTCTTTCTGAGAATAAATGTCGCATTCCTCGCCCTAATGTCTTTAACGAAACCATATTGTTCTTGTGCTATTTCCTGTTTAATTCTGTTACGCGCTCTATTCATTAGAATTCGTCTAACAAGGTGCGTTATGTGGTTAATTAAACTGATTGTCCGATGGAACACGCATTCTTTTGAATCTGGTTTCTTAGGCCGCACTGTGAAAATGTATCTACTAAGGATTTTCAATATGTCACTACTGTTGTATATCTCATTTATTATTTCTGTAATCTTGTCATTGCCTAAACCGTCCAAGGCTGCTGCTAGAATATCTGTCATAATATTCTTCTTGTCCAGACTTTAATATTTCAGGTCCTACCATATTTTTGTGTAATGTAGCTTACGCTCTTTCGTTGTGGAAGAGTTATTCAACGTATCTTTTAAGTATGTTTTCTTTTTCTATAATCAACTTTTTTTTCTTTAGATTTTGACGAGCACATCATTTATTCTTTTATTTCACTTTTCATTGAGCCTTTCCTCTTTTGCATGTCTGCATTTGTTTCTATTTGTTTTCTTTGATTAATGTCCTATATTTTGCACCATACCTGCGTATTGTTTGTTGTCTCTTTGACTCATGTCTAGAATTTCATCTGTCAGACACTCTTCTACTTTAGGGATGATCTCGTATGCTGATGTCATTAAATTTTCTCTTAATGTGTTCATCTATTTTTTATTTTTTTATGTCTGCCTTTACGCTCTCATTCGGGTCATTCAAGAATCTTTCGTATTACAATTTGTATAATAATTTGGCTTTTCTTTATTTCGGTACTTTTATTCGTAGATTTCAAATAACTAGAAGGTGGTCGTTTTTACAGTCAGTATTTGGATATGTTTTGCAATGTAAAAATGCATTCTTAAATCTCTTACTGATCGTTATGTAGTCGATTGGTATTTTGTTTCTATTTCTGGGCTACTCAATGTCCATAAATGTCTTGGGTGTTCTTGAAACCAGTTGTTGGCTACTGTCTGGTTGTTTTCAGTACACTATTGGATTCATTTTGCTCCACGTTCATTACAGCTTCCTAGTCCAAATTTGCTAACGACTTCACCGTTCCTTTCCTACTTTGGCATTCAATTATCCCATGATGACTGTAATTTCTTACGGTTTGTACTGAGTCTTGGTGCAGTAAATCATCTCAGTTTCTTCCACTGGGCTATGTGCTATCAATGCATATATAGTAGATATTATGTTATGATTTAAAATCATTTTATATTAGGCCTAAGAAATGTATAAATGAATTAGCTGTTAGTAACAGCTATATTTATTGTTTAAAAATTAAACAATAAAAATTGAATAAAAATATACCCATTTTTGATCACATAAAATCTTATTGTAAGTACTCAACGTATTCTTCCTTCCATACTTGTAGTAACTGTACGACAGTTTCTCCCCTAATACAACTAGTTCGCGTCTCATTGCATAAATCAAATTGAAGGTGTCTTAATAAATGGTATAAAATCCTAATTAACATGCCAAGATATTCAGTATTGCATTTTTCGCCCAATCCGTTTGCATATAAATCGTTTTTCAATAGAGAATTGATTACCTAGAAAATAATTCCTTAAACTTTTGCTTCATTTTCTATGTGAAAGCAATACAACTAACTTTTAAAGAATTTTACTCATTTTTGCTTTTACTATATAGTCTGATAATAATAACCTTTGCGAAGGAAGTAAATATTTACTTACGTATACGGTGTATGTTTCTAAAGCTGCGTTTACGCATTGGATATTGCAAATTACTTATTAAAAATCAAATAAAATCTTGACACCATAATGACCTTATAATGATCCGGTTCATGTGATTCTAACCAAATAAGGAATGTTGAAATCTCTTTGAAAGTTTGCAAATATAGCTCGTAAGACTTTTGCACATTTTAGACCGTTTAAAAAACTTTGCAGTCGTAATTTTTGTTGTGCTTGACAGATTACTTAAACTGATTCAGTTCTTTTCTTTTATGCCAAACACAATTGATTAAAAAGTCAGACGGATGTTTTTAAGCATTAACACAAGCAGATGTGATTAATATTTTTGAAGAAAACAATTCAAAATTGCGGATGCATGATATAAAAAAACGTTGCGTTTTTTGCTACTTGGATTTCTTAAATTAACAAACACTGACAATAATTTATTCAGATGAATTTTTAAATATTTTTTCGCAAATCATCATTGTTATTCTTAACAAAATTACAGCATTTATAGAAGCATAAATACTTTTCATTAGGTTTACTTTCTTACATTGGAATTGTTACAAGTTTCAGAAACATTACAGGAAAATGTTGGCAGTGATTTTTAAAAAAATCTAAAGTCAAGTACTTAAATACTTGCGCCGAAATTCAAACCAGTTACTTCCTATCAAATACCAACTTGTAAGTCTGCAGTCTGCCATAAGTAGGTTAAGAAAGCGCTTCAAGTCACTCTGAACTTGATTGAATGGCTTGTGTATTTTTTGTTTTACTTAAAGATTATTCATAGTATTTCTAAGTATTTCGATGAAAGAACAGCGCTGTAGAATTGTCGAGCTAATAATAGGATGAACAGGTGAAAACCAACTTCTAATTCAATCCAAATGGCTTGATGCCAAGTCTCTCGTATCTTATTGTAGGTAAATAATTAATATCAATGCTACTAAATCTAGTCAGTATGTCGAAAAATAATTATTTAGGATAAGGGATAATAGGCGGCAGGTAACCGAATTTTATGACTGTAGACAGCAGATTCAGAAAGAAAGCTGAAAAAAGACTATTAGACAAGGTAATCAAGGAAAACAAGAAGGGAAAATGCATGGTGATGAATAAAAGGGTACTGCCCAAGATGTGAGTTATACATCGGGAACGTTAAAATTAAACAAGCGCAGAAATTTAACTTTCTGAGCAGCGTAATAACAAATCACGGAACATGTGATGTAGAAATTCGAAAGTGCATTGAGCATAGCGAAAAGATACCTTCTAGAAAGTGAGTAAAGTACAGATGGATTAGAAAATGAAGAAAGAGTGTCGGTCTGTCATGTAATGTCTAACCTAATATATAGCAGTGAAAGCTGAACAATTTCGTTAAATAAGAAGAAAATACTTGAGGCGACTCTGCTTAATGTTGAGAATATCATAGACAGAACAGAATTAGAATGTTCTAAAAATATAAACTACATAGATACTGTTGATGACAATAAGAATGTGATAACTGAAATTATGAGAAAAGAACGCTGTAACACTCATACGATACATTGAAATCAAGAGAAATAGAGGAAAGCAGTGAGTAATCTATTTGAAATGTTAAAATAAATGGCTGGAAGGAAAATATCTACAAAAGCACTACAAAAAACAGAAAGCTGCGTAGAACCATGATTGTTCACGGCTTAAAGGAATACATAAACCTGTGCAACATCTTCTCACTAAATTTTTAAAGACTCATTTTAAATCAGTAATAACAGCCTATGGCTCCTTTCCTATGACATGATGCAAGTATTATTTACTACTCTATAAGGGTGGCATACCTCTAAATAAATTGCCCCAAATAAAACAAAATACAAATAGAATGAAATCGAGGATTTTGAATACATACAAATTTTTGAGTGTTTCGAGCGACAAAAAAAAAAATTGAATGTGTAACGCCGATCCTCTCGCACAGTGTCAGTTGTAACGCGATCTCTGGTCAAGGCGTCCATGTGACACCGTATCCTAACCCCACTGGGCCGACGTCATCCACCGGCTGTTGGTCCTGTATGGTCCAGTATTACAGGTTAGACCTAAGTTGATTCGATTCCACTCACCATGTCGATTGTCGATTCGATTCCACTCACCAGCCACGTTGTGATTTTTGATCCCGGCGAGTAGTTATCGGGTCGTAGAATTCCGAAAGCTCTCCGTTGGTCTACCTGCAAGCTTGTTGGGTGAGAATCGGGTTAACAGCAAATAAATATGGCCAAGTCGATCCGATTTTAGAGGGACAAAAGTTTATATATAACATCAACAATACATATAATAATACAATTCTCGCGGCAAAAAGTTGAATGTCTCTTGTATATGAACGATGATCAACAAAACAGAAGAAAATATTTCGTGTAATTTAGTTAAAGGAGAGAGGTGGCTTCGTTTTAACCCTTTTTGGTCTGTTCTTAGCGCAACTACTACAACCATCGATGTTCCCGTCCTTAGTACTAGTAATAGTAATATTAGTGGTAGCAGGAGCAGCGGTACTTATATCAACAGCCCATGTTAGCGGGCGCTTTGTTCTAATCTCTGACGTCGTTTCCTCACTGTCTCTAACCCAACTCTACTCTGCCCTTTCTACTCTGCTCTGCTCTTTATTTAGAGAACTGGTGACGTATTTTGTTTTTCTAGTGCGAACGTACTGAGATACTTTTATTAGGAACAGGTCGACACATTTCTGACACACTTCTAAATTAAAAAATAAACTTCACACTAGTTTTATCTTTCGGTACCCTGACCTATATCATTGTTCTAAGTTTGTCTATTAATAGCTCTGAGCAATTTTGGTAAACTTACATAGATTCATGTTGTCTTGTAATCGCTAAAATTAACCTTTATATCAAGACACTCTGAATTATATTTTCTATTAATAATCTGATATCTTTTGTACGCTTAAAGAGAAAAAAAATGTATTTCGTTTTCTAAATAAAATCCGTAACTTTTACATTTCAAAGTCTTTACAGCATTTTTAACATCTTGGTTCTTTTGAAAACGCCCTTTTTTACTGTTTTCCAGCATATTCTCCTTTATTATTATTATTATTATTTCGGGGTGATATTGCTCCCCCCCACCGCCATAAATGAACAAAATGACTGTGTGTCGTTAGATAACATTTGAAGGTACTGCGAAAGCTTTCATATGAGCGTACAATTTTTAAATGGTTAAAATTAGTATATATATATATATATATATATATATATATATATATATATATATATATATTCAAACATATAAATAGAAGAAGATAAACACCTTTGGTATATCATGCCTTTTTTATTTTAATAAAAATAAAAATAGAATCAACCAGAAACAAAAAAAAATCTGCATTGTATATTAAAGGCATTGTAAATGAAGAAACGTGTCAAAAGGGGTTTTCAAATGGCTGGTCTTCATCCAAAGAAATGAATTGTTTATTTTAGGTACATCGAATAATTCACTGAAAAAAAACCACTATGATGTAAAAGGAACCAAACTTGAAAAAATATGATTAAAAAAGTTTTATTGTCAAAATATTATTATTAAGAGAAAAGACCGAAATATTTTTTATTATTTTATTAAATATTTAAATCCTATCTAGCACATTCAAAATTTTCGTTAAAAGTCTTGTTTTTCTTGCCTCTGCGGGGGAAACAAAGATTAGTATTAGGAAATTTTATAGGCTTTTTTCCGGTAAAAGAAATTGATTTAGAAATTCTTGCAACAAAATCAAATAACTGTCGGATTTTCATGAATCTTACAAGACTTATTCACAAAAAAATGAAATTATTTTAGAAACTTTTTTTAAGAAAATTTTGGTAGAAATATTCTTTTTTTTTATCTGTTACTCCCCTGCACCCTTATTTAATTAACAAAACTTCGAGAAATTTAGTTTTGTCCAGCTTCATATTTATGCTTCATTTAAAAGCAGGATTCCTTCGAGAATGTAAATCATCAATTTTATTTTTCAAATAGTAGCTCATTTACCAAAACTCTCCCCTGAATCGTAAAATAAAAAAAGCAATCAAACTAAGAGATTATTTAATTAGAAAAGCTTTTAATTGTTTTTATGAATAAGTTATGGTAAGGACAGTATTTTTGTAAAAAATTTTTTTCGATGAGTAATGAATTATTTTAAAAATTTTTTAAGATTACTTAGCACTTAAAAATTATATATTAAAGGCGCTCATGTTAATTCAATTACTTTTTTAACGTCATAGAACAAGATTAGATAAGTATCAATCTGTCAACAAGCTGTCAAATCCATGAACACCTTAAATAAACAGATACTGTCTGGTCAAAAAATGTATTTCTACGATATTTTAAGCTTAAAGTAAATAATAGTTGTTTCAAATCATATTAATTATACTTTAAATTAGCTAATATTCCTGAAATAAAGTTTCAGAAAAGTATCTTTTATTTTTGAAAGATTTTTTTAATAAGGAGTATTACATTACGATGAAAGACGGCTAAAAAAAGGGCGCTAATCAGCTATTTTAGGAAAAAAAGGAAATTCTGTAAAGTATTTTGCTTATTGGAAATATTAAAGATTTTCTATCTTTTTAAATTCATTTTAAAGCTTAGATATGGATTATTTGCAAGGCAGTACCTATGAGAAGAACGAAATGAAATTCTCTACTCTGCACTCATTCCGGAGAACAAAACAATATTGCATCGAGCTAGATTAATTGAAGACAAAAAAACACGGTTATAATTTTTTTTTAAAGAGAAAGGCTTGATATTCCATCAAGATAATACTAGGACATTTATAAAAGAGAAAGGCTTGATATTCCATCAAGATAATACTAGGACATTTATAAAAGAGAAAGGCTTGATATTCCATCAAGATAATACTAGGACATTTATAAAAGAGAAAGGCTTGATATTCCATCAAGATAATACTAGGACATTTATAAAAGAGAAAGGCTTGATATTCCAAAGATAATACTAGACATTTATAAAAGAAAAGGCAAGATAATACTAGGACATTTATAAAGAAAGATATTCCATCAAAGATAATACTAGGACATTTATAAAGATATTCCATCAAGATAATACTAGGACATTTATAAAGAGAAAGGCTTGATATTCCATCAAGATAATACTAGGACATTTATAAAGAGAAAGGCTTGATATTCCATCAAGATAATACTAGGACATTTATAAAGAGAAAGGCTTGATATTCCATCAAGATAATACTAGGACATTTATAAAAGAGAAAGGCTTTGATATTCCATCAAGATAATACTAGGACATTTATAAAAGATATTCCATCAAGATAATACTAGGACATTTATAAAAGAAAAGGCTTGATATTCCATCAAGATAATTTATAAAAAAGAAGGCGATATTCTCAAGATAGGACATTTATAAAGAGAAAGGCTTGATATTCCATCAAGATAATACTAGGACATTTATAAAGAGAAAGGCTTTTATAAAGATATTCCATCAAGATAATACTAGGACATTTATAAAAGAGAAAGGACATTTATAAAAAAGATATTCCATCAAGATAATACTAGGACATTTATAAAGAGAAAAGGCTTGATATTCCATCAAGATAATACTAGGACATTTATAAAGAGAAATACTAGGACATTTATAAAGAGAAAGGGTTGATATTCCATCAAGATAATACTAGGACATTTATAAAGAGAAATATTCCATCAAGATAATACTAGGACATTTATAAAGAGAAAGGCGATATTCCATCAAGATAATACTAGGACATTTATAAAGAGAAAGGCTTGATATTCCATCAAGATAATACTAGGACATTTATAAAAGAGAAAAGGCGATATTCCATCAAGATAATACTAGGACATTTATAAAAGAAAGGCTAATACTAGACATTTATAAAAGAGAAAGGCTTGATATTCCATCAAGATAATACTAGGACATTTATAAAGAGAAAGGCGATATTCCATCAAGATAATACTAGGACATTTATAAAGAAAAGGCTTGATATTCCATCAAGATAATACTAGGACATTTATAAAAGAGAAAGGCTTCCATATTCCATTTAAGATAAAGATACTAGGGACATTTATAAAAGAGAAAGGCTTGATATTCCATCAAGATAATACTAGGACATTTATAAAAGAGAAAGGCTTGATATTCCATCAAGATAATACTAGGACATTTATAAAAGAGAAAGGCTTGATATTCCATCAAGATAATACTAGGACATTTATAAAAGAAAAGGCCATTCCATCAAGATAATACTAGGACATTTATAAAGAGAAAGGCTTGATATTCCATCAAGATAATACTAGGACATTTATAAAGAGAAAGGCTTGATATTCCATCAAGATAATACTAGGACATTTATAAAGAAAGATCAAGAAATACTAGGACATTTATAAAGATATTTCCATCAAGATAATACTAGGACATTTATAAAGACATTTATAAAGAATAAAAGGACATTTATAAAGAGATATTCCATCAAGATAATACTAGGACATTTATAAAAGAGAAAGGCTTGATATTCCATCAAGATAATACTAGGACATTTATAAAAGAACATGTGATCCACCGGTATCTTGATTGTCACCAGGAAAATGCTAAATCTTGGCTGGAAATTTTTCACTCATCCACCGTATTTATTGCATATTAAACATTCAGATTAACATTTATTACGGTTTTTAAAGATTTATCGTAATGATAAAAAATATCAATTCCCTGGAACACTGCAAAAGGCAACTGCAAGCTGTTCTTGGCCAAGAAAGAGGGAAACAGAATTAGGAAGTTGGCTGGAAATTGATAAATAATAGTGGAACGAGAGAGTAAATATTATTTTCAATTAAGTTAATGTAAAAAATAGTAAAATTGTCCTTTATTTTTACTGAATAAACTATTTTAACACTACCAAATGTGAACTTTCTGTAGGTTGATTTTAATTTCATTTTTGTGAATATATCGGACCTCAGAGACCAGAAACCTAACTCACCGCTACAGGAAATATTTCCAGCTAAATAGAAATAAAATTTAATTTATCCTACTTAAGTATAAAACAAGCATATGTGTCAGAAGCTTTCATTTAGGCTATTCTAGATAATGAGCTTATAATACAAATTAACCTCCGATATTTGCAAAATTAAGTTGTAGATAGACTCGTGCTATATCCAGTCTCTGGTAATTTAATAACTTCTTTGTTTATCTATATCAAAACATGTGAAATCTATATTATCCGACCTCAGTCGAGATCACAGAGTCCATAACTTCTGGCCACATTTAATTGTGAGTTCCAATGTCCGTAATGAAACGATTGTGGGGTTTCCAATGGCACTATGAACCCGACTTCGACGGGCTTGATGGATGACGATATTCAGTCACCCCCAACACGCACACACACGAGGGCGTCATGTGGCACAAGGCCGGTTTAACGTGGGATCTGAGAGCCCGTGGGCTCGGCCAAAAATATGCCCATTGAACCCGTATAAACGGGTTCAGTGTCGGTTTACCTCCCCGAAAGAGAATCCGCCCTTCGGCGTGGCCTCCTTCAGGTTCCTCCCCACCCGAAGGCAGAGAGTTCAACCAATCAGCCGGTCGTCCGACATCGACTGACGAACTACTGACTTGCTCCACAATATAAATACTTCTGTTTTCATCAATGATCTTCTAAAACCATTTATGACAGCTTAAGTTTTATGTAAAAGCTAATATACCGAGTGAAAGAAAAAGAATTTTGATTGTTTGAACGGATATAAAAATAACCTAGAAGGAAATTGGTAGAATTTTTAAAATTTTACTTTTTGTAAGTGTTGTAATAAAAGGAACGAGAAGAAAAAAAAGAGAGAAAAATAGATCTGTTTTCTTTTCTCTGGGAGATTTTTATACCACCACAGCGCAAAACAGATTTTAAGATTTTGCGTGTAACTTAAATGGTTTTGAATCAATGGGTGAAAGATGCGAAATGTTCAAGGAATAAGAGCGTAAAATGTTAGTTTGGTCTGAAAAGTAATGAATATACAATTCCTAACTCCTATTTTGCCAATGAAAACTCGAATATTGATATAAATATTCTTGCAAGCTCTGTGAGTAGAACATAAGCGCATCTATAGATTTAAGTATTTGTAAAAGTTTAATAAGCTTTAATTACCTTATAATGTAACGAACTTTGTATCGGCGGAAAGGTTTCAATACACAAAATAACAGAACAATATAAAAAGATAGCAATACAATTTATGTTGGTGAAATATATCAAGAGAAAAGAAAGTAGTAATTCATAATCGCTGAAGGAAAAAACTAGAATAAAGGAACTAATATATAAAAAGAAAAACTAGAAAATAAGTTTTTTTCTCTAGTCTTCACTAAAGGGGGAAATGGCTTGTTTTACTGATAAGCCAAATTATATTTTTGATGCTTTTAAGGATGTACCTTTCTAATTCCAACAAAAGTTGGAATTAGATAAAAAGTTTTTTGAAAACTTGATGCGTTTTAATGTAACCAGCAGCAATTTTCTCCACCTTATTTCTAACTTACTAAGAAGAAAAAACGTTTTTCATGCAAAACTTTTACATGTGACTCAATCTTAAAAGTAAATGGCGGAAACCTTTCTACTCAAAAGAAGACGAACAGTGGCGCCATCAAGTATTGGAAATAAAAATTAAAGTAAGCTGTACTAGACAACAACTTTCTCACCCGTATACTCTTTCTGGTATTCATATTGTTTTGCAATTGTACCAATTATAAAACAAACCAACAAGAAGTAATAAATATTTGCTTGGCCCATTAAGTTTCAGTTCAGACTAAATAAATATCCATTGATGGCGCTGTTCCAATATGAAAAAAATTCTTTGCTGTTTTTTTTGTTTTTTTTGTTTTTTTTTTAGGCCGACTCAACAGGCACATTCAGTGAAAGTAGAAGTTCGTATTTTCCTAATTAAAAAGTTCAGCAATTGCATTAAACTAACAGAATATTCCTGAAGATGACCAGATGATCATGCAGTGAAGAAGTCGTTATTGACGCAGTGTCTCAAATTTTCTCGTGAACAATTCGCTGACAAACCGTGCCGTGAGATATTAGGAAAAAAATAAATTTGATCAAGATTTTCTTTGTAAAGAAGTAACATTTTCACGGATCTGAAAATGCATATAGCAACAATTGCCACACAGGTGCATGCTTTTAAATGATTTGTGAAATGCTATCACACTAACTGCACATTTCACAATGGAATCATTACCTTTAATGCACGACCTTCACGACCTGGAATTTCTTTTACAAAATATGTGTAATTGGTGCTTCTTGATATTTCTATTTTTTACAGTGATGTTTACCCTGTAAAAGGCCCAAGAACCACTCAAGGTAGAGGGTTACAGAGTAAGAGCCACGGTTTATGGGGATATGTGGGGAAGATAACGGTTGACCCTAAACTTGAACAGATTAAAATGTGCTTGGCCAGGCTGTAAAGGTTAGAACTGGTGGAACTAAGGAATTTGTCACTAAAAAGGGTGAGAAGAGCCTTTTGGACACTATCGAGACAGGAAAGTGAAAATTCGGCAGCTCTGGCTCATATATGGGCGCAGTATTCCATTTTCAGCCTGATCTTGTAATGGTGCACATATGTCACTACCTTGTTATTTCTGTGGGTATATTCATTTTTTACCAGTTCCGGACTTCCTGAGATAATATGACCGACAGTTTCATTATATTTTCCGCAAATCCTGTATTTCGGGTTAGTTCCATCCTTGATTTTGTGACAGTAATAGGATCTGGTTGCGTGGCTTTGGTCCTGAGCTGCAATAATTATGCCTTCTGTCTCAGTTTTCAACCCGGTGCTCCTCACCCACTGAGGTGTTTTCTGCAGGTCCACATCTACTTCTTTCGTTCTTTTTATGCATTTGCCATGCAACGCCTTCTCCAGGCGCTTTTCAGTTTTTGGTTTTGCAGATGGCAGCGGTTGTTTCAGTAATATTTATATCCGCCCATTTTTGGCACTATATATGTGAGTGTTATTCCTGTTGTTGCTTGCTCCATGCAGCTCTTTCATTGTGCATTTTGCAGTTTTCCCACATCTTACACCAGGACTCCTCGACTTCCTGGATATTAGGTATCTCTATTTTATTTTTCCAAGTTCTAGATATAGTTTCTTGGCATCATCTTTGAAGATCTTGTTTTGCCAGAAAAAATCTGTTTCTTTTTTCATAACGCCTGATTCTCTGTGCCTTCGCTTGAATTTGTTGTTTCAGCTTCTCTGTTACTTTTGGTAAGTCAGTCTTATTCTTTATGTCAGTTGTCTAAAATGAAGCCTTGACATAAAGAATGGCATTATTATTATTATTATTATTATTATTATTATTATTATTATTCTTTGATATCCTCTCCGATTCTTAGCTGTTTCAGCCGGGTGATGATACTCATATCTTAGCTTCTACCCACAGTTTAGAGACACAACACTTTTCTCAGCACATGAACTGTTCCAAGCAGTGCTGCCACCTGCGTGTCCCCATGTCAGATATCCTCAAGGCGTTCAGCAAGGCAGAAAGATTCCAGGAAATGATTGCTAGTACGCGAACCATAAAAGGGACGACTTGATCTGTTGCTTGGTATATTTTTCTGATTTACTTGCCAGATCTTCGTACTTCTGTATTTTCGCCTGCTCCGCCTTCACGATGTCCTTATCCCAAGGTACCGCAACGTCTGTTAGGATCCTTTCATAGTTGCTCTTGAGCACAAGTGTGATATCAAGGCACTAGTCAGTTAAAATGGTCGTATTCCACATGAACTTCACTTACCCATTCTCGGTTACTGAGAGTGGTGAATGCTCGTACTACTTCTCTATGGGCATAGTGTTCTCAACGTATTTTGAGGGTTATTTTTCATGGCTTCATCTGCATTCTTTCTGTGCCAGCTGAGTGCAGTGTACTGCACACTTTCAGTAGCTTTACTATACTGTCTAAACAATGATAAATCAGCATTTCTAACAATAGCTTACTTGAGGAAATTTGTTCTTAAATCTTCCACCTCCTCCTCATAAATTCTCTTCCTGTAATCCCCCAACTTTTCTGTCCCCATAATTACCTTTTCATTCAGCGCACCTTTTAGCATCCAATTCTGGCTATGTAAATCCTTATATGAGTAAATCATATAAGGAATTACATTCTGATGTTACTCAGTCTTCTACCCTATCACATCTCTTTCACTCTTCCGCTTGGAACTACAAAGCTTCTTTACACGTCGAACATGCACCTATCGTATTTGTGATTTCATCTTGGCATTGAGAATCATGTCCATCTGTACAACTCCTTTTCTTTGGTGTGATTGGAACCTTATTGCAATTCAAAATTTGGTTGAGAATTCCATAAATTGCACATCTTGTCCATTATTGGTGCCTGTTGAGTGCATTTAAAAAAACAGCAAGTACTATTTTGTTTTTCAGAAATGTACAACTAATGATTTTGAATGTCACTATTAATTGTCTAGCATAAGGAGTCAAATTAATAATTTGCTCTTTGGTTGCTAAGATTTATAACTTCTGACACCTATTTCCATTTCATTGGTGGAAAGGTGTTAATAAATTTTGGCTTTGTCTCATCATTTTCCTTTTTCTGCTTGGATATCTTCCACCTTATTACAATGCATCATTGACATCTCCTCACATATGATTCAACTTGTCCCATCAGGGGGTCATTATATTCCTAAAAGCTCAATTTTCATTTAAATATATGTTTCGGGAGTGCTGGTCGTGTTTGGGTCGGAAAAACACGTGTCTCCTGGTATATTTATCCCACAACAAAAATGGCGGACTCGGAATGTAAGACCGGCTAATAAATAAAAGTAACACCAAAACTATACATAGAAACAAACGTCAATGTCTGTATTAACAAAACAAAGGTATACATAGACAATTGAAGATTGTTGCTTGTGACGAAACAATGAACATGAATGAAGAGATTTAAAGACTAAAGAATGTGTTCGTGAATGTACAGTTTAGTGTAGGAGAAAGTCCTAGAGAAAATGAACTGAAAGGTGCGTGCTTGTGTGTGTGCACGTGCGTGTATGTCTTTCCCGATGAGGAAAGCGTTTTCCTCGTTTGACTTACATCTTACACTCCCTGAGTGAAATAGCAAAAAAGAGAGTGATAGAGAATGTCACTGCCTATTTATAGGCTTAGAGAGTGTCCACTATCGGCGTTTTTTTAAGAAAGCAAGTGGGGTAATCTACATATATGTTCTATTACTTTATATTTACTTTTATATTTCTCAATTATAAAAATATATTTCATCATAACAAAAGATCCAATTTGCCTCATCAGATTGTATCTAGCTATCCATCAGCAGGGTCAGCATGTAACACTTTCTTCTGAATGTTTAAAGGATAATATCATAAATTTAACTAATATTTTAGATTTAAATGACCCATTCAAAGGAAGTCTCTTTGCCATAGTAACTTATGGTTATCTTTGTATTTCATTGAATTAATTTCATAGGAAGTCATTGCCATCTAAATGAAAAATGTTCCGACTTATCTCCCGTCTCCCTCATATATGCACCGCACGCGCACATACACATCAAATGGATTTCTAAGCTGTTGCCGGTGCTGACTTGTGTTGATCAAGTAAATATTTAATCATTAATATTCCTCCTTCTGTCCTTGTTCTTTTCCTTTGTATAAATTACAAGTGACAATGCAATTCATGCATTCATCACATCTATTTTAAAATAATGATCAATAAAAGACGTTGCACAACTACTAACACTTTTTAATTATTATGCTTAAATGTAATCGAAAATAAATCTAGCAAAACTGAGGACTCACTGTCCAGATCTGTAGACGTATCCTTAAGCAAATGTCGAGAGAGTAAGAAATTTTTGCACTTTATCGTAACATTATCCAGATAAAATAAACTGGACTGTTTGTATCTTATTAATTGCTGAATATTTGGAGACCACATAATGTCTGTAATGGAAATGCAAACATAGTCGTTTTGCACAACTTTTCGACTTCCTATAACATTAAATAAGTTTTGTCTACACAAAAGTGAAGTTAAGTTTAAGTAGTATATATCGTGGGACAATGTGAACTCTATTTTTTTTTCGTTAGCAAACTTGCACCACGTCACTGTGATGAAAAAATATCACGTTAGATTAACCTTTTCTGGGCTATTTTCTTTGCTTCAGGTTCACCTTGAACGAAGTAAACATATGAAATAATTAAGCGCATTGAAGCTGCTACTTACAGGTCTTGAGTGGTATATTTGTAGTATGACACCTGCGCCTACAGTTGATGAGACGAGTTTTTAAGCATTGAACATTATTGCTACTATGCTTACTTCGTCTCTGAAGTAATACCATTTTTGTAATGGTATTACCTTTCAAAATAGTTTTCGCAAATTATTGTTGTTTTAAGTGCAAAAATGTCAAGCTCGTTATTTAGAGAGTAGGGCATTAATTGAAATAGCTTTAAAATGTCTTTCATTCCATCCTTTATTTTTTTTAATGCTAAAACAAATCCGATAAAAAGAAACCGTATTTTATTCTGTTTTTAAAACATTTCTTCCATTGGGTCGCGCAATAGTAGCTCTATAACTTCTCCATAATATATATTGTATTCACTATTCGTGTTTTGAGTATTATTCTTTTCTCTCATATTCCACTGTTCTTTGTGTATTCTACTGTTGCGGGGCGTCAAGCAGGTGCTGTTAACCCCACAAGCAGAAAATTACGTAGGGTAATACGATCGAGGCAAGGATAACTAAGGCGAGGATTTCAAAATCTAAGCCAAATTTTATTTATCAA
Source organism: Acanthosepion pharaonis (assembly GCA_903632075.3). Lineage (NCBI taxonomy): Eukaryota > Metazoa > Mollusca > Cephalopoda > Sepiida > Sepiidae > Acanthosepion > Acanthosepion pharaonis. The sequence goes on along the minus strand of CAHIKZ030001569.1, from coordinate 1,472,627 downwards.
TTTGGCGAAAGTATGTACAGAAACTGTTTGGTGTAGTTCAATCGTGAAGTCAGGGAGTGCCAGTCGAAGGATCGTTTTGGTTCAGGGCGGCAGCCCAGAAGCAAGCAGATGGAACAGCTGTATTCGAGGTCCAGTCGATCTTCGGATGTTCGCCCTTAAGAGAACCGCGTCGGCGTTTACGAAGAGAGACGATCGGGGTAGGCAGTGCTGAGGTAGCCTGTTCGTTCTTAGAATGACGGTCGCATAAGATGCAGCTTGGTAGTGTAACGGAGAGAGTTTGGGAAACACAAACACACACACGTATATTTTTTTTTTGAAATAGTAGATTTGAACAGCGAAATTAGATCAGAACAATTTTGTTTACTGATGGAAATCTGATCTAGCACATTTGGGAATTGGGTCCTGAAAAAGACAATGGAAATGATCGAAATAAATTTTATCTGTTAAAATTTGAAATAGAGCTTACTAAGGCTATGAAATTCACATGATTTTGGGTTGAAAACGGCACTCGTGATAATCGTGTGCGGGCCAAGGGTCGATTTATGATCAACCAGATTTATCTATATAAACGCGTAGTTATGCTGAAGAAGAGACAGACGGTCGAGCGAGACGGAAGAGGCCAGACGGGAGAGGCCGCAATCGGTCGGCACGTCGTCGTCGCTGCGTGCCGTCACGTGCATGGTCACCCGCAGGCGGCCGTTACGGGTCGCGGAGCTACAATAACCAAAGAGTGGTTGGCTCGTCTGCTGTCGAAAGCATTCGAGCTGGGTGGAGAGAGGTCGGAGATTGAAAGTGACGTCAGAGATTAGAACCAAACGCCCGCGAACATATGTTGTTGATATAAGTACGAAGAAGCGAATTACTCCTCCAACAATCTAAGACTGCTACTGCTACTATTATTACTACCACTGGAAATGGAAACGTCGAACAAGCTACAATAACCAAAGAGTGGTTGGCTCGTCGGCCGTCGAAAGTAGTCGAGCTCGGTGGAGAGATGTCGGAGATTGAAAGTGACGCCAGAGATTGGAACAAAACCCCTGCTAACATGTACTCTTAATATAAGTACTGATGTTTCTGCTACCACGAAGATTACTGTTACTGTTACTACCGCCGAGGAGGAATGCAACTATAAGCTTTAAGCCACGCACAGAAATCTTTATCTCTCCATCGCAAGAGTCGCATATCGTTCTGAGACGATTTAACAATAAGTTAATCAAAACCCACTCTCTCTCTCTCTCTGTCTAGAATCCAGTGTATGAGTTTTTCTTTTTCTTTTTACGTCAAATAATTTTCTTTTCTGTAACCCGTTTCTTTTCTGTACTATTCTTTTCTGCTATATAAAAGACATTAACAATTCAACCATTGAATAGTTGTTTGTCCGGCTTTCTGCAGGTATATATATATATTTTTAGTGCATTCTAAATTTCTTAGCACAGACTCTCCAGTCGTGTCTACATCTTCAGTCGACCGTGAATGGATGAATATCACTTCTGCTTTCTGGATCAAACCAAACACAACGTGGGCATGAAGCAGGATGAAACCAGTGGACCGGTCGATTGATCTACGGATGCTCAGGGGACCTATGGTCACACCCTTAAGTTCGGTTAAGACCGAGTAGACACCTCAACCCAGAGAGTAAGACGTCAGAGGTTGAGGGAGTGGGGCGAAAGTGTTAGAGTAGTCCTTAGAAGGACTATCGCATGTAAGACGGTTAGTTAGTCCTTAGAAGGACGATCGTATAAGATGTGGCTTGGTAGTCCTTAGAAGGGCTATCACATAAGATTCGGCATTCTCAGACTCCCATGACACGGACGTTGTGCACAGACTCGTCTGTCGACCCAATTCCCGCGCCCCCTCTATAAAATTGAGGATAGCGAGCGCTCGAGCGGCTTCCTGTGGTCGTCACAGAGAGGAAGTACGGACAATCGATAAAGGACAAAAGGGAAAACGTAAGTGGCACACGCCTCCGCCCTGCCATTCACGGACAACCTTCGTCGACGCCAAATCTGACCGGCCGCGTCGACCTTTGCTCGTACTTCAGATCAATTTTTCTCCAGCTGGAGGTCGGGTCCAAACCACGCTCCAAGAATGCGAACAGGACCGTCCGTCCAACCGAAGGGCCCCGGAAGATCGACCCCCTTCCAGGCACCTAACCGCAAACCGGACGACTTGTCGCGGTTAATCTTGGCCCCTGTCACCTTTTCGTAGCGATCAAGCGCTTTCAGTACTGCCCTAATGTCGCTGCGGGACGACACGAAAGCAGATACGTCATCGGCATACGCAGAAACCCTGGCTCGAACCCCTCCAGGAACGGTGATTTCGTGTACGGCCGGACTGCGCGCCCTGTCCCTCAGCCGTCGAAGGAGAGGCTCCAACGCCAAAGCATAAAGTAGGGGCGACAGTGGGCAACCCTGACGAACCGACCTAGACAGCGCAAAAGCGCCCAACAGCTTCCCGTTCACCTGTACCACAGCACTGGGGGAGCGATACAGGAGGCTAATCCAGCGGCAGAAGTCGGGTGCGAATGCGGCGGCCTGCAGGACAGTGACAAGGTAGCGATGATCAACCCTATTCCAAATTGATCAGCGCGGCCTCATCGTCGTCTTTTACACCCTCTATGATCGTGCGAATCAGATGCAGGTTACTCTGAATTGTTCGGCCCCTCACAGAACAAGTCTGCTCCGGACCCAACAGAGACTCGGCAAACGCTCCTGCAAGATCTTGGCCAAAATCTTTAACTCTGTGTTTAGCAGAGTTATGGGCATGTAGTCATCTAGTTTCCTTCTCACACCCTGGAGAATCGGCCGGGGAGGAACCTCTGCCAGAAACAATTGTTGAACACGACAGTCAAAATAGGGACAAAGATGTGCGACAGACTCAAGTACAATTCATAGGGCAAACCATCCAGACCGGGCGACTTGCCTCTGTCGACTTTCTTCAATGCCGCGTAGACCTTGCCGTCCGTGGTCTCTCCCTCGCAGCTAGCCGCTACAGTCGGCGAAAGCCGAGGAAAGCCAAATAGTTGCGAAACTCGTCCTCACGAAGACCAGGCTCCGTGGTGAACCGGCTCTCGAAATGCCGCCGAAACGCCTCGAACATGTCGTCAGTGGCCCGAAGAGTACGCCCTTCCGGGTTTTCGACTTCACGAATGTAACGATTGGAACCTCGACGGATCTCTTCCTGGCGCAAGTCTTCGCTCATGTACACAGCTTCGGAAGACATCTTGCTTAACCTCTGTCTAATTACCTGCCCCATGTAGCGCTCGCTATTCGAGCGCTCCAAGGCCTCCCTAGCTAAGGCCATCTCTAGGGGACCCCCCCAGGGGACCACCTCCCCAGACACCGCCCGGGAAAAACTAGCCTTAAGCGTCCTCACCTTCTCAGCTCTATCTAGGACGAACTGTTTGCTGAAATCAGTGGTGAAGGACCTAATTCTACATTTAAGTCTGTCCCACCACCTATTCCTGATAACCGCCCCAACTAGCTCCCGCTGCACTACGCTAGTCAGCTGCTCCCGGAAGTCCCGCCTATCCAGTAAAGACAGACTGAACTTCCTCGGGGCTGCGTTATTAGTGGAAGAATTTTTTTTTGTTTTATCTCGGCCGCGGTTAGCATTGTTAACAACATCTTTTGGTTGTCGACTATAAATTACCTTCCACCTTTTGAATGTACACATGGGTTTCATTTGGACACCATGTGTATATAAATTAGTTTCTGCTCATTACTTTTAGTTAGGAGGAATTGTGTATGTTTATATTTCGTTTTGTTTTACTTTTTGCGTTTCGTTTTCTGAAAAAGCTGAGTCACCGGAATTTAATGGCATTCGTTCTGTTTTCCGTGGTGACATTTTCAGACGTTTTAGTAGCCGGCAGTAACTTCCGGCCCGGTGCGATACTTCCATCGTCTAAATACACGTTTACATTATATGTTCAATACGTTTCGTATATATTGATAAACAAAAGCACAGCGTAATATATCTTTTTTCATACGCTCTGTTTTAACAATTACATACATTAAATGTAACAGGAGCATCGCTGATTGGTTACTTTGTTTCTTAACAATGGAAGCTAGATGATCAGCTGAGAAAGAAATGTATAATCCAGGATTGGCTTTAGCTTCGTTACACCTAAATAAACAAGCGTATTTTATTACATTATTATTATTTTTATTTTATTTTTTTTAAACTGAAACAGAATTACACAGAGGATCCTAAAAGTAAGTTGAAATTGACGAATATCCAGCATTTTTACAACTTTATGTCCGAGGTGAAGCTGTTGTTTTCAGTTAAAAATGTTTTTGTTTGTTTCGGTTTTTTCTTTTACTCACACCAAGCATGCCACCTATTGAAAATCGACGGTATGTCTGTAAAGACAAGTTTTTAGAATAACATTTTTAACTCTGTTCGCCACCGTCAACAAGAATTTGCAATACACCATACCAGATGACAAAAGTGTTAGTCTTATAACTTAGTCTATAAGCAATCACTTTTTCTGTACCCAAATATCCTACTTATTTATTGGCAGTTCGACTGTTATTCAATGATCAGCTTACTCCTCAGCTTACTCCTCGACATAGAGATGCCTGTAACAGTTTCATCTCTCGCTTCTCCTTTCTCTAATTCTGTTCAACTCTGATAAACTAGCATGTTTCGGACAAATTTATTTATCCTCTTCCTTCCCACTATTTATTAATCTCGATGGTGTACGAATCAATGCGCCAGATATTTTGCATTAGCTGTTCTAAAGCTGTTTTTTTTTTATTCGAGTGTTTCTTTTTTACTGGTTTTCTCAGTTTGGTTGGAGAAGAGGTCATCACTTTCTACCCGTCAAACAGTTTCTCAATAATATTGCTACTGGACTATATACATTTGCTCTTTTATTCGCAGATCTGACTCCTGCGGTTTATTAAATACTAAGTTATTTAATTCATTATTCTGCCGAGTCCAACAGTTTTCTATACTGTGCCCTATCTTCAAACAGTAATGCCATCGGTTTACTTTCCCGGCCGATTGTCAGTCGATCTCTAGCATGATCCGCCTTATTCAGAACTCATATGTTTTACTTTACTAAGTGTCTGGGTTTCTAAATTAGGTTTACCTTTGCCCCGCCTGTGAGTTACGGTATATTCATTCGCTAATACGGCTAACTTATTAGCAGTTTTTCTGTCTTTCTTTCATCCCTGCTATACAATTTCTAAATTCTTTAATCAGTATTAACTGTTTTAGTTTTTCATATTCATTTTCGACATTCATCGCAGTGCTCCATCGGTTGAAGTAGGTTTCTTTCTGTCCTATAAAATGGCACATAATTTTGGGCCTTTAATTTTCTATGGTTTCTAAATTTTTGCCGATACGCTTTGGAAACAAGCTCTTTTAGGGACGCTGACCTCACTAAATCATAGTCCGTGCTGTCCTCCACCGAAAGTGATGCAGACGACTTTTGGGCATCCCAACATAAGACTATTTGTAATAACACTTGCAAGGCACTCGGACAGTTTAAATTAATTGCTGTTTTCTCAAAATGCGAGAAATAGCCGTTTATCTCGTCTTCCTGAAAGGTATTAGCCTAACTTGTTTTGTAAGGTCAGACCCTTGCTGCCTTACGTCACTATCTTGTCTAATAATCTAGAGTTCTCTGAATCTGATTTCCTGTTCAATACTTGACTTCTATAATGCTGTTATAGCGTCTATTTTGGCATTTTTTTACCTGAATTTGGTCTTGTGACATTTCCCGCACATTTACCGGTAATTAATTTAGTATTTCTTCTTCAAATATGTCGTTATTGATCATATGGTCAGCTATTATATTCACTAAATTTGCCTCTCTCATTGCTTTCTTAGCATCTATTTCTAAATGTTTATCCATTTCTAGCACGTCGACTTTTTGCAATTTTTTAGTTGGTCTAGGGATGGTTCTTTTAGAAAAAAGTTTCTACAGCTACCATCTTATTTTATTGTCTGTTCGTCACTATTGTTTTCCACGTTTTCGCTGATAGAGAATTCTAGACTCGAGCCCCCAATTTACGTTACAAACTAATTGCCGCAACACAAAATTTAAAAAAGTAAAGATAAAAAAGTGACTTGTTGTCAAAGGATATGACCAAGGTTTACTTTTCTGTAGTGGACGGATTCTCTTACAGCGTCAAATACACGGATGAGGCGAAACAACCAACAGTGATGAACACCAAACGCCAATATATAATTTGATAAGATTTAATTATAACGAGACGATACATGACGATACATGAAAACATTAATACAAAGTAGCGTGTAGAAATAGGTTTGCTATACATTTCTGTGTGGAAAGATGTATGCGTTTTATAACTGTTATGGGAACTTACCTATAACGATAATGGACTCTTCCTGACACTATAAATACTGCGCCTCTCAAGAGGTATAATGAATGAATGGTGTAACCAGCACCAGTTCATGACTGTTGAACTCTCTGCTTTGGCAAAGAGGAACCCGGACGAAGCTTTGCCGAAGGGCAAGGTTTCGTCCGGGGAGGTAGACAGGCCCTGAACCCGTCTGAGGGCTCGGGAAACCCACGTTAAACTTGGTCTTTTTTTAAAAGTTCAACGTTTTATTCTTGTCTGTATTTTGCGTAACGTTTTGTCTTTAGCACGTCTGTTTTATTATATTTTTTTATTAATTTATTTATCTTTTTATTTCCTTAATACTTTATTTTTGTAAAAAGAAAAAATTATAAAAAAGTCTTTAAGCAAAAAAATGGGTGCCAAGAAGAACGTAAAAAAACTTATTTGGGACTAGAAAAAAAAAGACTGATCCACCCGATAAATCGGAAGAAAATAAAAATACAGAATCGTCAACAAGAATGGTGGCCGATAATGGTAAAAAAGTTCAAGAAAAGAATTTGGTGGAAAAGAGCGAAAATTCTCTTATTCCAACTGAAAATATGGAAGCCGAATCAGGCCAAAATATCCAAACCAAGTAAAACAATATGGAAGCTGAATCAAGCAAAGAATCTTCTCCAAGAAATGACCTGACAACTGAAAATACCAACAAAGATGACAAAGTAGCGGTCGAGGAGACGCCCTCTTGCTGGTCGTCCCCACCTAAATGCAGCATCAACATTACGGAGTTCCTTGACAAAGCTAAAAGCTACGCCCATCTTGTTACAAAAGATGGGCTCTAAACAAATCTTGAGGAACTACAGAAGGTTGAAAAAAGAATTGTGTCGGTCTTTGTTGTGGACAAGCGTTCGCGCAAAATTTGTCGCTCCACAAAAGACACCGTCATAAAGGCATTGACGTCCCTGGGGATTAAACCACAGAGAGTCATTAAAGGCAGGCGTAGGACCAAGTTTCAGTTTATGAGGTCCCTCCTCAGACTGTCGGCGAGCACTTGGCAGCCTATCTGTGCCAATTTGGCCAGATGCTCAGTGCGTCCTCCGACGATCTGACCGGGGGATGGAGTTTTGAATTGATGGTGGATCAAAAGGCCTTCACCTCTATCCCCAACTGCCTGGTTGTTGAGGGCCAGAGGATGCCAATCATAGTCACAGGTCGAAGACCGTCTTGCTGGACAGACTGGTCACCTGTCCTCTTCCTGCCCAGAGATGAAGACCCTCATCTCCTTCTCCCTCAAAACTGACAATATTAAAAAAGACCCCTATCAGAGTTTCATTCGCCAAAGTCCATACTTCTACTATTAGCTCCAAACCATCCCCTGTCAAAACTCCGGCAGCAACTCCAAAAAAGGTTGGCAAAGAAGCCCTTCTCCCGAAAATTTAGACACTACATCACATAAAAAACAGAAACCGATTTTCAACACAGGGGAAGACGTGTGCCGGGTCTCCAAACAACTAGAGGACAAAGCCCTTCGATATTCCAAAAAAATGAAGAACATCAAATTTGTAGTAAATTTCCGAAAAATAAACAACTTAAACGTTGAAAACCCCCCAAATTTCCCCAATGATCAGAGAGGTGAAGCTGGACAACAAATTTGAGCCATGGTTGCGGAGGCAAATGAAGTTTTTGGCATGTTTGCGCCCATGGCCTGCTTTGACAACGACAGTGTTAAAAATTTGCAACAATTTTGTTCAGGGAGGTTCCCTCTTTTTGTTCACCCCTCCCTATATAGAGCTTTAAAATTAACTTTCCCTCTGGACATTGGCGGTCTGTCTTCCGACGGTACCATCAAAACTGAGATGGGAACAGGCTCGATTGGAGAGGCCGTTGGTATCCTTTACCCGTCCATGTTCAATGCTAATCAGTTTCAACACTAATCGGTTTCATTATGGCTCTCTGGTTAGCTAGTCTGAATGTCCGCGGCCTGACGGCGGAGTCTCGCAGGGCGAAGCTCCTTCGTGACCTTCAGCGTCTCGGAGTGAATGTTTGTTGTGTACAAGAGACCCGTTTTTCTACTCATGACGATGAGATCATTCTGTCTAGGGAGTTCTCCCTCTATTCAGCATGTTTTGATGGTCGTTCGAGAGGTGTCTCTTGGCTAGTGAGCAAGTCTTTGAAGGCTGCGTGTACTCTTGTCGTCGCAGATCCGGGGGGGGGGGGAAGGCTTTGCGTGCTGGATGTTACCATAAAGGATAAGGCTCTTCGTCTCATTGGGATATATGCGCCCAATGTCCATTCTGAGCGGCCTGCTTTGTTTCGGCAGATCGAGCCGTTTTTGACCACATCTCGTCGGGTAGTTTTAGCGGGGGATTGTAATGCCGTCCTTGACCCCAATATAGATCGTATAGGACCAAATATAGGGCCGGGACGTGAAACCATTTCGGGACTTTATCGACAGGTTTGATCTTGTCGATAAGTACCGGAATGAGCACGCTCGGGTGGTCGTTTGAACTTGGACAAATAGTGGCGGCTCGGATGCTGGGGCTATTTCTAGCTACCTCGACCGAGTCTTAGTTAAGAGAGTCGATGTAGGGCTCTTAGGGTGTTCAAGTTTTCATTATATAGTTTATACGGACCATAGGCTTGTCCGGGTCCGTGTAAACTTAGATAAGCCTAAGGTTAGGTTGGCTGGATACTGGAAATTGAACTGCTATTTGGTGAGCAGGATTTCCGGGACCAGCTGCTACTAATGATACAAAGAGAATTGACGGGGCGGTTGTTGGGAACGCCTGGTGGGACAATTTAAAATCGAAAATTAGAACGTTTGCTGCAGATTTTAGCCGTCGACTCAATCTAGATAGATTAGCGGCGCAAAGGGCTTTAGAGCAAAAAGTAGATCGTGCAGTGAAATCCCGTGATAGTGGGGAAATAGCCTTAGCAGAGTTTTCCTACTTGCTTATCAAGAAAGATCAAGCTCTGGTAGTTAGGGCTAGGTTAAAAAGAATGTCCCCTGAGGCAACGAATATGGCCGCTGAGTTGCGCGCAGAGGAATCTCGGAACGCCTCTCGGCGACATATCGCGTGCGTCACATTGCCGGATAAGCGGACCATGACTTCAAACGCGGGCATATGTGAGGCTTTTCGTGACTACTTTCAGGAACTTTTTAACAGGGAGCCCGGTCTGAGCCCTGCTCAGTTCGACGCCTATTTAGCCGACTTCTCCTGTCTTGAGGCAGCTGAAGCGGCTAGGTGCGAGGGTCCCATCACAGAGTTGGAAATCTGGGAAGCGTTGAAACAGGTTGACCTGGATAAATCTCCGGGACTAGATGGTCTTACCTACGAAGTTTACTTGAGGCAGTCGCCCGTTTTTGTTCGTTTGCTGGAACTGATTTTCAACCACTGGATGAAGCAGGGGTCTATACATCAACGCTTCACCCTGGGTATGATCAAGTTGCTACGCAAGGACAAGAACAGTGGGGATGGGATAGGTAATTTTCGCCCTTACCTATGTTAAATACAGAGTTAAAGATTTTGGCAAAGATCTTAGTTTGCAGACTGTCCTGTCTAGTCTGATTGGTTCCGAATAGACTTGTGCTCTGAAGGGCAGGACTATTCAGGACAACCTTCATATGGTACGCTTGATCATTGAGAAAGTCGACAGTGAAGCCGCGCTGATCAATTTAGATCAGTCCAAGGCCTTCGATAGGATTGACCATCGATTCCTGGAGGCTGTCCTTTCGGTGGCTGGTTTCGGTTCGTATTTTCGCACCTGGACCAGACTTCTGTATGCGACTCCCGGTGCGCTGGTGGAGGTGAATGGGGAACGATCGGAGCCTTTCGCATTGTCTCGCTCCATTCATCAAGGTTGTCCGCTTTCGCCTTTGCTTTACGTTCTTGCGTTGGAACCATTCCTTCGCAAGTTAAAGGCGAATCCGGTCCTGCGCGGAATTTTCCTTCCTGGGGCTACCACCTCGGCCAAGTATTCTTCCTATGCTGATGACGTTTCGGTTCTTGTGTCGAGCAGAGCCGAGATTGACGAAGTCAGCAAAGAGATCAGTGGTTATGATATGGTGACAGGGGCCAAGATTAACGGTGATAAGTCTGTTGGCTTGCGGTTGGGTGCGTGGAAGGGTGTTTCTCTTCCCGGACCTTTCCTCTGGACGGATGGACCGATCAAGAAACTCGGCGTCTGGTTCGGTCCTGATATCCAGTTGGAAATTAATTGGCCGGAGGTACGAGGGAAGGCCGAAATCACAATTAATCTGTGGTCTCGGAGGAATCTGTCCTTGAAGGGGAGGGCGGAAGTATGTGTTTCACACATCTACCCGATTCTCCTTTACCGACTCTCTGTACTTTCACTTCCGTATACCACACTAATGTCATTAGTAAAACTTTTGTTCTCTTTCTTGTGGAAAGGCAAAGCTGCTATGGTATGTCGGGAGATCTGTTGCCTTCATCCATCTGAAGGCGCTCTGGGTATGCCTAGCATTGAGAAGTGTGCACTCGAGCGAGGAGGAGGCCCATCGTTTGCCACAAGCCGAATGCTCCTTCTATCGTGAATGTCGTATTGCTCTGAAACGTCTCTTATGGGCATTGAATGGCCTCTCCAACGTCCAGGCGTTGTCTCGTAGGGCATTATATCAAGTATTAGTCTGGGGGGTGCGATGAACTGATTGACGAGCTCGGTCTTACGAAACAGGAGGCTCGCTCAATATGGCCTTGGGCGCCTGGGTTGAAATGTCTCAATAACGATGAGGCATCACTCACGTGGCTGATGATTCGTGGGGCCCTCTGGGTCGCCAAAAGACTTTGTTCATCGGGCTTGGAGAAATCTCCAAACTGCCGTCGCTGTATTGGGGAAGTCGAGGCTATTGGTCACACCTTTCATTGCAGGGTGATAGCGCCGTTGTGTAGGTTTGTTGAAGGTCTCATGGTCCGCATGCGGCAAGGAAAGTTCTTTGTCCTTGAAGCCAGTTGTGTTTGTCGCAATGTGGTGCCGCAGATGACGAAGGCTGAACAATATGTGTTCTTTTGCTTGCTAGGGGTTATGAGAGTCATGATTTGGACGACACGTAAGAAGGAATTCTATGAGGGCGAGAAGTTCACTTCTTCCCAACTGATCTTGTTCTCTAAGCATCAGCTTAAAGTCAAGATTAGGACGGAAAAGCGGTGGCTCACCTCATCAGAATTTGGCAAAAGGTGGGTGACTCTTGCGCGATTATGTCGAGTAAAAGGAGCTGACCTAGAGTGGCATTTTGATGCCGGTTAGACATCCGGATATTGTTCTTCCTGAGTTGAACTTGGGCAACCCATTCCGTAATTAGGTTAGTGCAGGTTTTGTTATTTGAATCTTTAGTTTTTTTCTTTTTTTCTCCAGTAAACTTAGCTAGGGTGTGTTTTCTCATTGGCCCCTTTTATTTCTGTCCCTATTTTTCTTCTTTAGTTTAATTCCCCATTCCCTCCCTCGTTAGGTGGTCAGTGATATCAGTTCTCTGGTGGATGTGGAGCGTTTTTTCGTTTTCTCCGACTGTGTGTGTTTTTCGTTTTCTGTTGTCGTGTTTGGATGAGTGCGTGTCTGTGTGAGTGTTAGGGATGAATGAATGTTTTTTATATTTTGTAGGCCTGCATTGATTTCGTCCAGTGAACCGATGTTTCTGCCACATTTAAGTATTGTGGTTTTTTTTACTACTAACAATAATTTTGCTTAGTTTCTTGTAAATAGATTAATTCATATTGTATATACTCATTGGGGATCCTTTTAATTTGTTGTTTTATTCCCCCCCGCCCACAGACGTCGATTTGTACATATGGGGAGTATTTAGGATTTTCATTGGGTCAATGAGGTATTATGGTGGATGTAGTAAGAAAGGCTAGTAACAATGTGGTGTTTTGGTGTTAGGAATATTGTTTGTATGCTTGTGTCAGTGCTTGTGGATAGCTAAGTTTAAAAAGATAGATGTAGACCGTCCTTTTCTCCATCCCCTTTTTAGGCCTTGTGTCACATTTTCTATAATTTTACAGAAATAAATATTATGAATGGTGTAACGAGCACCAGGTCATGACTGTTGAACTCTCTGCTTTGGCAGAGAGGAACCCGGACGAATCTTTGCGAAAGGGCAAGGTTTCGTCCGGGGAGGTAGACAGGCCCTGAACCTGTCTAGGCGGGTTCAAAGGGTATATTTTTGGCCGAGCCTACGGGCTCGGAGAAACCCACTTTAATCTCAGCCTCGTGCCACATATATTCCTCTGGGTGGGATATTAAATACAATGAACGGTGTAACGAGTCGAGACAATATTATTTCACTCTAAATCAGACGGACAGTCATTACTAACAACTTCAAATTCTTGTACTATATTTCTGTTGTAATATATCTTTGTTATTTTATTCTTGTGTCCGTGTTGTTCTTCCTTGGTTCTAACCTTGAACCATAACTGTGGTGCGAGGATATTGGACCATAACAATAACTGATATGAATAGTTAAAGCTCACTTAGCTTTAGTCATTCGCCTGAAATAAAATAGGTTTTTCTTTTTTCTCTCTCTTTTCTTTTGTTTTATATTTCTATTTTGTTCTTTTTACTTTCAGTTTATTTCGTTTCGCCCGTACAGCGATATCTTTTGATATATTATTCTTTCTTTACTGATATGAGTTTTGATCCCAAGAGTTTGTCGTTTATTCTCTTCTTCACATATTCGGCAGTGTAGAATTCATCGTTCTAGTAGGAAGATTCGGCGCTGTATAAGTCATAGCCTGCGTCGTCCAATTGAGTGGGTCACACATGCCTGTCTTAGGTGATTATTACCCTTAGTAATTCAACCGTGCATTTGATATATGCAGCATAGTATGTTGATTTGAGTTGAATCGGAACTCGTCTTCAGTGTGCGATTTCCTATGCTTGATGGTAACAAGTAAAAAGATGTTACTCGCTTAAGATCCATGTTCCAACCGATTCCTTTTGATGGTTTGATTACGTGATTCTGCATGTGTGTGAGAAGCTAGTTTTAGATCTCACTGGGATCTGTTATTTAGGTCATCAGCCTGTCTGATCTAATTGTTCTTATAGTCAGTGACTACTATGGCAAATTGAAAGAGGGCGAGTACTATATTATAAAGAGTTGGAAAGAGATTGTTTGCTAAGTGTACTGTAAAGTATGTGTGGTTAGGGGTTTGGGCCGCGTATGGCTTTAACACCACACACACACACATATTTATATATACATGCACATACATAAATCTATGCAGAAAAATAATTTCATTTTCTTATCATTGGAGACTGATGATTCGTTCTTTTTTTCTGCAAACGCGTTCGATGCAGTAGATTCTTATTGTTTGTGAAAGAGACTTTTGCATCAGCCTCTTTTCATTTTCCATTGCTTCAATAATAAAACAGACAGATTATGAACAAATCTTATGCTTTTACAATATATTTACAGGAAATGGTATAATGATTGACAACATTATATCACTGCGCCACCTAATTAGTTTTTGTTGTTGCTTTTCCATAATACACATCAATTATCGAACGAATCTTTTTTCTAAAACAAATGCAATTCTGAAGGTTTATCTACTAAAAGACAGATTTAATCATTTCATGTTGAAGTCACACTCACAGTATCATGTGTAAAATACACAATGAAAATATGTTAAAATATTTGGCATCGTCTTTGGTGTCCCTTATCTCTATGGTTTTGTTTTGTTTTGTAAATTTTACATGTACGAAAAGAAATTAATGATCATGATTCAACATCAATTGTACATGTGCAAAACTTAGATTTCGGTAAAGCTTTTCATTTCATCTACCTTCTCCTTCCGGTACATTAGTCAGTGATACTGAAAGCCATAAGCCTTCTACTTTCATGGTACAACGTGATAATCGTTACATTATTTTTTTTTCTAATTAAGCAAAAAATATACGGGGTAAATTTTCTCAAAAATAAAGTGCGTTGTATACGACACTTCCATCTGTATATAACCGATGAATATAACTTATCTTCTTGAGAAAGTTACCGAATAGAATTAAAATAAATGAAGAAAATTAAAATTTAAAAGTAATTTTCTGATCGCCTGACACTTCTGAAAAGAAAAAACTAATGATTACTTTGATTCAATAAAACAAATGTCTTTCTTTGCGGGTTGAAGCGAAGTTCAAACTAATGCAAAAGAAACGAGCGATGTATTTAAAGTTTTAAGTTTAATTTTGCAGAAAATGTCGATTCCTTTTGAGATCACACTAATTAATTATTTGTGTGGATGCAGTAAAATGCTACTAGTACTTTCCTTACTTTAAACGTTATAATAGATTTTCGAAAAAATTTAGGGTTCTTTTTTATTAACATAGATAATTTTGTTTCTTTAAACAATTTTAAATTCTAGGTTTTGCTTGTAGTAGGTGCATTCATTTATTGATCCTTACCCTCAGATGTGGGAACGTTTCTTTTAAAGGATATTAAAATAATTATAAAAGGAAGGAGAAGCTACTGTTGGTTAATAGGTGATGAAGGAACACTGGAAAATATATAAATAAAACTTTACTTAAAAACGAATATGAAACCAATTATGAACATAAATGCCAAAGGATTTTTATTGGTAAAAAACCCTACGAAAAAGATAGTTTAAACAAACGTTTGAGGCAACAATTAAGGCACACAAAGGCAGACGACATGAGCAGAGTTAAAAATAAAAACAGACGATAAATTTAACAGACAAAAAAATGTAGGTTTCTTACACAAATTAATTACTTTGTGTGCCAAACGACAGCCAATAACATGTATAATCACTTCAAATAAAATACGCCTCTTTTATAATAAAATTTACAATGCTACATAAGGTCCTCAGAAAAGGTAAACAACATAAAAATAAATGAAGAAAGGAGGAAAATACTTCTCTGAATATTTTTCAAATAGGCACGATATTCAAAGCAAAGTTCGTGATAGCAACGAAGATCAAAACAATCACACCAGCCGAAGAATTTTGCTTTTGATGTGGGAGCGACTTTTATGTTCCTTCCAATTCTCGTGGTCGTCAAATTTCTTTTGTGGTTTTTTTTTTTTTTTTTTTTTCTTGACCGAGCCGACCTGGGTTCATGCTGCAGCTGTTCTTCGAATCCTCGGATTCAATTCTGTTTCTGTTTTTATTCACCAAGATAGGCTCCAGATTTGCATCTCGAAATTTGGAGAGAAACCTTTTGATTGGCTCTGAATGAAAACCAAACGCAGCTATTTCCTCACAAATCGAAATGTACCAAAAATATTTTTGAAATTCAAAAGTTTAAGCTAGAGCCCAACACAGAGTATGATTTCTCTTAGAAAAGCAGACAATACATGCTCCAGCAGCTTAACTTTCTTATAATGCAAACAAATATTCTATACACAATTTTCTTGTAGATGACCAACCAGAAAAGAAAAACAGAATGTACAGACTTTGAAATGTACTTTTTCCTCTGGCGTTATTTTGTAGAAACAAGATAAACAAATTTTTACTTTGGGTGAAATCAAAGTTTCCTAAATCTTTATTTCCATGAATAATAGATATCGTGTTCATGAAATATTTTTATAATTTCTTTAGTGATTTGAAACTTATTAAAAATTGGAATTTACTTTTCAATAAAAAAGAAATATTTTGAACTTCTTCCAGACTCGTTTTACATTAGAAAGCACATTTTTATGACTTTTCGTTAAAATTTTACTTGCAAATAAAAATTTTATTTGATAATCATTTTACTTTAAACTATATCTTGTGTCCGTTCTGACTCCTATCGAGGGAAACGGATATGGGCTTTTGGTTTACAAATATTTTTCTATTTGGTTACTTTACTTCGTTGACGAAAGTGAAAATTAGAATCAATGAAAGATTATCTTTCTTCTATGGTAATTATGCGCAAAATATCTTAACTGATATGGATACGCAATTTCATAAAAAAAAATGCGGCTATCTGGTATTAATTTTGGTCCTTTTTCCCAACTGAAAAATTCAAAGAGACCTTCAATTGAAATAAGAAAAAATGTCCTCTTTCCTCTTCTCTTTATCTCCTTCTCTCTTTCTGTTTATGGCTCTCTCTTCCTCTCTTTATGGTTTGACCTGCTTGATCCAAAACGTTGGAATAAATGTGTCCCATTCTTAGCGCAAGAGATGATTCACGAAAGTTAAACCAATAAATGTGCCGGATGGTTTCCTAATTTGATAAACAAAAACTCTTCTGTACGCAAGATATAAAAGTTAATTTGTGTCATAGTCTCTATTTATAAATTACGAGGCAAAACAGAACGCCAAGAAGTGACAATATAAAAAATGACTGGGGGTGGGGGTCTCAGTTACTTTGAAATCTAAAAATCTAAAAATCTAGTCGATTTGAGGTTTTATCTTTTATGTCTCTAATCCTAAAAATGTTATTTTAAAAATCATTTCGATAATTCTCCGCTGAACTCCGAAGATTAAGAGCTTAATAAACTACATTACTTGAATGTTTCTTGTTATTGTACTATTACGATCCAAAGGTCCAGAATGTTGATCCATGTTTCCATATTAACATACTCTGCTATAATGGTTTGGGATTTGGAATTGGCGGAAGGAGAAATCCCAAGATGAAACAAAATAAGTACATTTATAATTTACTTGGACAAACACCCAACACCAGCATTTCTGTGCTCAATTAATTCTTTCAAAATGAGCAGTAGATTTTTATTATGCATTTCTTTGTGGCAATTGCATAGGTAATTAATGTTCTTTTGCCTCTGGGAGACGCCTCACTTAATCTAACAACTTATCTCTTCAAACATTACTTTATGCATAGTAATTTTATCCACTGACTTGCTATGATATTTAGTCCAACTGAACCACTTTGTTCAGTTTGATTCTATTTATAATTTACTTTGCATGTATATCTTTATATACGAGAGTAATGCCTTCTATTTATTCCCATGGATAATACAACAGGTGCAGGCAGTTTACTAACACCATTGAATAAAGCAAGTTTTCAGTAGAAAAATACTATCTTCCACAATCACCACCATTGACTATTTTTGAGTCACTGGTCATTTCACAGGTTGACTTCTGGAGCAGGACTGCCCGGAAAGTAGTTTGTCACACATAGTAATGTCGCCAGTGCTGAAACGCATTACCCGCAACCTAGCTACTGTTTGGTCTCCATAAACGTTTAGTAATGGGTGCAATTTTCTCTTTGTACGTACTTTCATGTCAGACGCAATTTTTCCAGGCAGATTATGGATTATTGGCGGGAGTGTTCATCCTCTACGGCCTTGCTACTGTTATTCAACTCTGACGTCTTGGGCCAACATGAAATAGAATGCATTACTTTCGGAGCTTAATGGAATAGAGAAAATTACTTCAATTCATAATATTCCGATAATGATGTGACTAAACATCGGAATCTGAAGAAAATTACAATTGTTTATTAATTAATTATCGCCAGAATCCATCTTGCACGTTTATAAATCTACCATTAGTCCGTATATTGAATATTGCTCTCGCATTAGGTTTGATGCTCCTGCTATATATCTCGAAATTCTTGACAAAATCCAAAGAAGTATCAGATATTATCGATCCTGACCTGGCATCAATGATTTTCCCACCGGCGTAACGTAGCTTCCCTTTGCATTTTCATGGCAATTATTCTAATAAGCTTTCCACTTTGGTAACTCGACTGCATGAATTTAAGCGTAGTACTATATTGTCAATACGGTCTCATCATTTTACTGTTGAAATAACTATAGATACTAATTTAATTGAAATAACTATAGATACTAATCTGTAAGTTCTATTCTAATAGTTTTTTTTTTGTCTCGTGCTCTCCCGGCTTCTTTCTTCCCTGTCATCTATGATCTTTAGAAATTTAAGTGCAACACCAATCGTCGTCATCTGTCTTCCTAAAACTTGTTCCTTTATTGCCCTTCCTTCTCAATAACGTTTTCTCATATTCTTTCTTGCGTTTTAATGACACTATCGCCTTGCTTGGTGAGAAATGATTTAAAAACCAATAAGTAAAAATACGATTTCGTTTCCAAAATACCCCAGGAGAATTCTAAAGAATTGTTAATTTATGTGTACGAAAGTAACTCATTAATAAAAAAAAATCATAAATGTAATAAGGAAATATTTCTCTAGATTATTCAAAGTAAGCCAGAATGATGTGGAACAAGTTTCCAAGATCTTCAAGCCGCACACTTGTAAAGCTGGTGGATAATTTCAGTTCTACTTGTTCAGCAAAGAACAAAACTTTTGTCTTTATTTGCATAAAACCTGTGAATTAAGTTTTTATGGTCTGCTGTTTGGATTACATTGATGCATTTACTTTTATGATGGAATGGCATTATAAGATATATGAACTGCCCTCTAATATTAACAAGAGCCATCTACGCGATTTAAATATTACTTCTCCCATTGTAGATCTGTATCATACATTTTTATTTTTTATCATAGCCGATAAAAAGGTTGTTTATTGTTTAACAAAACGTCTGTCAGGTTTATCTTAAACTTCGAAGCGCATTTGAGTATATCCGTTAAAAAAGTGATGATTCCTCATTGTTTTAATGCCTGGACATAATTAGTTTTTATATTATACAACATAATCTCCATTTTCAAAAGGAAAAAGAAAACTAAAAAATGATCTAACAAAAAAGAAATAGAAATTTTTAAGTTAAAGTTCAAAAAGCCACAGCAAAAATTACTGTTTCATAATCAGGGGAATTGTTGACGAACTTTCGTTTCAAATATCTAAGTTAAAGCTTAAAAAGATAATAGTTTAAAAATATCCCTTCTTCTTTCGTTTTTATTTTATTCATTTTTTTTATTTCTGCCATTTCTTGTATGATCAGTTAATGTAAAATTTGAAAGAAAAAGAAATGAAAACGGTAAGAAGCAGCAGCAAAATGAAACGGATCGCTTACAAACTTTGCATTTTCAGCACAAATCCTAGGGAACAATAAAATTATAGTAGAACAATTAATGTTTAGAGTCATACTGCTTAAGTGAACTGAA
Source organism: Acanthosepion pharaonis (assembly GCA_903632075.3). NCBI lineage: Eukaryota > Metazoa > Mollusca > Cephalopoda > Sepiida > Sepiidae > Acanthosepion > Acanthosepion pharaonis. Next base: position 1,453,327 of record CAHIKZ030001569.1, on the reverse strand, counting down.
CCTAGAATCTACAATATATATGAATGACAGAATCTTCAATGTTAGATAAAAATCTAAAAGTTTCTAATTTATGATTCACGTTCGATTAACGTAACAATTATATGTTTAATGGGAACTAACTCAAAATTGAATGCTCTCCCTTTACTGTGGATTAAATGCGTTTTTCTCATTGTAATTTGTATTCAAGTTTTCTACGAAAATGTGAATTTCTTTGTGAACTAAAATAATAAAGCAATAAGAATTGTTTTTAAATCACAGAAGAATAAGTAGAATAACATTATTTTTAGTGGATACCCATATTTGAGTAGACGTTCAGTTTATTTATAAAACAGTATATTTATTTTCATCTACCTGCTTGAATATTTGAGAAATTCTATTACAGAAAAATATGCACTCACTGTCGGGATTCGAACCTGCATTCCCCTGGTCAGGGAAAACCGCCGTTAGATCAGATGTGCCACGAAGAGCGTCGATGACCAGAAAACGCAAATCTTTTTCCTGCTCTCGAAATATACATATCTGCTCAGTTTTGTATCCTAACGTTACCAAAGCAATTTCTAAAGAAGTGATGGATTTTCATTTATTAATCCGGTAGACGAAAATAAATATACTGTTTAATAAATAAATGAAACATCTACTCAAATATGAGTATCCACTAGGAATAACGTTTAAGTAATAATGATAATAATGATAATATATATATATATATATATATATATATATATATATATATCATATATATTATAAAATGCATTATATAAAAAAAAAAATGATAAAGCTATTTGTATATTTTGTATCTTTTATTATTATTATTATTTATTTGACGTGGGAGCACAATAAAGGTTTTGGGGAAATAATTTTATTAGCTACTCCCACAGCATTCGCCAGTTTTTGATATCTAATAGTTTTTTTGTAACTGGACTAAATTTCAAATCCAACGGTCGTTAATGACCTCAGTGCGATAATCACTAATCACTTGGACGCGACATTTGATAAAAATTTTATCGGCATCCTCCTCCAAAGTTTCTCTCACTCGGGTCATACAACATATAAACATCCATATGAATAGACATTGTCAGAAAATAATAATAGAAATAGACACAGAGAAACATAAAATAAGTAAGTAACTCCAAAGAAAGGCGATATCTAAGGTTTAAAATGCATTTTTATAAATGAAACATTTTTCTTGAAGCTTTTATATTAGTTTTAATTTCAAGCTAATTTTTATGCCATTTTTAACTATATTTACAAATCTGTCAGAACAACGTACTTAACTTAATTAAAAATCTTTTCGAAAATAAAATATACTTTCTGAAACTTTGAGGAAGATTAGCAGTTTTAAAGTTTAATTATTCTGATTTGAAACAAATATTTCTCTTACTTTAAAATATTCCAGAAAAGCATCTTTTTAAGACGGAAGTGGGTGTTTTTATGAGGTATTGATTTAACATATTGACTTATGCTTGGGAATTTTTTTTTTCGAACGCGGACAATTAATGTGGCGATTACTTGACGGATTTAACGTGAACGCCATTTTTATATAATTTTTTTGACTACCCAGTAATCTAAAAGTTTAGGAAAATATTCTAAGTAATCTAATATTTCATTGAATTTTACGTATTTTGACTCTATATTCTTATTTACAAAGATGCTTGTAGAGGAAATGTTAAAAAATTACAAATAAATTTGAAATTTACTATAGTGACCGCTCTTATTTTCTGATAATGTCATGTATAGACGTCCGTATTTACAACAATAGTACGTTTATACACACACTCAAAAATTCTAAATTCTTTTTAAAATATTGGTGATCGCTGAATTGTGCTAAGATTTTCCATTTACGATTAGTAAATAGTTTTACTTAACAATATCACCTAACCGCTAGCAATTAATACAGAATTTTAAAATATTTAAATCATTAAAATTATACTAATTAAAATTTTTCAAAAATGAAAATAATTTTTGTAAAAATTCATTATTCACTGAATTTTTTTTCTTAAGACAATAGTATTCTTAAGACAATATAATATATCTTATTCATGAAAGAAATTAAAGGTATCGGAAGTGGGAAGTGAGAAGAGCGTTCAGTCGTCAGTGGATCGGGTAAACTAACTAACTAACTAATTACCACATAGCTTGTCAAATCATGTAGCAAAGAGGAGAAAGACAGTGAGGTAGGAAATGTTTGCATTTTTATAGACTTAAACGACGCTGTCTAATAACGTTTTCCGAAACCAAGTGGGGTAATCATATTGTTATGGTCCAAGGTTAGGACCATGGAAGAACAACACGAAACACAACAGTAGAAATAACAAAGAATATATTACACAAGAAATAATACAAGAAGTGAAAGGGTAAGACTGTCCGACTGGTTTGGCGTGACTGCTATCAGCTCGACTCTATTCAATACCGTCCCAATAGCAAATCCGTTCGTCTCTCTTAAGAGGCGTAGTATATATAACGTTCGGCTGAGTTTGTTCTGTCGCTCTAGGTAGGAACCATGACACCCACCTTCCAAGTTTTTACCTCACAGGGGTCTTTAATATTTTTTCCTCTTCGGATTGATCGTCAAAGGCTCTGTAAACTTTCTTTTTCGGCTTGATTTCCGCGGTTCTGAAATTACGTGAGGCCTTTGCATATTGAATGTGTCAAATATTGTGTCCATTACTTCCTCCTCTTCCTGAGGTAGACCGTTAGAATCCTCTAACAGCCTCTTTCTGATCTGATTTAAGTACCTTTTATGCGAGAACTTCGGACCCTGAATTATGGAAATCACGTTCCCGATTCTTTTCTCTATTGTAGCTGGCTCCCAATAGGATGTATTGTTTTTAAATATTTTAAAAAAAAATATCCCCTGGGTTAAATTTTCTTTTTGGTACAAACGACGTTGGTGATTGCTTTGTCTGTTTCGGCAGTAATTTGTCGAATACCGATCTAATTTTTCAAGCGAACTTATAGCCGATGGCGTAGTACTGTTCGGTGTAATTATATACATTTGCAAGAATTGTTGTAAAGCCTTTTCCGTTGGTACGTCATAAGCTTTCCTTGGTGCTCTTTTTAATGTATCTACAAGACTCTCCGCTTGCCCGTTCGACCTTGGGTAATATGGCGGAGATTTGATGTGTTTCACTTGAAAAGTTTCACAAAACTCTTGAAAATCCGCAGCTGTAAATTGTGTCCCATTATCGGTGACTAAACAATCAACCACTCCGAAACGAGCAAACAGCTCGTGAAGGCAATTGTCGTCTCAGAAGTAGATTTCCTACAACGAAATACTTATGACCATTTGCTGTAACTGTCTACTACAATTAAGTAGTAGAAAACCTCTAATGGACCTGCGAAATCTACATGGATTCTCGACTACGGTCGATCTGTCTTAGGCCATGGCTTATGAGTGATTGGAGGTGCCTTGGCTGCTAAGGAACAGCCCTTGCATTTGTCCACCATATGTATATTATCTTAATCCATGTATACATAACTTCGAATTAAGGATTTCATCCTGTTCTTTCCTGGATGGCCCATGTGGAACTCCTTGAGGATTCGCCTTTGTAGCGTTTTCGGGGTTACTACTCTTTCATTATATAGCAGAACATTATCACATAACGAAAAACTGTTTGCAATGTGCTTATCTTTTCCTGCAATTTTTGTTTTCATTTCCTTTATAAATTCGTCATTCACTGCTTCGTTTCTTATTTCCTGTGACGGGGAGGTTTCGAATTGTACTACATAATGATGTTCTAACATCTTCCTCATCTTGTAGTGCTGCAATTACGGAATCTTCTAATGGCCCCGTTTTCTTTGGTATTAGTCTCGAAAGACCGTCTGCATGCCCGATTTTGTTTGATGGAAGATACTCCAATTTGAAGTTATAATTTATTAAAATCGTACCCCATCTTAATAATCTATTAGCAGTGTAGACAGGTAGACCTTTCTTTGATCCAAATATTGTGAGTAACGGTTTGTGATCTGTCTGTAAGGTAAAAAATCTACCGTAAATATATCTGTGAAATCTCGTGACTGCAAAAATTATCCCCAGGGCTTCTTTTTTGATTTGCGAGTAATTTTGTTCGGCTGGTAGTAACGTTCTTGACGCATGCGCGATGAAACTTTGTAACTCTTTAAATTTTTTGGAGTCGGCATTTTTTTTTATTGCTTAGGCTCTTTCCGGGTCTGGTCTTCTTCCTTCTTCGTCAATAATATGGCCCAGATATTTTATCTCCTTCATAAAGAAGTCACATTTATTTTCTTTTACCTTAAAACCGTAATTTTGTATCTGTCTGAAAACCTCTTGAACGTGTTCCCAGTGTTGTTCAATATTTTTGTATTTATCAGGATGTCATCAAGGTATGCGATCGCAAAATCCAGTCCGCCTAGCATAGTGTCCATTATTTGCTGGAATATCGCCGGCGCGACCTTGATCCCGAATGGTAATCTCTGAAACTGATATAATCCTTTATGAGTGTTTATGCACAACAACGTCGAGCTTTCCTCATCTACTGGTACTTGTAGGTATGCTTCGCTCAAGTCTATTTTTGAGAAAAATTTTCCTCAGTTCAACTTTGTGAAAACTTCCTCTGGACTAGGGAGAGGATAGTGATAATCCTTAATCGCTGCGTTCAATCCCGTCGAGAAATCAGCGCATACTCGTATCTCACCCGATTTCTTTTTCACGTAAACCGTAGGTGCTACCCATTGACTATATTCCACTTTTGTCAATATACCGGTTTTCACGAGTCTATCCAACTCTTCGTCTATCTTTTCTAATGATTCGAAAGGTACATTTCTTTTCTTCTTGAAAATGAGTTGTACATTTTCTTTAAGTTCGATTTTTGCCTCATTTTTTTACACCTTCCGAGGCCGGCTGAAAATATGTCGGGAAAACTCTCCTTTAATTTCTCCTTCAATTTCTCTGCCTCGGTCGATAATCTTTCCACTTTTTGGCAGAGGTCAAATTTCTGCATCCAGTCAGTTCCAAATATGTTTTCCGTATTTTTTAGAACATACATTTTTAATTTTTTGGTCATTCCGTTGAACGTCATATTTGTGATAATCTCGCCCTCAAATTTGATTTTTCTTCCTGTTACCGACCTGGCTATTTTATCTGTTCTCAACATGGTCAGTTTGTTTAATTTCTTCCACGCCTGTAAGTTAATAATGGTTAAATCTGATCCGGAATCCAATTGAAATCTGATTTCTGATTTTTTTTTGCTTAACATTTCTACTTGTACGTATTTTCGTATATTTATCCCGTCCGCTTGATTAGTTCTAGTATCTCTTATTCGGCTTTTGTTTCATTTTTTCGTTCTACAGTGCGAACTTTTATGTCCCACTTTATTGCACGACAGACAAGTCTTATAGCGGTATGGACAGTCTGTCTTTATACCAATGCAAAATCCTACATCAATAGCATGGACTGGGGGGGTTCTTCTGGGGTTTCATTTCACGTTTTGTAGAAAAATAATTGGTTTGGTTTGTTTTTGAGGAGGGCAAAAAACGTGTTTGTTGTTGTACTTTTCGTATATGAGCGATGCCAGTCTCTTCGATATCTTTCGAGTCCTTTTTTACACTTATACATCTCTGACAATCCTCAGCCAATTTTTGTAGCGTCAATTCTGGTTCTGGTTTTTGTTAGAATTCTCCATCTGATCTCCGTATCTTTAGTCGAAACCAGGCCTTGGACGAATATCAAACTTTTAAAATTGTCAGGGCTGAGTTCAGATAACTTAAAGTCATCGCAGTGTTTGTTTATTACGCAAGCGAATGTTATATATTCTTCGCTATTCTTTTTTGTTAAATTTAAACATTTCCACCTTTTGTGGAATAGTGAAGTGTTCGAACTAAATAATTCCGTTAAAAGTTTCACGGCTTCCCTGAGTCAACTCATTCGTTTTCCTCGGTAGGATGTAGTCTGCGAATTTAGTGTATTCGCTTGACCCTAGTTTCCTCAGTAGTAGACGTACTTTTTTCGCGTCTGACCAATTCCCGCAATCAAACTCACATAAATCTTCATATCTTCTGAAGTAAGCCGCGAAGGTTTTGTCTTCGTCCGGTGCAGTCTTTGATTGAGCTCCATTTAGCATTCTGCTTCATTTTCAGTATTCTGTTCTTTATTTGTTACTGTAGTTATTCTTGTAGTTCGAGTTGCTTTTCTTCGTTTTTCTGTTGAATTTCTAATAGTTTTTCATCGAGTCTCGTCTGTCTTTCCTCATTTCTTTGTTGCTGCTCGAATTGCATTTTCATTAGTTCTAATATGGTTGCCTTAAAGTTTTCCATGTTTACACCGTAATTTAATAATAACACAGGCTATCTGTTGTCATGAGAAGAGGAGGGGAAAAGTTGTGTACTGGTGCAACGATTTTTCCTTTTTTTCTCCTTGTATACTTCAGGTCTTTGTCGTCTCTTTTGTTCTGGAACCCTGGTGCGAAAAAGATTTTCCTGCGTAGAATTCGATTCTATTCTGGCTGACAGGTAAAATTCCGTGTCTTCGTTATCACTGTTATGGTTGGTGTCCAAAAAGTTTTTTTTATCTTTTCTTCGCGTAGAACTTTTTTTTTTTTTTTTTTTTTTTTTTCCGTCGCCTGTTATGGACGACCGATAGCAAAAGAGTTTTCTTTTCTTTTTTTTTTCAATATCCTCCGCGTAGAATTCGTTTCTTCAATATCCTCGTCGCCACTGTTATGGTACAAGGTTAGGACCATGGAAGAACAACACGAAACACAACAGTAGAAATAACAAAGAATATATTACACAAGAAATAATACAAGAAGTGAAAGTGTTAGTAAGACTGTCCGACTGGTTTGGCGTGGCTGCTATCAGCTCGACTCGATTCAATACCGTCCCAATACCAAATCCGTTCGTCTCTCTTGAGAGGCGTAGTATATATAACCTTCGGCAGAGTTCATTCTGTCGGTCTAGGTAGGCACCATGACACATATCTTCGGTTCCCTTACTCTTAACACAATGTACTTATTTTTCTTTATTTTTACTACTCATTATTAGTGATTTTATCGATTTTATTTAATTTTCCAATAGGCTTCTATCGCCATTCATAACAATATTTTCTACAACTATTATATACTACTGTAAAAATGTTAGGAGGAATAGTCTTTATTTTAATATAAGTGGTAATATAAAGCACAGGTAACTTTCGCATCCCGCTACTACTTTTATAGCAATCTCAATTTTTGTGCAAATCTTTACATATTTTTAGAAAACCTCAACTTCTAATTGGTCAATAAACACACAAGTGGGCGTTACAATCCACCCACGTATAAGACTTTTTCCAGCGCGTGACCAAATCAAAATTTCCTGCTTCTTTCTCTGGATCCTGTCACGTGATTACGTTGATTATAAATACCAGACACAAGTTCGTTCTCTTCTCTCTCTTGATTTCTCTCGCTACTAATGTAGTTGTAAAAGAAATCATATCTCGACCCCTTGCTGGCGGACGCTATGAAAACATATTCACACACGCACACGTACATACGAAACTTTTCAAACTTAATTATAAACATTACAAACTAACATATCACGAATATTCAACTACAAGGACGTGGGGACGCTATTACATAACATTACAAGCAATGGAAACTTAATTACAAACATTACGGAACATTCACGCCTTCAACACTTCTAAAGCTAAAAGTTTACTCAACATTTTCTCATCTTTACAGAACTCTTTCAACTCTTTCACAGTGAACATTTCGAGCGGCAGGTTCATTCAACTTTCTATGAGCTCAGATAAAAATATTTCATTAGTAAAGACTTTAAATCCAGTCAAAGGGAAGTAACCCCTATGCTTGTAAATCATTATACAATTATAAATATAAATCTCGTTGTTGCTATAAAACCGTTTTGTGTTCCTTCTTTTTATTTCTCTTGTTGCTTTTGCTTACACATTTGTAAAGTAAAAAAAATGTACGGGTTGATTTGGGCCGTCAATACCGCTACACAACGGATTAATATCAATTAACTAAAATTAGTATTAAATTACTACGTTCCAATGCTTCTTACTAAATGTTATGGAGCCTAATATAGCGAGAGACGCAACTTAAAATAATAAAGATAATCGTTGAACGTGACTTTTATTGCTAGACCACAAAGAAAAATGTATTTAACACTTGATAAACACCTTTTGTATTTAACAACTCTTTGTCGTGAATATGGAAGTCACCACAGATATGAAAGCTAGCTGAGGGAAATTCAGTGAGGATATTATCAATCCTCTCAGATATTCAGTCGAAAATTAGTGTCCTATTGTCCTGAGGACAATAGAGAGTGAGAATGAATGTGGTACTATGGATAAATGCTACGCAGAATGACATATACGGGAGATCATGTTTCTTTTTTCTCGCCGGAGTCGATCCTTCAAATCTACAAATCAACCATTCGCCCTTGCATGGAGTATTGCTGCCATATATGGTCTGGAGCCCCTTCTGTTCGTCTCAAGGTTCTCGATAAAATCCAGAGACAGATATGCAATGTAATTGGCCCTGATCTGGCATCTCGTCTGCAGTCGCTCTCTCACAGACGTGCCGTCGCCTTCCTCTGTCTTTTTAAAAAATACTTTCATGGTAATTGCTCCGATGAGCTGCTTTCGCTGGTTCCCAGACTTCGTGAATTTAAGCATTCTAGTAGGCTGGCATCTCTCTCTCACCCTTTCACTGTCGAAACTGTTAAATGTAGCCGTCTCTTCTACTCAAACAGCTTCATGTCTCGCACCTCTCGCCTGTGGAACTCCCTCTCCTTTTCCTGTTTCCCTGATAGCTATAATCTGCAAATATTCAAATGTAATGTCAATCGACGTCTCCAGGTGTCTTGATCTATCCCCTATGATTCTCTTCATCCTTTCCTCTATCACTCCTATTTGCTCTCGCTCCAACTCTTTGTAACCCCTTGCGTGCTAGTAGCTTCCCGCCTTGCTTGGGGCGAAACGCTTAATCTATATATATATGGCGCGTTCGGCGGAGGAGGGGCGTATTGAACATTTGTCAATTTTGCAGCAATACGCGCTTAGAAGTTTTTTTAGAAGTTTTACGCAGTTTTGATCAACATTTCTTTTCATGACTAGCCGTAAGAAATTGTAAATGTAGGACTGCCTTACACTTAAGTAAAATAATAACAATAATAATATTTATTAAGAATTTATTACACGAAATATCAAGTTTTACGGAAACATTAAATTATGTTTTTAGTTACATAACAAATAAAAAATAATATAAATTTTGATGATATATTCGATTTGTCGTTAGGACCATTATTTACATTATTCGGACTATTGTCCTCATCTTTGTCGCCATATTTATGGCGGTAAAGATGAGGACAATAGAATCTCAGAAATATAGACAGACTTTGTCGTTTGGTATTTCTCATTTTCTCCTTTGTTATTTGCAGTATTTTAGAATACTTTGGCTGCAATGCTAAGTTTCCTAAGTTGAATAAACTAGAGCTATTTCGTTTAAGTTTTGTTACCTCCCTTTTCCTTTTTTGTTTTTAGATCGCTTTCTTCCAATCATTTTGATAGGCAATAGCGAAATTCTGAAATTTAATCTTATTGTCTTATTCCGTTTCAAAAATAAATCCCATAAAAAGGAATATTTTAAATTAATATACGACCTAAAATAAAATGCTTTTGACAAAAAAGTTTTAATGATTTCACTATAATTATGTCACAAATATAATATTCAGCAAACAAATCTACGGTTTATTGTTAACTCATTTCATTGCATGGTTACGAAATATTGAGCTTGAAATATTACGTTATCGGCTCTAATATTTTGTAAAATACTTGGATATAACATAATGAATAACTTGCAGTGAAAAAAACAATTTTCGATTTTTTTAAATATGCCCCTCCTCTGCCGAACATGTCATATATACCTAATATATATATATATATATATATATATATATATATATATATATATATATATATATATATATATATATATATATAGTGTATTGCGGCAGCAAATCATTATTTAAACGTATGTTTGTTAAATATAACAGGCAATAAATGTCTTATGTCTGATCATGAACCGTTCTAATATACGTATATTTACTTTAATTTCGGGTGAAAATAAAGACAAAAATTGTCCAATATTTGGATATTTTTTATTAAGTTGGTCCTTGATCTAAGCTTTCGGCTTACATGAGCCATCTTCAGAGTGGTTATACGGACATTTTAACAAAGACATTCACCATCAAAGATAATGTTTTCTTACGTTGACACAAAAGATTGCTATGCGACGATAACAGTCAAGATGCGGTTCTATGACCTCATACCACGCGAGAGGCCGAAATATTAACAGCAGAACCATATGTCTAGACGCGTTTGAAATGTAATTTTGTTGAGTTGCTTTGTTTTAATGTAAATAGCCTCCAAAATCTGAAGGTTCTTTTTACTGTGTGTATGTGTGAGTATTATTGTGTTATCAACTAATATCTGTCTAATATTATGTATATGACTATGTTTTTCTAAGAAATGTTGTTTAATAAAACTAAGATCAGACAGGTGACAGGTACAATCTCTGAACGGGCATGTAAATTGATACTGGTCTGTTTGTCCGTCTCCGGCGAATCCACTCTGCACCAATCTTGCGCCCCCACGTTCTGTTTCAGTATCTGCAAGGAATATCGGTGAAGAACTGCCGAAGCATCAGGCTTGACTCCACTCTGTCCTGGCTATGTTTGAAACTTAATTAACCTCAACAATACTCATTAACAAGCGTGAAAAATAACAAATTTTATTTATGGTACTATGATTAATATCTTGAATACATAAACAAAAGGGATTTGAAGGAATTCTCAAGCTGGGAAGAAGAGGTTGCAGTTATGGCTAAACAGTCCAGAGTCGTTCAATTATTGAAAAGAAAGTAGTTAATCGAGGGAATTAAAAAAAAAAAAAAGACAGCACAGAGAACAGGCTGATTGAGGCACCACGGCCATCCGGCAGGGAGACTGTTGGTCTACTAGCGATGAGACCAGTTCGATCTTACTACTATATTCTCTTTCGGTGACTGCTTTTTCTGGGGGTGCAAACCCCAATTGCACTGCAAGGATTAGTCAGCCAAGAATAACGTTAGACGACTGGTATTGGCATAACCAATAATAATACTTGACTAATAGTCTTATTTCATAGGCCTTGAAAAGGAGGAAGGAAATCTCGCAAGAACCCAATATGATTGGTGACCCAATCAAAATAATGGCCCTATGACACAGGGGGGGGGAGAGAAAAAGTCCATCCCAGCCCTTCTCTCACTGGCGAGCCAGTCAAAAATGGTGGCCTTGTATCGCATATATCCACCTCCAGTGGAATATTTTCCATGTTCCAGAATCTCACCGTCATTTGACCTGATTATCACAGGTACCATCATCAATTCTATCTGAAAATGTGTTATATTCCTGATCAAAACAAACCTGACCTATTAAGATCTGTTTTGTGACACCCATTCCAAGGAGCAATTCCTTTATCAAAATTAAAGCTTATTATTTATTTGGGGATGTTAAAACATGTTAAAAATCGCTACACAATTCAGTTATGTTTCGACACCTTAAATGTGTCTCTTCAGGCGATGTTAAACTACTGGCGAGTGAAAGATTAATTTATTTTCAGAATAATTTAAAAAATAGACGAGTGGGCTTTGCCAAGATTAACCAATCGAATGTAACCTAGGCTTAATTCAAATTCACCGGAAACAAATTTTAATATGGGTCATGACACGAAATTGTCTGCATATAAAACCTAGACAATTTCCTTATGGGCAGATACAGATTGTTACATTATTTCGTAAGATGTATCGAAGTCTGACGCTCAAACTTCCGAAGAAGCAAAAGCGAAAGAGATGGGGAAGTAATTTAACATATTGTTAACCAGTTAATTGCTCGTTCAGCTTCTTACATAAAAGCAACTGGTGAACTTTAAGCAACTGGTGAACAACCTAACTATTCGGGAAAAAAACCGTTGTTTATCTAAGTACTATTTCTACAATAGTTAATCCGACTGAGGAAAAATTTTATATTGGTAGTACTAAGAATTCTTTTAAGACTAGGTGGTATCAACATGTCTTATCCTACACAAATAATACTTATAAAGATAGTACATCACTTTCTAAAAAATTTTTTTAATTTAAAAGAAACTAATAAAACTCCTAAGGTAAATTGGAAAAAATTTTAAAAAAGCTAGATCATGTAGATCTTTAATTTCTCACATTCACGATTAACGTATCCAGCGAAATTTACAATCTAAAACTGCTGTATCAGCGTTGTCAAAAGATGGTTGATCCTAACAATAACCCTAAAATGAGCATGACAAATTCCAAATACATACTACTGGCAGAAAAAGGAGGGAAAATCAAACGCCACGGTTAAGTGGGAAATCGTCAACAAAGAGCAGGTCCTCGCGGGTAAAGGCGATAGGCGTAATCTCTGCCCGAGATTATGGCAAAATGCTCAACAAGCGGCTGGTGCTCATAGTATCCTGCAAACATGTGAACAAGTTTCTGACGCAAAAACGGAGCATGAAACTTAACATCCACCTGCCTCCTCTGTAAAGCTAGTCAGCGGGGCACCTGTGTGAATTGGTACTACTATCATTTTCCACGTTTCTTTCCTACACACCACCATCATTAATACTATTGTATTATTTTATATAATATAAGTTGGAGGGGGAATCTTTTTGATTGAGCATTATATTGCTTCTTTCACTGTCTGATTGTGTAACTGTAACATTAACCAACTTCTCGTCCACATGAAACATCTTGTTGTGGATGGCAATAAAATATAAGTACTCTTTTTTACTCATATATATATATATATATATATATATATAATTATTATGCCGGCAATTTTTCATTTGTATTTTAAACTCGTCATTTGTTGCTCTGAGCTCAAATATATTATAATTATATTAAATATTTTTGAAAATTAGATTTCATACCCGTTAAGTCTATCTCGGGCCGATTTGTTCTACTTGAGAGGCCGCTTGTCTCTTCCGCTGAATCCGACTTTAATAACTATTTTATTTAAAGAATTAGTTTCAAAATTCTAGGAAGATTACCAACTGTAACAAGCAAGGGTGAATAAGACCGGAAGGTACGACGGCCGAAATCAATGCGGAAACTTAGAACAAATCTGTTAAAAATGAGCACATATTTTTTCAAGGCAGTGACACTTAAAAATTTAACTTAAGTTAAGTTCCACCACCACCCTTTCACTCAAAGACAAATAATATTTATTTATGACTATATATCAAATGTGGCACAAAACTGAAACTGCGGGAGGAGGAAGGCTTGTCTTCATCTGTCCTATGTTTAACTTCGCTAGTCTCAGCCATTGACGCACTTAGCCGACAATATTTCATTTACCATAACTCCACCTTTTTGCATACCTGTCAATTACTCTATGAAGTCCTAACTAGTCCCCATATGCACATTTTTGTGGGTGGGGGCATAAAAACAACAATTTATTCCCAATGTGTATTTACGACGAATAAAAATTAAAAAAAACCCTAAAATCTCCCCACAATCCTCAATTGGGACAAAAATATCGGTTGATATCGAAAATGATGCCGGACTGAATAGATATAAAGCGACTCACTTTACCAACCACTTACTGAAATACACAAAACCTGCGAAAAGCGCGGCCTGCATCCACTGTAAAACTGATATGTCTGTAGCCTAAACTAAAGAGGGGACAAAGATAATGGGGGATGATTAGCAAACATACCCTAGGCGGATAAACAGTACTTAAGATTTATTACAAAAAGAATAAAGGCGAGAGGCGAAAAAAATGTTCGAAAATTGACGTATTTGCTATAATGCGTGCGTCATCGAAAATTTTACTTGAAACCGTAAAAATATTACAACACATTGACTGCCAAAGAAATCTGTGGAAGTCGTTGGCAGATTTTCTCATTAAAAAGGAAACTATACAAACTGTTTGCAATGCTTTCTCGGTCATGCGTTTTAGGTTGTAAGCTCGACTATTATTAACCACCAAAGCGAATAGACAGTCGATATATCATATATTTACACCTTATTGTGCTTTCAATCGGCAGGTGTGGATTTGTTTGCTTTTTTCAGAATTTGGACGAGACTAAAAGGCGAGATTAAAACTACGTATAGATTTGTGCCAAGGTGTGTATGAAATACAGATCATATTCGTAATTTGTAGCACTGGAATTGCTGTGAACGTTGTTTGAATAATAGATGCTACGAAGAACTTTGTATTTTATCACAAATCTAGATGCGCCAGGGAGTAAAAAGTCAAACAAACAAACAAACAAAACAGATGGAGAAAAGGGGAACGAATTGGTGCATATTCACGAGAGAATGAGTAATACAAGTGAATGTCTGTTATTTATGCTTGAGAAAGAAACAAGGACAATTGAGATTACTTGGAACGATGCCTCAGTGATAAAAATAAAAATAAAAACGTAAAGGAAAAGTTGCATTTTGTCTCCTGGTGCCAAGATTATGAAAATTGTTAGTGGGAAGGAGTTGAACTTTTCAGCAGTTCTCAAGCTGTTGATATGCACATGTTTTGAGGTGAATTAATGTTATTCTTTCTAAGGAATCACACAAACCTTAACTTACGGTGAAAAATATAACGAAGAATGTTAACTTGCGTGCCATAATCTAAACATCGCGCAACTATAAAAGCGATGACTTAGTCTTTTAATAAGTTTAATCTTCCCACATTTTATTTGATATTCACTAGAACTGTTCAAATTACCAGAATTAAAACATTAAGCAAAAATCCACTAAGTTAATTACTTTTCTCCTTGTTATTACCAGGGAACTTGTTTCAAATATTATGATAGCAAAATGTTGGCGTATCTTACAAATAGCATTTTTAAAACCACGAAACTGGGTTCCAGTTAAAAATACTCCCGCTCTATTTTTCTAATAAATCATAACTTGTATGCATGTATGTATGCGTATAACTAGTGGAAATCGTAGGTGTGAAAGAATGAAAATAAAATAATAAAATAATTTCCTTTTCCTATAATTCAAAAGGAAACAAATTTTATTACTCCACTTCGGAAAAAGAGATGATCGTTCTCTTCTCATTTTCCAATCATTGAGTTCGAACGTGTCTAGTAGCCGTCTCAAAGGAAAGGCTATTCATTCGCCCTCACTCAACGTTATGCTGAATTGAGGTCGACGATTCTCTGTACCTCCGCATCATGTATCTACGTGCGTCAATATAGAATGGTCATTCATTTTTTAATCAAGTCTTCATTTTATCTATTCAATCTCTGTTCGTGACACGAAGTCAAATACCAACTCTCAACAATTGATGACGCGACATCAACAGGCAGAACAAAAACTCAACTATAGACACTTTCTTAAACCGAGAACCAGTGAAAAATTAAGTCACCCAACTTTTCTACATACCATACCACGCACATGAATACAAAAAGAAATTTTTAAACAAAAATAATTTACTCGTCCGTTTCTTTTCTTTTTTTTGTCAACCTTGCCACAATTGGATGGAATGGACACAGCAGCAGCAATGCTCGGTATCAAAGCCGCTGCTATGAACTTGGTAACTTAGTTGATGAACTTTTGCCATTTATGAAGACAGATATAGTTCAAAACACTACATCTACAAAAGGCAAACCCGAATGACAGCAAAACCCCAACACACAAATGCATACTGGAGTACATCCATTTTATGAAAATCAGAGACCCCCAATTATGTCTGGACATTTATTTTGAAAAAAAATCAAAACATTCAAAGCATGTTGTCAGTGACAGCCTGCAAAATACAGCCGAATTTCAGATCAACGTTACCAGCCAGAGGAGCTATGCCGAATGAAGAGTCTGGTTCGCAAAACCTTTAGTGCAGATTGCTATTGCAACCAGGGATTCGCCGCTTTTTGAGGTTGCATCCTGGATTGGAAAAACAACGCTGAAGTTCCTGATTGATACTGGTGCTTCAGTGACAATACTACCCAGCAACTATGCTAACGGACTTTGCCTAAACCGAACACCAGTCCGCCTATCCTCAGCCAATTATGGAGAAGCGTCTATTGACATAAACTTTCCAGCACTTCGACGCTCGGATAGTCTGTAGTGGTGGCTGACACTGTTAAACCATTTTTGGGTGCTGACTTACCGTGACACTATGGGCTGTTAGGGAACTGTAAAGATGGAATACTAATGGACCCAAATACTACTTACAGGGTAGGCACGTTGAGGGTCCCATACACCAGATACCCATCTGGTGTATGGGTCCCAGTGATAGTCTCCCAGAAATTGTACGTCCCTTATTCCAAGACCAGCCAACACTACTTACATCAATTATGAAGGAACCTAGTCCGGCGCTATCAAAAGTCAGGCATAACATAGATGCAGGTGATAGTTCACCTACCTATGCTAAAGTGAGACAAATGCCTGAATAAAAACTTAAAGCTAAGGAGGAATTTACCAAGCTACTCCAAGCGGGAATCATATGACAGTAAAATTCTCCCTGGTCGCATTCCTTCACATAGTTCCAAAGTTCACGCCTGGACAGTGGTGCACCTGTGGGGACTACATGAATTTAAATGTATTGACAAAACCCGACAGATACCTAATGCTGAATATCAAGTTTTTCTTCTAAATTAGGTAAGAAATATATATTTTCCAAAAGAGATCTTCTACAAGCCTACCCCCAAATACCCATGAGAGAAGATATAGAGAAAGCAACAATTTGGCCTCTTTGAATATATATATATATATATATATATATATATATATATATATATATATATATATGCCTTTTGGTTTACGAAATGCGAGAGCTAAGTTTTAAAGATTTACGGATAGTATATTCCTCCAAAAAGACTGTGTTTTCACCTATGTGGATGATGTTCTAGTTTTCTTTGAAACAAAACAACATTACAAGGATTTTTTAAAAGTTCTAGGAATTTTACAAGAAAATAATCTAAAAATCTCACTGGACAAGTGCCAGTTCTTCAAAAAGGAACTTTAATTTCCGGGCCATCACATTAGTCCAGAAGGCTTAACTTCCACGAAAGAGAAAAAGCAGGAAATAAATGAATTCCCAGAGCCAACTGATTCGAAATCACTTCGACCTTTTCCACGGGCAGCATAAATTCTTCTACCACTGACTGAGCTGATAAAGAAGCATCTTCAGAGCAAAAGCCATATAGTTTGATGATGATGATGAAAAAGAAGCATTCACATACATTAAAAATATCCTGGGCAAACTCAGTACACTTCCGTACGACAACTCAGATTTAACTCATTATCATCTGGTGTCAGCATTACATCAGATGATTGGCAACAAACCTGATCCTATAGCGTATTTCTCTAAGAAACTCTGAAAACCATAGAAAATGGTTCACATTTGACCTGGAGTTACTGGCAGCTTACTTGGCAGTGTTGCAATTCAAATCCCAAATTGAAGGTAGACATGTCACCTTGTTCACTGACCATAAGTCACTCACGTTAGCTTTTCATAGAATAACGTGGATGAAACCAGATAAACAGAGACATCTGTCGTTAATACCTGATTATGTCGCTGATATCTTATATATTCATGGGGAAGAAAACATTGTTGTAGACTGTCTCTTCAGACCAGAAAATGCCGTGACAGCCTGCCATGGCGTGACACAGAAATAAAGGCCTACATAGACAGCAGGCTAAAGGCTTAAACTGTTGGCAACAAAACTATTTTATGTGATATTTCCACACCCTACCCAAGACCATTTATTCCACAAGCATTGCACAGGGTGATCTATGATAGCTTCCACAATATGTCACATTCAGAACCCACAACGACAGTAATACTAACCAAATCCCGCTACCTTTGGCCTGACATGCATAAGAACATACGGGCATGGATCAAAGAGTACCTTAATTGCCAACAAAGGTTACTCACTATACTAAATCAGTTTCTTATTACCCCCTACCCCTACACGATTCGAAAGCGTCCATATTGAATTTGTAGGGCCATTACCACCAAACATCAATCACAACAGCACATATTCATTACCAGTAAAGTACATCCTAAAATGCATAGACAGAGCTACATGATGGGGTGAAGCTACATCCATGCAAGACATTACGGCTACAATAGTGGCCATGTTGTTGCTAAATGTGTGGACATCTAGACATAGAGTTCTCCTGTATGTTGTCATTGATAGAGGAAGGCAGTTTGAAAGTGATCTTTTTAGTGAATTATCAAAACTGATAGTATTTCACAGACTAAGAACCACTGCATACCATCCACAATCCAATGGAGTGATTGAAAGGCGACACAGAATAATTAAAACTGCCATAATGACAAGAAAACAAAACTGGTTAGATGCCTTGTCAATAGTGCAACTTGGTTTACGAAAACTACCAACAGACCAAGGATACACACCATCTGTTGCAGTAACAGGGACTTCAGTGTTACTACCCAAGCCTATAGTTGAAAAGAATTCAATGGATTTTACTAATGAAAAGTTTCGGTAATTAGCAAAAGAGATGATAAAACTCGAAACGGAATTTCTCTCAGAAGGACATTTACACACTGTTCCAAAGTCTTTCAATCCCTAAGAACTAAATAAATGCACACATGTCTTGTTACTGGTAGACAGTGAGGCACACTTCAGAAGCCCCTTACGCTGGACCATTTAAAGACATCGAGTGACATGAAAAATATTACTGTGCTCCGTTCTGGAAAACATCAAAATGTGCCCTTGGACAGACTGAAGCCTGTAACAATTAAAAATACGTTTGCTTGATCCAAAATCAAAGGGAATGGCAGCAACTGACACATTCACAGATGAACTATCAGCTGAGAAAAATACCTTAGATGATGACCCCTGAAAATTAGAACAATCACAAACTCACCCTAGAACCACGCGCTCAGTAAGACTGATAACGTTTTCTAAAAAGAATGAATTTATATATTTCTAACAGATAATGTATTTATACAGTTCTGGGTGGGGATGTATTGTGGTGGAATGAAAATAAAATAATAAATAAAATAATAATAAAAATAATTTCCTTTTCCCATAATGCCAAAAAGTGTTTCCGGTTACGTGTAATTTTTTTATTACCCCACTTCCGGAAAGGAGATGATCGTTCTCTTCTCACTTCTCAACCAATGAGTTTGGGCGTGTCTAGTGGCCATCTCAACGAAAAGGAGATTCATTCGCCCTCACTCAACGTCATGTTGTCTTGAGTTTGACCATCCCCTGTATCTCCGCATCTTGTATTTACGCGCGTCATTCATTTTCTAACCAAGTCTCCACCGACATTCAATTTCTGATAGCGGCACGAAGTCAATGCTACTGTCCACATAGGTACACTAACTAACGCCCCACCTCCACAGCAAAGTTTCGAATGTTTGTGATGCACATTCAGGTAAAACGCAACATTATTTTTTAAAACAAAAGCAAACTCCTAATTAATGTTATGAAATGCAGTGGGCAATTCATTTCTAGAACTATTGTCTGTCTGTGCTATTATTTTAATTCTATTTAGCAAAAAAATATTGAATCAAAACACAATACAGGAAATCGCTCAGAAAGAAATACTCAAACAAATCGGCAATCATTGCATGTAATTGGTGTGATAATGAAAAATTCATCCTGCGCAATGTTTTCTTCAAATCTGTTATAAATTCGCCTCTAGTGAGTTAAGCTAATGTCCAATGGTCTGCTTTTAAGAAAATGACAAAACCACATCTAATAATCTACCCATCACTTGTAAAATCGCGATCTCTACAAAGTATATAACTTTTACATTCAAGGATATATTTTCGATTTAAACAAAGTTTATAACTTACCATTGTATGCAAACGCGTCTATGGAAGTACACATTTGACTCACTCCTCCCACAAAGACGAAAATCTCTCAAAATATAATCTCATTCAAAATCGTTGAATGAAACAGTCGTAGACTAAGGAATGTTTTCTCAGATAAATGAAAATGAATGATATATATATATATATATATATATATATATATATATATATATATATATATATATATATATTCAATTGCCTTTCTTGTAGAAAGCCTTCTTTAGGTATTTAACTGACGATATATAATTTAGTCTCTGTTCAGTAACTTACTGTTAAGTGAAGTTTATTAGAAGACTTAATTAGCTTTATAAAATTCTATATCTTATGAAGCTACAGATTTATGAACCATGGGATTTACCTAATATAAAAATTGGCTTCGTTTTGGTTTTTGCTTTTTGTATGGAGACTCGTTCGGTCATACAATACATGCATCATAACATTTACTGCAAACCTAATATCAAATTCAAGATAAAACCTAAAAGCTGCCAAACAAAAGAAAATGAGAAAATTACCATGAATTGGACTTGATTATCTAAATACAACGGTAAATTAAATTTCAACTTTCAAAAATTATTCTTAGCCATTTTTAATATCGTAACAATTTCATTTGAATGAGTCAGATGCCCTCTCACAGATGAACAACACTCTAATTGACAAATGTAGTTGCACCAATGTATATTAAGAATTCCATGGACAGAACATGTGAGAAATAGAAAACTACAAAGAAACTGTTGCTAACAATCAAAGTGACAACTGTAAGTTTTGGTTCACATACAAAAAAGGCGTGAAGAATTTAATACCCGCGTGGTACATTGACGGCAAATGATGCAAGGGAAAACAGCAAATTGCTTATTTGGCAATTAAGCCAGTACTACAAAGATAGAGGCAGGATTACTTAGAGCAAGTTGCAGAAAGCTATGATCGTCTACCTTCTGAAAGGATAAAGAAAGACAGAAATGGAAATGTATTAACAGCAACTGTTGTCGTCCTAGTAATTCCCAAGATAGCCCACTGTCATGCTAATATTTCTTATTTGACTGAATCAGTAATTAGATTCTCGATTGCTAACTATCTACTATCATAAATACAAACTGCCATATTCAACAGCCATCTCTACAAAAATCTTCATGGAAGTTTTTTTTTTTTTGTATAGAATACAATGATCTGTCCATAACTCATACAGCACCAAATCACATAACCTATCAAATGATGGATCATCATTATGACGTGAATGAAGTGCATGCATATCTACATGCTTACAAGTTTGCATTGGAATGTACAAAATTATACGCATGTAATTCTCACCAATGACTCAAATCACACAGAACGTTCATACACGCGTATAAAACTAAATTTTTAATCAGCCTACTCCTGTATACATGAGATACACAATTAGTAGAAACATAATCAAGAATTAACAATATGCATATATTTTAAGCCATTTGCATAGATATGGAGGTCAAACTGTTCATATGTCTCTCAGTCAAATAGTGGATTTCCTTAATAAATCTGATCACTCTTCTTTTACTTGATTTGTTCCTTAATTCCTCTCCTAGCTCTTGTTGAACATCACAACTTTGTCCTCTTCACAATTCAGATCAAGGTGTAGTATCTGTTGATATTTCTTTTGAGTTTTCTATTAGACAGTAACCATCTATTCACAAGAATTCCTTTTTATTACTAGCGTACTCATTGGGATTCATTTTGTGACTTTCTTCGAAATGCCTCTTGGACTGATATTCTTAACTGTCTTATTGATAATTTTGCCACAGAGGTTTCTTGGGTCAAAGCCGGCATCAACGCTTTAGTACGAAAATGCCAGATGAAACCACAATCTTCTTGATTCTAAAAATGGACTCTCAAAGAGGTTGTCTTTGATGATAGAATAAGGCACTCTATGGTTTCTAACATATTTGGTTCTCGTTATTACCGGCGGCTTTTTAATAGTGTCTTTTGTCCCTCCTCTCTTCACTCAATTTGAGGTGTTAACATCTGCTCGTAAACTTTCTTCAAGTTCTACTTTTGACTCCTGGAGTATATTTGCTTGATTTTCCACTTAGAACCGAGTCTCTATTGAGTGATATGCCTATAAATTCGTGTATGCTTTCTGCTACCATCTCTAAACTGGATCCCCACAAAGCATGTGGACGTGATGGTGTAGCAAGAAATGAGTTCCTGAACTGGCTCCTGTTCTCTCTAAACTTTACAATAAATGCCTTTCCGCTTTCCCGCATAGAAATCCTCTTCTGTAGTTCGTTTTTAAGAACTCAAACTGACCGTCTGATCCGTCGATCAGCCTATTATTCTTCTACCTATTTGTGGCAAAGTACGAAAGGCTCTAATTAACCTTGATTAGGTTAAGCATCTCACCTTGCAGGATTTACCTTCAGCGAACTAATGTAACTTTCGCTTTTCTGGCAAAGGACCTCCAATCGGTTGTGAACTGGGGCAGGAATTGGCTGGTCAACTTTAATGCCTCAAAAACAAAACTGTTCTCTATTAATCACCACAGAGATCCTTCCCTGCCCTCCATTAGAATGTCTGACGCTCAACTTCTCGAGAGCACCTCTCTGCGGCTGCTCGGTCTCACGTTGACTGCTGACCTGAGATGGAACAAATACACTGAGTCAATTGCCTCGTCCACCGCAAGGAAAGTTGGCTCCCTGTGCCGCACCAGGAAATTTTTCTCCCCGGAATCGATCCTTCAGATCTACAAATCAACAATTTGCCCTTGTATGGAGTATTGCTGCCATATATGGTCTGGATCCCCTTCTGTTTGCCTCGGGATTCTTGATAAGCTCCAGAGGCGGATATGCAATATAATTGGCCCTGTTCTGGCATCTCGTCTACAGTCGCTCTCTCACAGACGCACCGTCGCGTTTCTCTGTCTTTTTTACAAATACTTTCATGGTAATTGCTCCGAGGAGCTGCATTCGCTGGTTTCCAGACTTCATGAATTCAAGCACCCTACGAGGCTGGCATGTCTCGCACCTCTCGCCTGTGGAACTCCCTTCCCTATTCCAGTTTCCCTGAGAGCTATAATCTCCAACTATTCAAATGTAATGTCAATCGACATCTCCAGTTGCCTTGATCTATCCACTATCCTTCTCCTCATCCTTTCCTCTATCACTCCTTTTTGATCTTGCTCCAAATCTTCTGTAACCCCTTGCGTCCTAGTGGCTTCCCGCCTTGCTTGGGGTGAAACACTTAAAAAAAATGCTGATGTATTGACGATTATTGCTGAAAGTCTATCAAACTCTAGATAAAAATGAAGCTTGAGCTCTTGCTTTGGATATCTCTAAGGTATTTGACAATGTCAGGTCTACTATTCTTGAAAAACGGAAAAATTATGGTATTTCTGGATGAATTTTTTAACTCATTCAGTATTTCTTATCAAATCGCGAAATGAAAAGTTATCTTGAACTGCCACTCTTCTAGATTGTTTTGCATTAATGCTGGTGTCCCCCAGTTCACTATCCTTGAATCTACTTTGTTCCTAATATTCATCAACAACCTTTCTGATGTCATCAGTTCTCAACTCGGTATCTACACACAACTATTTACTCCTGTCTGATCGGTTCAATAAGGTCAAATTGGTAGCTGATCTAAAATTGACCTACAATCTGTTAACTGAAGCTACGAATGGCTTGTTATTTTTAACGCCTCCCAAATAAAACCACTCTCTTTTAATCGGCTGAGATAACTTATTTTAACTTCCGTCAGCATGACTGATGCTAACCTCCGGGAGAGTGACTCATTGCGCCTTCTTAGGCTAACATTCTCTGCTGATATGAAGTGGAAAGATTATATGAAATCAATTGCTAGGTCTACCGCTAGTAATGTTGGTCCACTGTATTGAGCTAGAGAATTTTTCTCACCAGAATCTTAAATATTTATAAGTCTACCATTCATCTGTGCTTTGAATATTACGGCCACATCTAGTCCGGTGTTCTACATATTTAGAGATTCTTGATAAAATACAAAGAATCTGCAATGTTATTGGTCCTAAACTGATATCTCGGCAACAATCACTTTCCCACCACTGTTACGTAGTTTCCCTGTGCTTTTTCTATACATACTTTCATGGTAATTAATCTTATCAATTTTCCTTTATGAATTTAAGCGCAGTACTAGATTATTGGCAAGGTTTCATTTTACATTTGAAATAGATGCAACCGTAAGTTCTATATTAACAGTTTCTTCTCTTGCACTTATTACTTGTGAAACTCCCTCCGGCTTCTTGCTTTCCAGTCAACTTTGATCTTCAAAAATTTAAATCATTATCTTCTGTTTTCTTAATCCCTGTTCTCTTGTTCCCGCTCCTTAAGTGTGTTTTTTTTTTTCATTCTCTCACAATCAGTAACTCCTTGTGTCTTAGTGGCTTCACTGCCTTGCTTGGGGTTAAAAAATTAAAAAAAAAAACATGTGTGCATAAATAAACAGCTCTTTATACACACATAACCGGTAAATCTAGGTAGCACCAAACATTGTGCTAAACAAACTTAAACGTTAGAATAATTTAAATGTCTCTTTTTTTTAGTAAAATTTTGGTTTTATTCAAAAGATAATAGCTTAAATTTAACCTATAAAAGTAATTTCACGCATTTCAATAAGGTTTTGCTGTAATGAATATGCATACACCTGGTATAATTGGCTGGTGTCAGCCATAAATACAGACTGAGGTGGAGGTACAGGGACGCCTATTGGTTATGCATACTGCCTATGCCTATTGCTTAACAGCTCGACGAGGACCAGTCCATTACGGTTGCCTGTTAGATTGTCCTACTCGGTTACAGTAGTCCAAACCCACTTTGCTACTTCGAACAAATATATCCTTTTCCGGGACATATCAGTTAGCGATGAGATCCGAAAAGACCTCACAAGTTAAAACAAAAGAAAAAAATATACAGTTGACAACACTTACTAACGAAGAACGTTAGAAAGACTTGTTCGACGCTTACAGGAAGTAATTTTTACCTTATTTTTGTTTTAACGCTTATTAACGAGCAATGTTAGAAAAGGAAAAACTTGTGCAACGCTGACAGAAAGTAAGAAATTGCCCCCCCCCTCTGATTTGGACTTGGAAAATTTTATTGTCTACATAAATTGGAGCAAAATTTTTTCTTGTGGATACGTGGACAAAATGGAACAAATTGCAGAATTAACTAAGGTGCTACAAGTCACTTTACAGCAACAATTCCAACAACAACAACAACAACAATTTATTCAGCAACAAGAAAGGTTTGAAAAGCTATTCAAACAACAGACAAAAGACAATAAAACACTTTGGGAAGACGTATTATCTAGGACAACAAGAGAAACGGGTTCTAGATTTTTTCCTGCTAAAGGAATTTCAAATTCACTCTCTGAATTTAAATACGACCCTGAGAGTGGTTCAACATTTCCGGCTTATTTTCGTAGGTTTAAAACAATATTTACGAAAAGATGCGAACAATGGTCCGACGAGGAAAAAGTCACTGTATTGTTGCAGAAGTTGGGAACAGAAGAAAATACAAAATACGCAAATTTAATCCTCCCAAAGAAGCCAGAAGAAATTACATTCAGCGAAACAGTAGAAATTTTGTCGAAAATTTTCGATAAGAGAAATAGTCTGTTTCATACACGATACAAGTGTCTAAATATCGTAAAACAAGATGATGATTATTTTGTTACGTATGCAGGTATGGTTAGCGCACAGTGTGAGGCGTTTAAATTAAAGGAATTGTCAAGCGACATGTTCAAGTGTCTAATTTTTGTGCAGGGTCTAACGACACCGAAGGACAAAGAAATTAAATCAAGAATCCTCAATATCATGGAACAGGATACGAAGATTTCGTTACAAAAAATAACGAAAGAATGTCTTATAAACATAAAAAGAATAATACTTGGATTGAAGAGAAGAGCATTTCACGAGTACAAACTGTAAGACAACAGAAGTGGATACAGAATAAAGAAAGAAAAATTATATGCAGTTCGTGTGAAGGACAGCATATAAAGAAGGATTGTTTCTTTAGGAATAAAATATATTTTAATTGTGGGCGTGTAGGCCATAGAAGTTCCCATTGTCGGGCAAAACAGAGAAAAGTAAAATCAAAGTCTCAAACAAAAGTGAACGTAGTTTTGTCTAAAAACGAAATTGAGGAGGGTCAAGAGGAAAATACCCCAATGTAAAAATAAATGGGCAGACTGTAAAATTATTACTTGATTCAGGAAGTGATATCTCGGTAATAAACGAGCAAGCATGGAAAAAATTCAGTTACCCACCGTTAACTAACACAGACAAAATTGCCAGGGGAGTGTCAGGAAAAAAACTTTTTAGAGGTGAATTAAAATGTAACATTGCGTTCATGGGGAAAATTCACAAATCGAAAGTGTATGTGCTCCCTAGTTCAGTAAACCTCTTTGGTTTAGACTGGATCGTATTGTTTAATTTATGGGAGTTGCCGGTGAATTCTTTCTGTAACAAAGTTAACGTCATAGAGAACTATAAGACCAAACAAACAGAAAGATTTATTACAGATTTGAAAGGCGAATTCCCTCGCGTATTTTCAGAAGGACGAGGTCTGTGCACAAAAACAGAAGTCAACTTCGAATTGAAAGAAAATGTTAAACCTATCTTTAAACCAAAGAGGAAAGTACCATTTTCGGTACTAGACACAATAAATGAGGAATTAGAAAGGTTGGAGAAAACTGGCGTAATTTCAAAAGTCCATTACTTGGATTGGGCGTCTTCAGCCGTATATATAAAAACGGAAAATCAGAGTGTGTGCTGACTTTTCGACAGGCTTAAATGATGGTGTGAAAGACCATGTGTAGCCTCTACCATCTCCGGAGGATATATTCACTAAATTAAACGGAGGTAGAGTGTTTTCAAAGTTGGACTTGTCGGAGGCTTATCTTCAGGTTAAAGTCAGTAAAGAATGTTCGAAGTACCTGACAATAAACACGCATAAAGGGATTTATAAACTAAATCGTCTTCCTTTTGGATTGAAGGTAGCTCCAAGCCTATTCCAGCAAATAATGGACACAATGTTGGCTGGTATGTAGTATGTAATCGCATATTTAGATGATATTTTGATTAAAAGTGAAAACGAGGCCAAACACAAAACGCATATTAGAGCGGTATTTCAGAGAATCGAGGAATACGGGTTCAAGCTGAGTGTTGAAAAATGCTAGTTCTTCTTAAAGAAGATAAAATATTTAGGGCAGATCATTGACGGTAAAGGAAGAAAACCAGATCCAGAAAGGGCTGAGGCTATAAAAAATATGCCAGCATCTGATAATGTGGCTAAACTCCAGGCCTTCTTGGGATTAGTAAGTTACTATAGCATTTATATCCCAAAAAATGTATGATATGAGAGCTCCTTTAAATAATTTGGTGAAAAAGGGTGCAAAGTGGATATGGCCGAAAGAATGCGAACAGGCTTTTAAAAAATAAAAAAGCTGTCTATTAGCAGACCTATCGTTAGCGCATTTTGATCCGAAGAGGAAAATCATTGTAGCAGCAGATGCCAGTAATGAGCGACTAGGTGTGGTATTGCTTCATAAATTCGAGGACGGATCTACGAAGCCAATAGCTCATGCCTCGAGAACGTTACTGCCCGCGGAACGAAGTTACAGTCAAATCGAAAAAGAGAGTTTAGCAATAATCTACGCTGTAAAAAAATGTCACAGGTTTCTATACGGAAGAGAATTTATTCTGCAAACAGACCACAAACCGCTGTTAACAATATTTGCTTCAAAAAAAGGTATACTAACTCACACGGCAAATCGACTACAGCGTTGGGGTGTAATTCTATTGAATTATAATTTCAAAATAGAATATGTGCCTTCAAAGAAGCTAGGTCACGCCGATGGGTTATCAAAATTGATACCTAAATATACTGAACCACTGGAAGAAACAATAATAGCGGTGCTAAGAGACGAAAGTGAATTGTCGGGTCTGTTATGCAACACTATTAGAGAACTACCGGTTACGCTAGAAGATGTGAAAAAAGCAGCGGTGAACAATGATTTCATTAAAAAAAGGAATGAGTGTGTCACCTTTTTCAATCTGCGAACAGGTATTACTAAACGCAGATAGAGTTGTAATGCCAGTTACTCTGCAATAGAAAATTCTTTAAGAATTTCACTGGCCATCCTGGGATTTCGAGAATGAAATCGCTAATGAGAGGCTATACTTATTGGCCGAGGATGGACCAAAACATAGAAAATTTGGTGAAACAATGCAGAGGATGTCACCTGGCATCAAGGGATCCACCGGTAAAGATTCAACCATGGCCAAAGATAGATGTCCCATGGACTCGATTGCATATCGACTATGCAGGGCCCATAATTGGATTTTATTACCTGATTGTGGACATTTCTCTAAGTGGCCAGAAATTGTTAAGTGCAGACATCCGACCGGAAAAAATACAGTAAACGCGCTTAATGAAATTTTTAGTCGCTTTGGACTCCCTAAAACTTTAGTCAGCGACAACAGAACACAGTTTACGGGAAGAGAATTCAAGGAATTCTGTACATCATTGTCCATTGATCACGTGAAAACGCCAGTATATCATCCAAGATCGAATGGACAGGCGGAAAAATTCGTGGACACTTTTAACGAGCGTTGAAGAAATACCAAAGCGTGGACACGAATGAAAGAAGTATTCAGAAATTTTTGGCAGTATATAGAATCCCGCCAAACCCGAATACGACGTCATGGTTATCGCCAGCAGAGTTAATGTTTGCCAGAAAAATACGCTCTGTGTCCGAAAGGCTGTTGCCTAGTCCGGCGAAGAAAACCAGCGTATAAGCCAGGTGACAAAGTTTTTTTTTTTTTTCAAGAACTTTAGGGCTGGAAAAATGTATTGGGAAGAAGGAATGATAACCAAAAGAATTGGACAAGTCATATATGACATAAGGGGAAAAATTTTGGTGCAAAAGACATTGGAATCAATTGAGACCCAGACACACTACAGAGGTCACAGAAAATACCAAAGAGATTCCAATGGAAGTCCTGTATGATACATTTGAAATTCCCGTTCCAGTAAGTCAACATTCGCCAATGGAGGTATCCCCGACCTCAAGGCCAGAGGTACCAGTATGTCAAACGCCACCACTGCAAGGAGGATTGAAGCGAAAAAGAGTTAGGAAAAAAATCAATCGATTAAGTCCAACCCTAAAAAGAGAAAATATTAAAGCTAAATTTCGCGGAAAAATTTAGCTCAGGGGGAGGTGATGCAATAAATATGCATACACCTGGGTCCCCCCTCACAGTAATATAATTGGCTGGTGTCAGCCATAAATACAGACTTTTTGGAATTTTGGAATTTATTCTGCATTATTTGTTTTTAAATTTTTGATTTCATAAAATATTTAATTCCACTGAATCGGGTCTTTATTTTAAGAACATTTATTAAACAAAAACTGCAACTATAAAATAACTGGAGAAAATTGGTAAAGCTCATTGTTACTGTTATTATTAATTGATTGCTTTCAAATATTCTAGACATCTTCAGATATCATACATAATTATTTTAACCTTGCATAATCGATAGGGTGGTAATTCAGATTTGTTGAATTATTCCTAGTTGATCTTCTGTATAACAAAAACTCGGTTGCAAAAAGAAAAATAATACTTTGAAAAAATATTTCAGACCCGAAAATATTAAACTTTACATTTGTCGATTTTTCAAACACATTTTTATTTGGTAAAAGATTTTTGTCATCAGTAACTGGAAGAATTTCAAAATCGCACAGAATAATTACAAGTAATTTTTTAAAAATAAATATTCATTGTAGATTTTTTTCTCTGTCAAATCAAAAAGAAGGCTTTATTATGCAAGCACCAGCTCTCATCAAAATTACAGTTTATAAATATATAAATTATATTTTTGTAAGGTTTCAGGATAAACTCTGAATATGTTCATATTTGATACTGCAAAGACTTTTTACTGAAATTTCTTCAGGGATTTTTCCTTAAATAAAAATTTCACTACTTCAAAGCCAATTTTTTAAAATATTCACAAGGCAACGGAATAAGGTAGTCAATATACAATGAATGAATAACTGCTGAAAATTTAATTTAAATCATATAATGCCATCTTTTTTTTTTTTCGGAAAAAAACGCATCCATTTTGGTGATACCTAATTAAAAGATACATAAACACGCGCACACTGCCGTAAATACGCAGGCTTACATACACATAAATACTTCCCAAACATACGTATATACGCATATACATTTTCTTTCGTATCGGTAGTAAATCATCGAGTTTCTACTCAATTCGATCTTTCTTACCATTCACTTTTCCTACATACGTAAATACATACTTGTGTATTTTAAGAATATTCGCAAGTCTAAGTTACAATATACAAATATCGGTATTGGTTACCGATACAAACCATTCCAATTATTTATTGAAGTCTGCATATTTACGTCATTTGCAAAATAAAAATGAACTTTCTCGAACAGAAAATAGTTGTGCTGCAAAATATGAGTAAATCCAATTTATTATGGGAATATTAAATTGCATAAATAAATGAATTTGACATTTGTATGAATAAAAACATAACAGAGAAGACATTAAATTAATCACTGTCTTAACAAAAGATGATAGTCTAACCTCTGCTGTTTGTGATTGATGTATTTGTGAAAGCGTGTGCACCCGCCAATTTATTGTTAAAGTTCCATTTTAGTATTAATTCGAAGTTAATTCTTCATCATTGCATTGAAACGAATGGGAACCATAGATCGCTACTGAAAATTTTTCATTGATTCTGCATTGACATTAGATGCTTTTATAATTGCGGAAAAGAGGATTTTTACGAGCCATACTAATAATCGTATCAGCAGAGGATGACATTTTCTATAATTAGAAAAATTACAGGAAATGCAGCATCTTCCGCTTGAACACACACTAGCAGTTTAAAGACGACTATTTTAATTCAATGAACCACAGCCCTCACTCGTAAGACAAGTGCAATTACTCATAAAACCTAATTATCTTTAAAATATACTAAGACATACATATTTTGTCCGATGTCTACAGAATATATCATTTTATCCTGCATTTTTTCGATTGTTTAACTTGTGTTTCTGCTGTCCCTGATAAAAATTTCCATTTTAAACAGTCAATACCCACGATCACACAGTCAGCAAGTTCAGCATTAACTAAATATGCGATGTTTATAAACATCAAACGAGTATAGGTTTATATGCTGACATTGACAATTCGCCAACTGTTTCCTTATCCCATGTCACAATAACGACAAAAGAGTTCAAGCCAATATGGGTAAAAGTAAACGAGTGATTAGTATCTGCAAGAAAATGATACTTTTGTGTGTTTGCCAGAATGTTTTCCATCGAGAAGCAGTTTTGCATAATTTTGATTCGGGATTCGTTTGAGTTGATACGAATGCAGCCAGAGCTACAGAAGAGAATCCAGTGGCAACGACTGTTCCTGATTTACATTTTTATATGCAAGATATTCGTGAATGTAGTAAATTGATTGCAAGAAAAAAAAACTAGGTATATCTAAATTTTTAAGAATAGATTCTCCGAAAAATATCAACGGGTTCTCTTAAAATATAGGTGATTTCCGTCTTACCCTTTGTGGGTTCATTTAACTATATTAAGCGATTTTGAATATTATTACTGGTTATTTTAACATTACTATCAGAGTGTTATTCTGAAAATATTGTAAGTGTGTTTTTATTAATATTATCAAGGTATTCCTTTTAGCAGTACTGTCAGTGGTTTCACCTCAATATTATCAGAATTTTCTTTCAAGATACTATCAGAAGATTCTTTTAAAAATGTTATAAGTGGGTTCTATGAAGATATTACCAGTTGGTTCTTATCAATATCAATGAGTACCTCTTAGTATTATTTGAGTTATCTTTAAAAAATAGTACCAAATGGTTCTGTATAAAAATACTGTTTTTAATATTCGGGTTATAATATCTGTGAGTTCTTTTTGACAATATTATCAACAAGTTCTTTATTATTGCTAAAAATTCATTAATATTTTATGAGTGTTTTTTTTATATTATGTCAGTTCAAATTAACAATGTTAAGAGTGGTGGTTTTTCTTTAAAAAAAATAGGTTTTCTTTAAAAACAATTATCAGTTTTCATTTGCACACTGAATTCTTTTCATGAAAATTTCCATTTTTTCTTAATATATTATTAGTGCGTTCGTTTCAACAATGTCTCTATAAAATGCATGCATGACTACAAACATACATTGATTATAAAGTAATTGTCTTTTACTACAAATACTGTCAAATTTATCTAGATCATCTTATCACATTTCTTGAATGTTGTTGTGATGTCTTTTCATATGTTGTTTGTATCTGTCTGTATATTATTAGTTTTATATACCTTAGTCAATACGTGGTAAACTCATTTTTATACTTTCAAGAAATATTTCATTAAGTGTACAATAGAGACTTATGAAATCTTAGTTTTTTTCTTATGTCTTATGAACTGAGTTAAAATTATTATCCACATTAGTAAAATATTACTTATAAACAAAAACGTATTTTTTTATAATAATCAATTGAATCTAATAAATGTAAATATTTTCTAATTTATTCTGGTGATACTTTTCTGTGTAACACTAACTGAAACGGTCTCGTTGTTTCGGTCACTGTATGTCGCATTATACGTAGTTTTTCCCTGGTAACGTCAGCATTAAGAACCCCTAATGAGACAGGGAAATTTCATTAGAAACAAAGAAAAGGGCACTGAACTGTTACGTGATATGGTCTCCTGTATCGCTGTGAATGCTGGGCAATCTCAGAGATGAAGAGAAAAAGCAACAGAAATGTGGTGCAGATGTTGAGGATACCGTGGACAGATACCTCGTTTTATTACAATTTTCTTTCTTCTTTTTTTCTTTCTTTTAACTGATGGCTTGTGGTAATCTTGTATCGAATAAGTCAATTTTCCAATTGTAGTTGTTCACTGTCTGTCATAGTCTGCCAAAATTTCAAGCTTTACATTATGTTAAAATGATAATGATATTACACCCTTAATAAATTACAATATAGTTTCAACATATTTTTATATTCACAAGGAAAACAAGTTTCGTGATTTATTTTATTGCAATATTCACTTATTGTGGCAGTTCAGCATTTAACCCGTATTTTAATTAAACATAAGTAAAGTTACTAGACATGTGATTTTGTAAAATAGAAGCAAAAACGCACAGATCAACAAACACTTACATTTCATTACTTATAACATCAGGACAAATTTCGATTTCTCTGAAATGGCGATCATTGGGACTCGATGGGATGAAGGAATATACCGATAGTTCAGATGCTGAGTAAATACTTACCAATACAGGTTTTGTTAAGAATTGAACATTGTTTTAAGAAAATACGTTGCGCGCGTAACTTCTTATTCGGCTTTGTAAGCGATGCGTACAGTAATAATCTAACTTAGAAACGCCCGTGCGGAGATAATTATAGATGAATGGAAAACTAAGAATGAATTTAAATAAACAATGAACTCAAATTGCAATTGTATTGGTTTTATCTACAATAGTGTTGATATGCCAGAAGTAGTAAGTAAATATATTTTCATAGCATTGCCTAAAAAAAAGGTGCAAAGGATCGTGAACTCCATCAGACAATCAGTTTAATGAGCCATAACAATTATAACAAATCTTATCATCCGAATGCTGATGAATAGAGCGAGCAGCAGTATCAAACCAGACGTAGGAGAAAAAAAAAAACAGTACGGATTCGTCAAAGAGACTGGAACAAGGAACACGATATTAGTGCCCAGAATGTTATCAGAAAGAGCAATACAAATGCAGAAGGATGTATACCTGTGTTTTATAGATTACGCAAAGGCATTCGATAAAGTACGTCACAAAGATCTGATGGAACTGATCGGCAACCTTCACATACTTGGGAAGGATATTAGAATAATCATGAACCTATACTGGCAGTAAACCACCTGCATACGGATAGAAAATGAGTTCAGCAGATATAGAAAAATAGAAAGGGGTATAAAAGAAAGATGTGTTTTCTCACCGAATTTATTCAACCGATACAACGAGGAGTTTCTGAGAGGAGTCCTAGCAGGATTCATTTTTGGCGACCACAATTTTAACATAAGATATGCGGATGAAACAGTGTACATACGAAGAAAGGAAACTACAAAATCCCCACAGAAGGTAGTGAAGGAAAGCGAGATGAAAGGACTAAACGTTAAATGCAAGGAGAAAAAATACATGGTAGTTAGGAAAAGGATGAACCCAAAATGAAAATTACAAATAGGAGATATTAAAATCAAACAAGTAAAATAATAATAATTAAATATCTAGGAAGTGTTTTAACAGAGGGCGGAAAGTGGGGTAATGAAATCCGAAGACGCATTGGAATAGGTAAGGTGCTTTCCAAAAGCTCAGCAGAGTACTAAAATCTTCGTTAGAAACAAAGAAAAGAGCACTGAACTGTTACGTGATATGTCCCCCCCTGAAGAATGTTGAGGATACTATGGACAGAATATGTTAGCAACGACGAAGTTCTAGGGAAACAAATAGGAAACTTAAAAAGATAGCTGAAATTTCTAGGACACATAAGAGGGCTTGGAAAATATGACAGGTTAAAGGCAAGAGGGACAGAGGGAAAATGAATGGCGGAACAGGGTTTGATAGAAAGGACAAAATTTATTAAGAGCTGCAAAGGACAGGAAATTGTGGAGTGTCATGAACACCTGAGGAGACACG
Source organism: Acanthosepion pharaonis (assembly GCA_903632075.3). Lineage (NCBI taxonomy): Eukaryota > Metazoa > Mollusca > Cephalopoda > Sepiida > Sepiidae > Acanthosepion > Acanthosepion pharaonis. The sequence continues at coordinate 1,418,787 of CAHIKZ030001569.1, read as the reverse complement.
GCACACGCAAAAGGTTGGTTTCATCAAGTAGGAGTTTGTTTTTTACTTTCTTTTAAATGAGAACTTAGTTTTTCATCGGCCGGCCAGTCATTCATTTTTTTATGTGTGTGCGCGCGCACGCATGCGCAGGTTTAAAAAATTCTGCATCAGTGCATTAACTTGGTAAAGTGTAAGAAATCTTTGATAAAAAGGTTACAGACAGAGAAGTTCTTTTGATGTTCCTGCATAAATTATATATGGGAGGAGATCTTTAAATCGTCAAAACGCTAAACGTTAAATGGAGAATCGGAGAGTCACATATGATAAAAGAAATGTCAATCTAAATTCGCTATCCAGTCGTTTTTCACATGCAAGGCATTTCTGCCTGAACCGTTTTGGTTTTGGTTGCAAGATTCTATAGAATCTTGCAACCAAAACCAAAACGGTTCGATTAATAGTTCGATTAATAACGCATCTTCATAAAGAAAAAAAAGAGTGAAATTACTGTATACTTTGAATTAACGAAGGTCATCAGTAGTGTTTATAATAAAATAGATTTTGAAATTTTATTTTTTCTGTTCTTAATTTTGTTTCTTACATGATGTAAATAAATACAGATTCAATGAAAAACAAAAAAAGGTTCACTTGATCTCAAAAATGTATCATAAACTTCAGAAAATATTTGTTTTAATGACGCTTGATTAGAAGTGTTCAAAATGTTTTATGCTTACGTTTTTCTATAAAAGAATAAAATAGGCCAAAAAATCTAACTTTTGTCTCTTATGTTTGAGAGTTGTTCTATTCTTTTAAAAAAATCCATTTTTGTCTCACAGCAAATTTTGATTTATGAAAAACCGATAGAATTTTAACGATAACAATTTTCTGTTTAGCCTGAATGTTAAAATTTTAAATAGCGTCAGTTTCATAAGGAATTTTGGTAAAAAATTAGTGGATTTAATATGAGTAACTACAAACTCAGACTTTTATATTTATATTTCAGATCGATGTGGTTACAGTGTTGCTGTCGTATTACATTTATCTGTAGCAACACTCTCTGATTCTCGTAGGAATGAGGAATTGTGAATGCTACCACATCAGTTGCAATCTACTCCCACTGTAGCCACGGCGCGATCGGTTCTCTATGTTGCAACTGGTATTGTCTACCTGTTGAATTGTATATCCGACATGTCCGTGGTAATCATTTTAGCTAAAAACGAATTCAAATCGGAAGCCAATTCTGATAACACATTTATTATTAGCAATTACTAGAGAGTTCTCTTTTCTTTGCAGCTGAGTCGAACGCTAGTCTCATAGGACTCCTTTACTCTTTAGGCCTTTTTTTGCTATGAACGTCCAGTCTAAGAATAGTGACTCTTTCTTTCGTCTGTTCTTTTCTTTTAAGTCAGTTTCTTTCTTTTGAACACCTCCGTTCGACTGACTTCGGTGAAAAGTAGCTCCATATCTCTAACGCCCAGGACACTTCTACGTGGTGTAATGGTTAGCAATCTTGTCTCAGTTATGAGTAAATAACGAGTTCGATCCTCACTGGGTGCCCCATTCTTTCGACATTGTGCTACGTTTAAACTGTAAGGTCAGACTATCCAGATTAAAAATTAAAATCCGAGTGTCGTGCCCACAAATGCAACATTAACGCAGAGAAATGCTTTTTTAGCATAGGCAAAAAGGAAAACTAGATTGAAATAATCATATATTTATGTACACATTAACATTTGTTTTTATATGGTATACATTGTGTTTGTGTTGTGTTCGACAAAAGTTTCCATTTTTTAAAGGGTGGTTCATAAAACCATATGCCTTGGTCAATATAAAGTGTATATATATGTGCGTGTATCTGAAGCACATTTTAACGGAGTGTATGCATGGTTGCTAACTGAATATCTGTGTTTGCGGATGAAGAACATTAGTAGAAAGGTTGTGGTGTGTGTACTAATACGTGAAATCTGATTACGGTGGTTCCAAAAGGAAATGGACATACAGATAGATGATCAGACTTAGTTTTTCCCACGGCTATGAATATTTCTTTAACTTGAGGGAATAGTTTTTTAAATGGTGTGTAGTCGTCGCTGACAGGTGTTGTTATGGTAACGAGAGAATTCTGGCCGGGTGTTTACAGATCCAACCGCCTGTCATCGACGGCTGATCTATGTCCAGCTGCTGACATCCTGATCACGTGATTTGGCTCCGAACAAATGCTTTTCAGTTTACGCGGGATAGCACCCGGCGACCACGTCATTTGGAGTTCAAATGTATGGACGTAGTCGGAAGCATATCACATGACAGTACTGCCCAATCAAATTCCAGAAACCATTAATTTAATTTTGGATCCTATTTTTTATTGATTTGTAAAAAAAGTTTTTGTTTTAGTGATTCTGATACTATTTATGTGTGGGCGTTTCTTATTTATTTGTGTTTCACCTATTGGTTGTAAAATACAGGATTTTATATTCTATAAAATACGCTTAGAAAATCACTATATCTTTAGCGACCAGAGGACAAAACAGGCTTTACTGATTGACTCAAACAGATCTTTCAATTCCTGTGCTTGTGGAAACTTCTGTTTATAAAGTCTTCGAACACTCTGAAAAAAAGGGCTTACATGACAATCCCAAAGAACATTCTCTTGACAGAAAACCAGATGCCCTTAACTGGCTAACTGCGGTCGTTCTTTATTTCCTGAAGTAAGGTCAAGCGATGAGAAATACATGTATTTTGGGTAAATAGAAAAATATTCAACAGGCAGGAAAGCAAGAGGCTGCGAGGCATTTAGAAAATATTTTTAGATTACAATAATTTATTTTATTTTTATTTATCTTTTAGATAGTTTAATGATACAAGTCTTACTACTTAACCCATAGATGGAGGAGAAGACGTGGATTTATGCAATTCTCAGGGGTATTTCAGGGGTAAGTGAATATAACGAACTCAACGGGAATTGGTCCTAGGTTCTCCAATTAACAATTCCAAGCCATTATTCATTTACACCACACGCACCCACAAACTTACAGCACCTGTTACTGCAAAATTTAAAAAGGGGTTGGGGTGTAATGGCACGAAAAATGTTTTTTCTCTAAAATTTAAAAGGAACTGCTTTAAAAATATTTCCTTACAAAAAGTTTTACTAAAATCAACTGAGATGCATTTTGGCAAATTGTTTTTTTTAAATCGACTTCTTTTTACAACTCAAAAATGGTAATATTTTATAGTGAGTGTTTAAACAAAATAAACAAAGTTTTTAGACGCCGAATATATCCGATTGTGCTTATAATTTAGAAATAATACATTTATCAGAATCTTCACATTTTTTCAACTTTCGATTAGTAGAAAAGTAACCATGAAATAAAGTTTTATAGATGCTTCATAGCTTTTAATCAAGTATCAAACTTTTCGGCATGAAAGTTGAAGATACCTGCATAATGGTAGGTACCTCCAGATTCGCTAAAAAATGAGCATACCATAATATAAATTATCCCAAACTTAATAAAAACAAAATTTTATCATCAACATCTTTATTATTAAGAGGAAAGAGCTTGGGAATTTTTTAATATTAAATTATAGTTTTTCATCCTCTTTAGAACGTTCGAAATTATGGTTAAAAATCTTGTTTTTCTTGCGTCAGCAGCTGGGACGAAGATTATAGGGAATTTTAACGTCTTTTTTGCAGCGAAAAACATTGATTTTGAAATCCTTGCAAAAATCAAATAATTGTCGGATTTTGATGAAAGTTTCAGGACATTCACAAATCAATTAAATTATTTTAGAAGTATTTGTTTTTTGACATCTATTACTGCCCATTGATTTAATTTTATGAAATTTTGTGAAGTTTATTTGTCTACCGCTTAATGTTTATATTAGTTATGCGGAGAGATGTTTGGCGAATTTAAATCATTTTTTTTTTTTTTGTAAAGCAGGACCTCTCAGTTACCAAAAATATACTCTAAATCGTAAAATAAAAAAAAATGAAATAAAACTAAAAGATTTTAATTGCTTTCATGAATAAGATATTATGGACACTATTGTCTTAGGGAAAAAAATCGATGAATAATGAATTTTTACAAGAATTGTTTTCATGTTTTTTTTTAATTTAATTATGGTTTATAAAATTTTAAATCTCAAATTTCTGTATTAATTTTTACCTGTTATGTGATATTGTTATTACCTACAAACTATATTTACTAATCTTAAATGGAAAAGCTTGCCCTAATACCTTAAAAAGAATTCTGTATTTTGTGTGTGTGTGTGTGTGTGTGTGTGTGTGTAAACGTGCCTATTTTTGTGAATATGGACACACGACATTATCAGAAAATAATAGCGATAACTATAATAAAATTAAAACCAAAGTACCTAAAATTCAGTAAAACATTAGATTACGGAGAACATTTTGCTAAATTTTTAAGATTACTGGTAATTAAAAATTATATGAAAATGGCGCTCGCTTTATATACTGCAAGTAATTTTTACAGATATGTCCACGCTTGAAAAAAATATTAGATAAACTTCCGTCTGCCATTCAAGCTGTCAACACCATAAATAAATACCTACCACTGTGTGGACTCTTCTAATTTTAACCTTCTCCAACCTTAAAAAAGCATAATCCATATTATACGCCTACGCGCAGATAACGCTCAACCAATAAAAATGCAAAGAATTAAGCAAATTGGTATCGCCTCCCAAAGCAAAATTGCGCCAAAATATCTTTTTATAAAAGGAGAAAGACAACTCAGTCAGTCCAGCTCACTTTTGAGCGACTGCACGGTTCAACTCTTTTTAATTTAAATTAAACCGGCCCTGAACCCGTTTATACGGGGTTCAAATGGACATTTTTTTGCTGTAATGGCTCGGGAATGCCCACATTAAAAAGGCCTTGTGCCGCATTTGGGTTGACTTATCTCAGTCCAAATTTCTTGCATTCAACTCTCTGTCTCCGGATGGAGAGGAACCCGAAGGAGAGCTACGCCGAAGGGCGAAGTCTCCTTCAGGGAATTAATTCAAATGGCTATTTTTTAAATTAAAAAAGGCCTTGTTTTATCATCCAGCTCACTTTTTTGAGCGACTGCACGGTTCAACTCTCTGTTCTCGGACGGAAGGAAACCCGAAAAAAGGGCGAAGTCTCCTTCGGGAGGTTAAATCGGCCCTGAACCCGTTTAATTTGGCTCGGGAATGCCCACATTAAAAAAAGGCCTTGTGCCGCAACACCCTCGTGGGTGGGTGACTGAATATCTCAGTCCAAAACTGCACGGTTCAACTCTCTGTCTCCGGAAAACCCGATTAACCCGTTTATTACGGGCTGAGCCTAATGGCTTTTGCCGCAACATCGTTGGGTTGAATAAGTCCAGCTCACTTTTTGAGCGACTGCACGGTTCAACTCTAAAAACCCGAAATACGCCGAAAAGTGGGGAGTAATGGGCCCTGAACCCGTTTTGTTCAAATGGGCTATTTTTTGGCTGAGCCTAATGGCTCCGGGAATGCCCACATTAAAAAAGGCCTTGTGCCGCGACACCCTCGTGGGTGGGTGACTGAATATCTCAGTTAGCAACTCGCCGATCGATTGCCTAATTAATCCACGACATTCAAAAAACAAATTTTACCGCGCATTTTGACGAACTTCAACTGACTCACCTGAAACACTCAACGAACAACTATCGAAACTTTGAACAATTTTTAATGAATCACGAAAACAAACACAGACACGTTCAAACTATTTTTTTCTTATTTATATTTAAAAACACAAAATAACAAACATAACGACACAGAGACATCCAACATTTCAGCAACATATACAATTAAAATGACAAATATTAACCTTGTTTGTAAAATGTAATTGTATATAAAAACTTTGTTTGAAATCTCATATTTGTTATATATTTGTTTGGGACAAGGTTTAGACACAATAACAAAATAATGATTAATTAAATGAACCAAAGTTTTGGTGACCTTCCGAATTAAAACTTGTTGACGTACTTCATTGGTAACCTCGACGTTTAAAACAAACAACACCAACAAAATTGATAAACAGACGTGCGTAACAAAGATTTAACCCCGGTAACGGATAAAAATTTCAACACTGATGGCAGAACCAACAACCGTTCTTGCCCGCCTTCAATAAATGTGTTGATTTTCAGCAGTCAAAATTTGCATTTTTAAATATACTTTTTTATGAACTCTGTCAATTTTCACAGTTACTTCGAAAAAGTTATTAGATAACATATCGACCACAGTTTCAAACAAATGTGGCTGGACCATTCATTTTAATTCCAGAAACTAAATAACAAAATTTAAACACATATCCGCAACGAACACACGAGATGGCCTCATTTCAAGACATAGACCGGCAAATTCAAAAGTTATCAACAGAGTTTACAAGATATATCTATAAAACTTTCATCTAAGCATAATCCTTTTTTATGAAACTTTAACAAGTGCAGACAACCATGTGCGTATAAGAAATCACCAACCGCCAAACAGCAACATCCTGGCACCCAGTAGAGACGTTGATGCCAGGCAACCCAAGACCTAACCGTCTCTTCTATATTTACGATAAATCCAGCGGAAAAAACCGATTTGTTTTTAGACAGTGCAGCAAACAACTTCTAATAAAAACACAACATTAAAACTACAAGCCGCGAATGGCACGCCTATTGCTACTTATGGTTGCATGATGTTTCGATGCCCATACTTTCCTAACATTATGCATTGTCAGTGAACTAGCATCCCAAACAAACTGACACCACAAATATAAAACGCTGCGGTTTCATCTCTAAACATTCAACGATTGGACTGACGATAATACCAATAGCTAATGGCTACGGTGAGATAATACGTCAGTATCAGACACTCAACACCGTCGTCACGAAATGAACCCGTTAGACATCATGCTAAACACAGCATTATTTTTATTCCCAACCACGGTACATGAGTTCGACAATATGCTCAGACTGGGAAATACGCCCTTAAAAATTATAAAAAGCAGATTCAAATCCATGCGGAGATTATAGGTTGTTGAACCCCAGACCATTCCGGACCATCCCGCACATAAAAGTTTTGCGCTATCAAAAGGTGCATTAAAATATTACCAATTTATTTTCGGACTAAATTATTAAATTTGTTTTAATTGCTTAAATTTAAAAAGGAACATTTGCATGCAGTTCTAAAACGTTTACAACATTATGGTTTAAAATCTAAAAAAACAAGATATACTAACAAAGTTGTTCCTTGGATCAGTTTTTATCCCACACCTTCCACAATGAAGCAATTACGAGATTTTCAAAATAATGAACGAAAGAAAAAAGAACGATCAAAAGACGAATTGATGCAAAAAGACGCGTTGCAAAAATGTACAAAATTGTCGTATATTAATCTTCCAAACTAACACTCGACAGATGCATCGGCTGACACAATTGGAGCAGTACACACAGATTACTAACAACCACTATTTTTCTCGATAAAGTTAACACTTTAACGTTCTCAAGAGAATTATTGGCAGTTACCTAGTAATACGACATTTTAGACACTTCTAGAAGGAAGAAATTTCGTATTTTAAACCACTTACATATGCATTACATGCAAAGGCTGACAAATTAAATCCACGAGACCTTTTAGATTACATCAGCCAGTGGAAAGCAGATATCCGATACGTAAAAGGTCAGAATATCCATAACGCACTCCAACCACTAAACTTTGACACTCTCGCTGAGGAACAAGCAAACGACAACGAATTACCGTCTGTTTTTTTTCAAATTGAAAAAGACAAAACTTTACCTTTACTAATGAACTCGTGTATTGTGACAATAAGACCGTGCTTACCTTTGTCACGAAGAATAATTTTCGAAACTTTCCTTCAGCTTTTTAGCTGACAGGCCCGGTATTCTTCGGACGTAAACAGTGGTCTCGCACGTGCCAACGTTGCCAGGCAACGTTTTCATACCAAAGTTCGTCGACCTTCGCGACTTTTACGCACACACGCCGTAAGATCATTGAAACGCGATGGCCAGTTGCGATACCACTAACATCAATAACGGCAGAAACAGTGGCTAACGCAATTTTCAACAACTGATAGAAAACACAGAATCAACGCTATTCAACGAATTTGTCAACATTTTAGGCATAAATGCAAATTCCAATTTTTTAATTTGTTGCTTGCGCTGCGAAATTAAAGTGCAGAATTAGTTTTTAAAAGCAACAACGCTGCCTGGACAGATATTTCACAACGAGACGACATCTACACCAACGAATTACTTTGTGGCAGACCTAAAAAAGAAGATGGATGATGGACGTTATCACGTGCCAGCAGATCTACATTCAGCAGAATATGTTTTCCTGAGGCGCGACACTTTACGGAAACCATTTTTCCACACCTGGTAAATGGCCTTATTCCGACGACACAGATCAACAATAACAAAACCGACGACAACAGAACAAACAGAAACGCAAACAACTACTGATACGACCGAATCAACACAGGAAGAAAAAAGATTTTTTATTAAAGGCATTAATCTGGGGAGGTATTGTGGACTCTTCTAATTTTCTAACCTTCTCCAACCTTAAAAAAAGCATAATCCATATTATACGCCTACGCGCAGATAACGGCAAAGAATTTTTCCTTGCTAGCGAACTCGCCGATCGATTGCCTAATTAATCCACGACATTCAAAAACAGAATGACGAACTTCAACTGACTCACCTGAAACACTAACGAACAACTATCGAAACTTTGAACAATATTTCTTATGCACATTGATTTATTCATTACTAAAAATAAGAAATACGAATCACGAAAACAAACACAGACACGTTCAAAGGTAGACTACTTTAGCAAACTTTACCAAAAACTCTTATTATATATTTTCAACACAAACAGTTTTGACATCCAACATTTCAGCAAATATACAATTAACGCACGCAACAATACAAATATTAACCTTGTTTGTAAATATGTAATTGTATATAAATGCATATAAATGTTCGTTTTTATTTGTTTGAAATCTCAGTTATATATTTGGGTTTAGACACAAACCGATCCGAACAAAAACCTTCTGATTAATTAAAATGAACTGTCCCAACAACTGCATTAAAATATTATTTATTTCTACAACTATCCATATTCCTTTTTTTAATTATAATTTAAAACATACAATGTGCATATTAATTTTGTTTTTAGCAGCCATTGATAAATAGTAAGTTTACGCTTCTGAGTCAGAAACTTCGATAATCTTCTCACGATTACTTTTAAATAGCAACTCATTTTTTTCACCACTTATTTTCAAATAATTATAATAATTGTTGTGAAGTAAATTTTTTTTCACAAAATGGCCTTATCCAGCAAGTATGAAAAAACTCTTTTTTCAATGTTATTAAATGTTTTCTGGTGCTTATTTAAAAGATGATCTAAAAAAACAAGATGACATAAATGCAGATAAAGGGCAATTTCTTAATATAATGCAATTAAATACAGCCAGGGTCGATATGAACTTTAAAAAGAGTTAGTATAATTTAGAGTTCAGGCATACAAAGAATAAAATGTCCAGATGTATTCTTCTCGGTTGCTATTTTTCCTTGCTATAATAGTGACAGTAATAAGTCATTTTTATACTATTCTAACTTTGCCATATTTTCATATCTTGACCTGTAGTTTTCTGGACAAGCGTTCTATAGTTTTCAATAACTTCGTAAGGGCTAAACGAGATTGGAACGTTAGCTGGGCGCTAATTTTAAAAAACTTTTTAAGCATTTCACTAACATAGTAGCACGCTTACATTCATGCAGTTGGGGTAGCAGCTGCCATGAAAATATTTGTACAAAAGACAAAGGGAATCCACAGCACGTCTGTGAGAAAGTGACTGTAGATGAGATGACAGATCAGGACCTATCAGATTGCATATCCGTCTCTGGATTTGTTGCGGGCCTCGAGATGAACAGCGGGGGCACCAGACCATATATTCAGTATTCAATGCAGGGACAAATGGTAGATTTATAGATTTGAAGGATGGACTCAGACGAGAAAAACTTTCTGGCGTGACACAGAGAACCAAATTTCCTTGCGGTAGATGAAGTTATTGATTCAATATAGTTCTTCCACCTCAGGTCAGTGGAAAGCGTGAGACCAAGCATGCGCAGAGAGATACTCTCGTGGAGTTGGGCATCAGCCATTCTGATGGGAGGCAGGGACGGTTCTCTGTGGTGGGTAAATGAGAGCAGTTTCGTTTTGGAGGCATTAAAGTTTACAAACCATTTCCTTCCCCAGTAAACTACAGATTGGAGGTCCTTTTCGAGATCAACGGCCAGTTTAGTTTTGTCAGCAATGCTGGATTTACTATTGAGCAGGAGTAAATAGTAGTGTCGTCTGCGTAGAAGCCTACTTGGGAACTGATGACATGAGCAAGATCGTTGATGATCAGAAACAGTGTAGGACAGTGTAGGGCCCAGGATAGGGCCTTGGTGAACACCAGCGTTCGTATAAAGGATAACCCGTTTAGGACAACCTAATTGACAGGAATGATTGTATTAAGTCAAATAATCGTCCTGTAATACTGTATTCCTGAAGCTTACTAAGAAGGCCAACATGCCAACCCCTATCAAACGTCTTAGAGATATCTAGAGCCACAGCTCGAGCTTCGCCGTTATTATCATGTGCTTGGTATACAAGTTCAGTTATGGCCGTGAGCACGTCAGCGGTAAACTGGACAAAACGGAAAGCATATTGTTTGTCAGAGAGTAGATCATGGGGTGTAAGGTGATTAAAGCCTCGAAGACTTTGCCGAAGAGTGGTAAGAGACTTATAGGACAGTAATTGGTTGGGTCAGAAGGGTTTCCAGAGTTCTTAAAAACATGGACAAGAGCTGAGGAGTTCCAACAGGCTGGAAAGCAAGAGTCAGTGTGGCAATAGTTATATAGAGAGAACTGGAGCCAACACAGGAGCACATTTCTTCAGGTCTACCACTGGTATCCCGTCCCCACCATTTACCTTATGAGAGTCTAATTTAAAGATTATGTCCAATACCCTCGATGTTGTTATGCTGATCTCACTCAATAGAACCTCAGTTCTAGGGGGGGAATTAGGTGTGGGTACTCCGGATGAGTCGAGCGTTGAGTTGGATGAGAATTTCCGAGCAAAGCATTCACCTGAGGAAGTCAGGACCTCAAATTGATTGAATAGAGGAAGTATTGTGGGCTTGCTGCTGTTCAAAACGCTCTTGTAGAGCCGCCAATAATCTTTAAAACCAAACTTGTCAGATGTAATACGTTGTTTCATTCTTTCAGCAAATAGTAACTTTGCATCATTGAAGACACGGTTGCACTCATTACAGGCAGAGACAAAGGGACGTCTGTTGCAATCAGACATGTTGCTTCGGAACAGACGAAAGAAGTGATTCCTATGGGCTATAGCAGCTGAGAAAGCAGCTTAAATAATTATTCTAAGATTTTTTAATTTAAAATTCTAACAACAAATTAATTGCATAAAATTAGTTTGCACATTATAATTAAAAAGAGAAATATGTATAGTTATAGAAATAAAAGATAAGCTTTTTAAGCTGAGATTTTGCAATAATGATGAATCTGTCGCAGAATTAAGGAAGAAATAGAGCATATTTTTTATAATGAAGAATTTTCATGAATGATTATGAAATTTCAGCCATTATTCTACCGAAATCATCATCAAAATTGCAAATGTGAATGGAAAGCATCGAGGAAAAATTAAATGAAATAATTGCTTTAAAAAATACATTCACGTTAAGTGAATTTGCCTGACATGTAAAATGTAGATGTTATAGCTACATGTGCCCTTGTTACTGAAGCTAAGAAAAAAGAACTAATTAATCTACAAGGATGTAAGAATGCAATGACAAATTGCTTGTCGGAAATGTCAGATCTATAACCAGAGCTAAAGTGAATGTTTTCAACAAATTTCAAATACTCCTAAACCGATTAAACGCGGCATCAGCAATACGTAATCAGTTAAGAGATCCATTTAAAGTTGTTTTATAGAAAACTGCACAAATAGCCAAGATATTTTTAATCAATTCATCCCAAGGAAGGCGATAATGTCACTAAGACGCAAGGGGGGCACTGAAAGTGAAAGAATGAAAAAACTTTAGACGGAACCAGAAACCCAATCCTAAACAGGAAACAAAAAATAAACATCTACTCTTGTTCAAAAGACTGGAGAGGAATATGAACCAGGCTATAGGTGGATTTATCTACTCCTATTAAGAAAAAAATTAGTAAATAAAATTTCGGAGTTTAGGCAGAGTGGGTCACCACTTATGACTTTCTTTACACTATATGGATAGTGGAAGTAGAAGTTGAGGTATTGTCCGGTGAATGTTGGCTTGCAGTATACGGATATCTTGAAGTTTGTTGTTTTCTCGCTCCATTGTGAACTCACAACTCTTTGGGTATAGTCACTGGATCTAACCAATATCTTTATCCATGTTATGATCCAGGTTAGGACCAAAGAAGGACAACACGAACAAAAGAGTAGAAATAACGAAGGTATATTACATAAAATAATAATACAAGATGTGGAAGGTGTTAGTATGACTGTCAGTCTGGTTTGGAGTGAACTACTATCGGCTCGACTCCATTCGACCCTCTCTCTTGAGAGGCGTAGTATACATAGTGTTAGGAAGAGTTCATTCTGAAGTTATAGGTAAGGACCTATGACATCCCCCCTCCCAAGCTTTTACCTCACAGGGGTCTTTAATATTTTTTCCTCTTCGGATTGATCGTCAAAGGCTCTGTAAACTTTCTTTTTCGGCTTGATTTCCGCGGTTCTGAAATTACGTGAGGCCTTTGCATATTGAATGTGTCAAATATTGTGTCCATTACTTCCTCCTCTTCCTGAGGTAGACCGTTAGAATCCTCTAACAGCCTCTTTCTGATCTGATTTAAGTGCCTTTTATGCGAGAACTTCGGACCCAGAATTATGCAATCCCGATTCGTTTTTCTATTGTACCTGGCTCCCAATAGGATGTGTTGTTTTTGAACATTTAAAAAAAAACCTTCTCCCTTGGGTTAAATTTTATTTTTGGTACAAACGACGTCGGTGATTGCTTTGTCTGTTTTGGCAGTAATTTGTCGAATACCGATCTAATTTTTCGGGCGAACATAACTTCCGCCGGCGATAATGCCGATGGCGTAGTACTGTTCGGTGTAATTATATACACCTGCAAGAATTGTTGTAAAGCCTTTTTTTGTTGGTACATCATAAGCTTTCCTTAGTGCTCTTTTTAATGTATCTACAAACCTCTCCGCTTGCCCGTTCGACCTTGGGTGATATGGCGGAGATTTGATGTGTTTCACCTGAAAAGTTTCACAAAATTCTTGAAAATCCGCAGATGTAAATTGTGTCCCATTATCGGTGACTAAACAATCAACCACTCCAAAACGAGCAAACAGCTCGTGAAGGCAATTTATTGTCGTCTCAGAAGTAGGTTTTCTGCAACGAAATACTTCTGGCCATTTGCTGTAACTGTCTATTACAATCAAGTAGTAGAAACCCTCTAATGGACCTGCGAAATCTACATAGATTCTCGACTACGGTCGATCTGTCTTAGGCCATGGCTTATGAGTGATCAGAGGTGCCTTGGCTGCTAAGGAACAGCCCTTGCATTTGTCCACTATATGTATAATATCTTGATCCATGTTTGGCCAATACACGTAACTTCGCATTAAGGATTTCATACTGTTCTTTCCTGGGTGGCCCATGTGAAAATCCTTGAGAATTCGCCTTTGTAGCGTTTTCGGGGTTACTACTCTTTCATTATATAGCAGAACATTATCACATAACGAAAAACTGTTTGCAATGTGCTTATCTTTTCCTGCAATTTTTGTTTTCGTTTCCTTTATAAATTCGTCATTCACTGCTTCGTTTCTTATTTCCTGTGACGGGGAGGTTTCGAATTGTACTACATGATGTTCTAATATCTTCCTCGTATCGTAGAGCTGCTATTACAGAATCTTCTAATGGCTCCGTTTTCTTTGGTATTAGTCTCGAAAGACCGTCTGCATGCCCGATTTTGTACGATGGAAGAGACTCCAATTTGAAATTATAATTTAATAAAATCGTCCCCCATCTTAGCAATCTATTAGCAATGTAGACAGGTAGACATTTCTTTGATCCAAATATTGCTAGCTTTTCGGGGAGTGGGGGCTGAGAGACAGGCCCAACCGGGTGTTTGAACACACCGGTCCCGATACAGGCGAGACGGATGTAACAGACTCGGTGACAGGTGGATTTGGGTCGACAGGGGCCAGAATCTCAGAGGCCTTCTTCTCTGTTCAGGAAGAGGACAGGTGACCAGTCTGTCCACACTTCCAGCAGGTTGATCTACGCCCGGTGACATCTTGGCATCTTCTGGCCCTCTACATCCAGACAGTTGGGAATAGAGATGAAGACTTTTCGGTCTGTCATGATTTCGAAACTCCATCCCCCGGTCAAATCGTCCGAGGAAACACTACTCAAATTGGGACAGATAAGCAACCAAGTGCTCCCCGACGATCTAAGGCGGAACCTTAAATACTGATATGTTGGTCCTCCGCCTGCCTTCATATTCCGTACGCAGGATGAGGTCTTTTGTGATTAGATCCCGACTCGATGCGGCTTCACAGTCGGCAGGCGTGGGTAGCAATACGCCCCACATAAAGTAACCCTTACCTTTGATCCCCAGAGAAATCAATGACTTAATAACGGTGTATTTTGTGGAGCGACAAATTTTGCGCGAACGCTTGTCCACCACAAAGACTGACACAATTCTTTTTATAACTCTCTTTAATTCCTCGGGATTGACCAAAAGTCCGTGTGCTGTCACCAGATGTGCGTAACCTTTGGCTTTCTGAAGGAACTCCGTGATGTTGATCAAACACTTAGGCGGGGATGTCCCGCATGAGGACGTCTCTCCGACCACTACATTTTCGTCTTTAGATTTGTCTTCTTTATCTGAATTTGATAAATTTTGACCATTATCGACCTCCATAGATTCGTCGGGTTTCGTCTGATTTTCAATATTTTGTGTCTTTCCAGCAACAATACTCTCGCCAGAAATCTTAGCAACAACCTCCTGCTGTTGGCTTTTTTCCACGTCGACCACTGTTTTCTCCATAAGTTCCTCGTTTTTGTTTTCATGATCTTTATCGGGTGTATCTTTTTTCCTTTTAGTGCCGAAAATATTTTTACTGACCATATTAAAAAAAATGGGGGTTCATTTTTACCTTTATTGAACAGAAGCCAAAAAACAGTAATGCTTTTCAGACAAATTAATGACTTGACAAGAAAAACGTGGACAATTGGTTACAAACAAAAAAAAATCAATATACACAAATTAGCATGGAAAGCAACAGTTTAAACGAAAAAACCAAAAATAAACGTTATACGAACGAAGATCCGAATAAATTACACAAAATAAGGTAAACTATAAGGAAAACACTTTAAACAACAATAAGCCTTTTTAAAAATAAATATAAAAGTAAAAAAAGGAACAACTACAAACACAAATACGAAACAAATAATACGTATAAAAAATTCAATATGGCTACCTTAAAAATAAAGTCTCTCCGATAATCGAAATACGAAAATAAAATTATAAAAACAGACAAGTTAGAGTAAATAAAAACAAAAATTAGAATAACTAAGAACACGGAAGAAATAAACAAATAAAATACAGAACGCTTAACGGATATTTAAAAGGAAAAGCAAAGAAACGAAGTAACACGTAATAAATAACACATAATAAATAAACAGCGAAAAGATAAAGTCTGGCGACGACACGTAGAAAGATAAACAGATAAACTCTGGAAGGGGGTGGGGACATAGAAAGTCAAAGAAGTCATAGAAACGGAAAGAAAGAAATTTTAAAAGGAGACTTACTAGTAAAAATAAAAAAAAACAACTAATAGAAGAAGAATACAAAATAAAAGGAAAAATAAAAATAGTTAAGTAATAAATTGAAAAAGAAAAGGAAAAGAAAAAATCAAAAACGTTTTCAAACAACAGTCAGTAAAAGAAAAAAATAAAATGAATTATAATTTAACTGAAGGGAGTTTGTAGAAGAATAAACAAATATCCAAACGTGCCAGAAAAAAAAGATCGTTTTAGATCTGGTAAGGACTTCAACGCTGACTCACTGTGTGTCGACTGCCAATATTTATTTCTGTAAACAAATCACATAAAATGTGGCACATGGACTAAAAAGGGGGGTGGGGAAAAGGACGGTCATCATCTGTCTTAATTTTAAAACTTAGCTAGCCACAACCACTGACCCAATCATACAAAACAATATTCCTACCACCAAAACAACACATTCATACTTACCTTTCTTACTACAACCCAAAATACCCCCTTGTCTCAATGAAAATCCTAAATAGTCCCCATATGTACAAGTCGTTGTCTGTTGGGTTCAAGGGAATAAAAAACAACAAGTTAAAAAATCCCCAATGATTTATGATGTTTATAAACTATTTACAAAAAACTGAACAAAATCATGTTAGTAATAAAAACCCCTACAAACCTTAAATATGGCAGAAATATCAGTTAACTGGACGAAATTGACGCGGAACTATAAAAATATAGAAACATTCATACATCCCAATGAGCAAACACACCCTAGGAAAAAACAAAAACTAAAGAATCAAAACAAAAAAAAAACCTACTCTAGTCTAAATCTAGAGATGGGTTTTCCAAGATCAACCCAGGAAAACAATATTCTGATGCCACTCCAGGTCAGCACCTTTTACTAGGCACAAACGTGCAAGATTCATCCACCTTTTGCCAAATTCTGATGAGATGAGCTGCCGCTTTTCCGTCCTAATCTTGACTTTAAGCTGATGCTTAGAGAACAAGATCAGTTGGGAAGAAGTGAACTTCTCGCCATCATAGAATTCCTTCTGACGCGTCGTCCAAATCACGACTTTCATAACACCTAGTAAGCAAAAGAACACATATTGTTCAGCCTTCATCATCTGCGGCATCACGTTGCTACAAACAGAACTGGCCTCAAGCCCAAAGAACTTTCCCTGCAGCATGTGTACCATGAGGCCTTCAACAAACTTGCACAGTGGCACTAACACCTTGCAATGAAAGAAGGCGTGACCAATGGTCTCGACTTCCCCGATACAGCTTCGGCACTTTGGAGATTTCTCCAAGCCCGCTGAACAAAGTCTTTTGGCGACCCAGAGGGCCCCACAATCACCAGCAAGTGAGTGATGCCTCGTCGTTATTGAGGCATTTCAACCCAGGCGCCAAAGGCCATATTGAGCCATCATACTGCTTCGTAAGACCGAGCTCGTCAATCTGTTCCTCACGAACAGGGCCCCCTGACTAATACTTGATACAATGCCCTATGAGACAACGCCTGGACGTTGCAGAGGCCATCCGACGCCCATAAGAGGCATTTCAGAGCACGAGAACATTCGGCTCGGGGTAAGCGGCTTCACTGTCGACTTGTTCTAAGATTAAGCGTACCATATGAAGGTTGTCCTGAATAGTCCTTCCCTTCACAGCACAAGTCTGTTCGGAGCCAATCAGACCAGACAGGACAAGCTGAAAACGGTTGGCTAAGATCTTCGCCAAAATCTTTAACTCGGTGTTTAACATGGTTAAAGGGCGAAAGTTATCTAACCCATCACCACTGTTCTTGTCCTTACACAGCAACTTGATCACACTCCTGGTGAAGCGTTGAGGTATAGACCCTGCTTCATCCAATTGTTGAAAATCAGTTCCAGCAAAGGAACAAAAACGGGCGACTGCCTCAGGTACACTTCGTAGGGAAGCATATAGTCCCGGAGATTTATCTAGGTCAAACTGTTTCAGCGCTTCCCAGATTTCCGACTCTGTGATGGGACCCTCGCACCCAGCCGTTCCAGCTGCCTCAAGGCAGGGAAAGCCGGCTAAATAGGCGTCGAACTGAGCAGGGCCTCAGACCGGGCTGCCTGGTGAAAATTTCCTGAAAGTAAACCGGAAAGGCCTAGCATATGCCCGCGTTTGTAGTCACGGTCCGCTTATCCGGCAATGAGACGCACGCGATATGACGCCGAGACGCGCTGCGATTCTCCTCTGCGCGCAATTCAGCGGCCATATTCGTCACCTCAGAGGACATTCTTTTTAACCTGGCCCTAACTACCATAGCTTGATCCTTCTTGATAAGCAAGGAGGACAATTCTGCCTTAGCTAAAGCTATTTGCCCACTATCACGGGATTTAACTGCCTCGACTTTTTCTTCTAAAACTGTTTCCACCTCTAATCTAGATTAAGTCGACGACCAAAATCGGCAGTAAACGTTCTAAATTTTGATTTTAGTTTATCCCACCAGGCGTTCCCTACAACCGCCCCCGTCAGTTCCCTCTGTATCATTAGTAACAGCTGGCCCCGGAAATCCTGCTCACCAAATAATGAGCGGTTTAATTTCCAGTAGCCAGCCAACCTTACCTTAGGCTTATCTAAGTTTACACGGACCCGGACAAGCCTATGATCCGAATAAACGATGTAATGGAAACTTGGACACCCTAAGAGCCCTATATCGACTCTCCTAACTAAGACTCGGTCGAGGTAGCTAGAAAACACCCCAAGAGCCGAGCTGCCACTATTTGTCTAAGTCTAAACTACCCCCCGAGGGTGCTCATTCCGATACTTATCGACAAGATCAAACCTGTAGATAAAGTCCCGAAATGGTTTCACGTCCCGTTTGTTAGTACCCGAATTTGGCCCTATGCAATATATATCAGTGTCAAGGACGGCATTCCAACCCCACGCTAAAACTACCCGACGAGATATCGTCAAGAACGGCTCGATCTACCGAAACAAAGCAGGCCACCCAGAATGGTTATTCGGCGCATAAGCCCCAATGAGACGCAGAGCCTTATCCTTTATGGAAACATCCAGCACGCAAAACCTGCCCGCCGAAACTGCGGAGACAAGAGTACACAAAGACTTGCTCACCAGTCCAGAGACACCCCATCAAAACATGCTGAATAGAGGGAGAACTCCCTAGACAGAATGTCCTCACGATCATGAGAAAGCCGGGTCTCCTGTACGCAACAGACATTCACCCCGAGGTGCGACCTTCAGCGCCTCGGGGTGAATGTCTGTTGCGTAGCCCATTTCAGTTTTGATGGTGCCGTCTTGAGAGAGGCTGCCTATATCCCAAGGGAAAGTCAATTTGTGATCTATATAGGGAGAGGTGATCAAAAACACGGACCCTCCCGGCACAAAATTGTTTCATTTTTTTCAATTTTTCGTTTTGAACAACTTTTTAAGTTTTTCGGTTTTTTCGAATCCAGAGTCATATTTCTTTTTAAGTTCTTCTAAGGTCGGTTTTGAGGAAGGGGCGTCGCCCTTACTGTTGCCAGAGGGAGTGGGGCTGTACGTGTCTTTTGTCCCAGAGACTTCAAGGGACTGAGAACCCACTGTCTGGTGCTTCCCTCTGACCCTGCCAGCTACCTGCCATCCCCCTCTCCCTCCTCAACAACAGCACTTGCAGCGGGAGAAGGGTCTTCGGGGAATGGGGGCTTAGGTGTAGATGCAGGCCCAACCGGGGGTTTAACCACTACGGTCTCGGTGGCTGGCATGCCAATTACAGGCATGGCGGATATCAAAGACGCGGTCAGAGGGGGAGTTTGGTCGACTGGGGCCTGACTTCCAGAGGCCTTCTTCTCTGGGTAGAAAGAAGAGAGGTGACCAGTCTCTCCACACTTCCAACAAACTGGTTTACAGTCGGTCACTATGACAAGCAGCTAGAGATGAAGGCTTTACGGTCCAACATGATATCAAAACTCCATCCTCCAGTCAGGCTATCACAGGAAGCACCCAGAATTTCTCCTTACTGAGACAAGAAAGCCGCTAGGTGTTCCCCCATAACCTGAAGATGGACCTCGTATACTAGGGGAGACCTAGTAGCAGTATACGAGGTCCTTTCATCTACCTTCGTACTCTGTTCGGAGTATCAGATTTTTTGTGATTAATTCTCGGCTAGTTGGTAACAATACGTCCTACATGAAAAAGCCTTTTCACTTAACAATTGGAAGTGGCTTAAACCTCAGGGAATCTAGTGTTTTAACCACTGTGTCTTTCGTTGAACGACAAATTCTGCGCGTACGCTTATCGACGACAAAGACTGACACTATTCTTTCTTCGATCTTCTTAAGTTCAATGGGTCCTCCAAGATCCCACCTTCTACCACAAGGTGTGCGTAACTCTTGGCACGCTCCCAGTACTCCGCAATATCGATGATGCATTTAGGTGGGGACTTCCAACAAGAGGTCGAATCCCCGGCCTCAGCGGTATTACTGGTCTTGTCTTTTTGGCTATTCTTGGCCTCCATATTCTTGACTGATTTTTTGCTATTATTGGCCACCGAACTCTTTTGGGATTTTGGGGGTTTGACCATTATTGGCCTCCATACTTTTTATAACTGGTTCACTAACAACGGATTCCTCACTAGAGGATGAAAAATTTAACGGTGGGTATTCATCAGGGTTGTCCTTTCAGGAGGGTCTTTTTTTGGATTAAATAAATGTTTCCTGGCCGACTTTCTAAAGTGGCCATTTTTTACTTCTTTTTAAGTATTAAAAGTATACTAAGGTATTCTTTTTTTCTTCTTTTCCATTTTTTTAAAATAGGGGTAGGAGAGAGGTGCAGAAAAGGAAGGAAAAAGTTAAGTTTCGCCTATAGGCGAAACTTAACTTTTAAGTGAAACTAAAAATTTAAAATAAATTCAGAAAAAATTGGACAAATATGCCAAAACAAGGTTCGCCTGAAAGCGCAACAGCAAGTTAAAAGACGAAAATAAATAAAGGTTTGCCTGAACGCAAAGACAATTTAAAGGACGATGAGAACAAACAAGGTTCGCCTAAAGGCGAAACAATAAATTTAAACAGTCAAAAAAAAAAGAAAAAACAAAAAGGTAGGAGAGACGTAAACAATTGAACAAGGTTTGCCTAAAGACGAGACAAATTTAAACATACACACGAAATAAAATTGACGACAGACGAGAACAAAAAAAAACAAAGTTCACCTAATGGAGAAACAACAAATTTAAACAGTAAAAAACAGAAGGACGTACAAAAAGATTAAATGATAAAACGAAACGCTATACAAAGGAAAACGTTATACAAAGAAAAAATGATAAATACAAAACAATATTAAGCAAAGCTAATTACAAAACCAAAATGGCTGACGCTACGAACGAGTCAACCAGATAACAAATAAACAAAACAAAAAAAAAATGGAAAAATTAGACAATATAAATGCAAAAATTAGAACAAATATGGACACAGAAAACTTTTAAACAAATAAAACACGGAAAACTTAAAGGACATTTGAAAGGAAAAACAAATAAAGAAATAACATGTAAGGAAAAAATAAAGTCTGTCGAAAGATTACGTAGAAAAATAAACAGAAACTCTGGCAGGAGTTACAAAAATAAAAACAGCAAGCATAAAATTAAAAGGGAATTTTAAAGTAAAAGAAAATCAAAATGAAAACTAATATTAAAAGGATAAAGGAAAAAATAAAAAAAATGGGGAGGGTAAAAAACTGAAAAAATCAAAAAACTTTTGCAAGACAGTCGAAAGAAAGCAAGAAAGACGGTAAGAAATAAATCAAAACTTAAGCAAAATGAACTTTAATGAGAAACGTAGAGTCAGAAAAAAAGTCGGTGGGTAAACAGTCAAAAAGGAGTCAGAAGAATGCCGGCTGCGTCCCGACTGGCTATATTTATTGTATAAGAAATACAATTTTGGCACAAGGCCTAAAAAAAGGGAGGTGTTGAGGCTGGTCTTAACTAGCTATCCTATACCTAGCTAATCTGATTCACGACCCATTCACTCATTACAATTTGCACATTCACCAAAAAACTCATCCGTTACCAATCAATCCTCCATACACCATAATACCGCATTCTCTCAAGGGAGACCTACAAAACGCGCCCTATGCCATAAAAATTTAATGATAATAAATTATTATATATAAAAATCTAATCATGAAGAATCATTATGTCCATCGTCTTTTCATGTTGAATTGAATATAGTCTAATGTTAATTATGTTTTATGAATATGTCCTGAAGATGGTCTACTAGACCGAAACGTCCGACGTTGACATTATATTAACATTAAAAACAGCATAATTGCATATTAGGATTTTTGTTTGTTTTTTCGTATATTTTTCTTCATATATATATATATATATATATATATATATATATATATATATGTGTGTGTGTGTGTGTGTGTGTGTGTGTGTGTGTGTGTGTGTGTGTGTTGCATTTGTTTGCATAATAACACTGACAACCCTCAAAAATTATTATCATTATTTCCATAAAGATATATAGTATAAGCTAAAAGAGAAACGGTATGTTGCTAATATAAGTATATGCTGAAAATCTTACCAACATTGGTTTGTTAATGTCTATTTTATCATGAAAGCATCAATTTGCATAATAAAATCTGACACGATGTATGTACCGAAATATAAAAGAAATTTCATATTTCTAGGTAATTCATATTTAATATACAAGCACTAAGTTTTGCAAAGAAGAAGAATATGTATGTAAACGTTTGTAATCTCCGGTGTATGTATGATCAGGAAAGAAAATGAAGGAAATGGAAATAATGTGTAAACATTTGCTGTTTACTTTATGTTATATATGTGTGCATAAGAGATGGAAAATGTCTGTAAACAATTGTAATCTTCTGTATGTACACATATTTATCTGTGTGTATGAGAGATGCAACATTCTGGCCATATATATGTACGTGTAAGATGGAAAGAATGTGTGGCTGTCAAGTGGGAAGAATGCTTATGTAAATGTACGCGATCTTCTATGTATACGAGCGAGAAAGAATGTGTATGCAAAAGTTTGCGATCTGCTGTGTGTACCTATGTGTACTAGGGAGATAGAAATAAGATGTAAGTAAACTTAAAATTTATTTTGTATATGTATATAATCTTTTGCAATATGTATGTATGTATTTATGTGCATGTAAATGTTTGCAATCTGTTATATGAACAGCACGCAGACAAATCGACCATTCCCAAATGTAGAATATTACAAAGTAGAAGCATCTTGATAATGTGTACTGAATAAAATCTGCACGTTAATATGTTTAAGGAAGACAAAAAAAAAGAAACGAAAGCGGTGAAATGTGACCTTGCAAAGGTATCGATCGTGCGGACAAGATAAATCAGAGATATCTAATGGATAATTTGAAATATGCCAAAATCAATTCAAGAAAACGTTGTTATGAATCAATGTCTAGTCAAGCAACTAGTCTGGGTCACATATATACAAACGTTCATATACACACACGCGTGTTCATATGCCTGGTTACATCGAAGAAATTGTTTCTGCCTCATCGCTGAAAAAAAAAATTCATACAGAATGATATGAATTGGAAGCCTTTCTACATTCCCCCAAGCCTAAAAACCTGTACTTAAAAAACATTAATATTCCTCTACTTTTTATGTCTAATTTCGTTTAAGGCATAAAGTCAAATGGAGAATTAAAAATAGCTGAGCTTTTATGAAATACTGCTAGAAAATTAGTTCTACATAAATGTAATCTTTTTATCCCTTCTAAATTTGACTATTTCTAACGAATTAAAAAAATCAAGATGCTCAGATTCACTTTGACAACACAATATATCTATTGGGTTAAACATATTGGAAGAATTCATATTTTTTCGCTTTAAGGAACATTTTTATTATTTTAATTTATAGTGGGTTATCACTTATAGTGAAGTGTATGAGTGTTGAAACAGATTAGTTTGATTTGGCCTTGTTAGATAGCCCACCATAAGAGGGGTATAAAACGAGAAAATCAAATTGTAAAGTGAAACAACAAATTTATATACATATAAATCAATTACGGTCTTTACAAATAAAATTAATGTATTTTGGATGATACAACGTCGTCAAAATGTTCGTAGTAGTCCTTGCAAGAATCAATTTATATGTACGTAGGCAGGAACGTGTGTATGTATGTATGTATGTATGTATGTTTGTATGTATGAGCGTTATCGTAGGGTAGGAATGTCTTTGAAGTAATCGCCCAGTTTTAAAATGTTCTGTTCATTTATCAAGTATAAAAGGAGGTGAGGGAGAACGGCAGAGATAATAATAACGATCGCTTGACGTTTGTCAAGGGACCTATTAATACGCTCGTCTCCTTCTCTTTGGTGACAGGCAAACTTGCCCGTCTTTTATTTTCTTTGTGGAGCTTGAAAAGGTCATTTGGGAATTCACTCCCGGATATGATTTGGGCCTTTCTATTGGACGACGAGCAAATTTCGCGTCGGCTCGCAAAAGGGTCCGTAAAAGAATTTGTTTCTGAGAATTAAAGATTATTTGAATTTTGTTTTTAAAAATTTCCTAGTTTTCTATTGGCTGAAAAACATTTCGCATCAAGGTGTGAAATTTCGTGAGTTTTGTTTTGGATTTGTTTTTGCGTGTGTGTTAAGCAAAGTTTGTAAATTCGAGTCTTTCTAATTTCTAACAAAATCAATGAGTCAGTGCTTAGCATTTGAATGTTAAATCTAGATCTTGTTTTGGTCAGGTTTTGGGAAATAAGTCGAATATTTTTAGCACTATAATAGGAGAAGATAAAACCTGTTCATCGCCAGACCTGTACTCCTACCCGGTCTTTTGAACAGGAGTAGAGGTTTTTTTTCTTCTTTTTTTTCTGTTTAGAATGGGGTTTCTGATTACTTCTGATGCCTTAATAAGGGTGGCTGTCTTGAATGTTTGGTGATATGACTAGCTGGAGGCTACGACTATTCATATTAAGGGTACCGGAGTGACAGATTTTTGGTTACTGCATCCCGACTGGTAGTAAATATCCCGAGCTCTTAAGAGGTAGCGCTTAGAGAGGTTGCTCTGATCAACAGTCGCATAATATCGGGGTTCCTGCAGTGCCATATCATGTATGGATAGGTATTCCTGCAAACACTTCCGGTGGGCAACCTTGAGGCTACACTATGCTGCAGACGGCACCAATTTCCAGCCAGTTCACGTTACCTTTGACGACCAGGAGGTGCTATTATTCTTAGAATTTTTCATCTTTAAAAATATATGACCAAAACAAATAAACAAAATAAAACTTGTAAAAAAAGTAACATCTAAACTCTTCAACCTTTCTTCAACATTTGTGACATTCGTTCTATTTCTAATCTGAACTCTTCAATCTCTACCACTGAATACTCTGTTCCTGGCTATTTCCTACCCTTTGCAAAGGACTTTGGTGTTCATATTCATGGCCTTGGTGTCTATGTTTGCGAACATCTTCCGCTGGCAATGGAACTCTCTCTTGACTCACTGGATTGTTCTTATATGCGTTTCCGACTTTCACTATTAAACTTGATTAACTCTTTATCCTTTTTCATTCTCCTTTTCATGACTATTGCTTGCTAGATAGAGTTTCTGAGAGTATAGCTAAGGCCCTCTCTCTACAGTTGTTTGAAAATATCTTATATGTTCGGCGACTTAATGTCCATCATATGAAATGGCTTCATCACTCTAATGCCGCTGAACGAGCTGGCATCCAAACTTTGAACTTCTCAATTGCCGAAAATCTCCCTCAAACAGTAGACTTCCCCACGCCTTTCCCTAGTAATTCTGACGGACACGTTTCTCTACTTGATCCCTTCCTTACATCCTCACTGGACTTATGTCGTGCTTTGCAACCCTGTCCTCTTGGCAACTCCGACCATGCAGTAGTGTCTATAGATATCGCTACTACGTGATTTGCACATAACTCTGTCTATGGTTTCTGCTGTCGTTTCTAAACTAGATCCCCTCAAGACTTGCGGATTCTGTGGTATTCCTGCAATTGTCCTAAAGAAATATACTCCTGAACTGGCTTCTGTTCTTTTCAAAGTCAATAAGAATTGTGAAAAAAAGAAGATAAATGTATCTAAAGAAAAAAGTCAAAAAGAATTGTGAAAAAAAGAAGATAAATGTGTGTGAAGAAAAAAGTGAAAAAGAATTGTGAAGAAAAGAAGATACATATATCTGAAGAAGAAAGAATTGTGAAGAAAGAAGATAAATGTATCCGAAGAAAAAAGAGAAAAGAATTGTGAAGAAAAGAAGCTAAATGTATCTGAAGAAAAAAGTGAAAAAGAATTGTGAAAAAAAAAGAAGATAAATGTATCTGAAGAAAAAAGAGGAAAAGAATTGTGAAGAAAAGAGGTTAAATGTATCTGAAGAAAAAGAGAAAAAGAATTGTGAAGAAAAGGCAATAAATGTATCTGAAGAAAAAAGTGAAAAAGAATTGTGAAGGAAAGAAGATAAGTGTATCTGAAGAAAAAAGAAATTTGAAGAAAGAAGATAAATGGATCTGAAGAAAAAAGAGAAAAGAATTGTGAAGAAAAGAAGATAAATGTATCTGAATAAAAAAGAGAAAAAGAATTATGAACAAAAAAAAATAAATGCATCTGAAGAAAAAAGAGAAAAAGAATTGTGAAGAAAAGAAGATAAATGTATCTGAAGAAAAAAGATAAAAAAAGAATTGTGAAAAAAAGAGATGAATGTATCTGAAGAAAAAAGAGAAAAAGAATTGTGAAAAAAAGAAGATGAATGTATAGGAAAAAAAAAAGAATAAGAATTGTGCAAGAAAGAATATAAATGTATCTTAAGAAAAAAAAGAAAAAGAATTGTCAAGAAAAGACGATAAATGTATCTGAAGAAAAAAATGAAAAAGAATTGTGAATAAAAGAAGATAAATATATCTTAAGAAAAAAGAGAAAAAGAATTGTGAAGAAAAGAAGATAAATATATTTTAAAAGAAAAAGAATTGTGAAAAAAAGAAGATAAATATATCAGAAGAAAAAAGTGAAAAAGAAAATGAAAAAAGAAGATAAATGTATCGGAAGAAAAAAGAGAAAAAGAAATGTGAAGAAAAAAAGATAAGTGTATCTGAAGAAAAAAGAATTGTTAAGAAAAGAAGTTAAATGTATCTGAAGAAAAAAGAAATGTGACGAAAGACGATGAATGTATCTGAAGAAAAAGAGAAAAGAATTGTGAAGAAACGAAGATAAATGTATCTGAAAAAAAAGAGAAAAGAAATGTGAAGAAAAGAAGATAAATGTATCTGAAGAAGAAAGAGAAAAAGTATTATAAAGAAAAGAAGATAAAGGTATCTGAAAAAAGAAGTCAAAAACAATTGTGAAAAAAAGGAGATAAATGTATCTGAAGAAAAAAGAGAAAAAGTATTGTGAATAAAAGAAGATAAGTGTATCTGAAGAAAAAAAAGAGAAAAAGAATTGTTAAGAAAAGAAGAGAAATGTATCTGAAAAAAAGAGAAAAAGAATTATGAAGAAAAGAAGATAAATATATCTGAGGAAAGAAGTCAAAAAGAATTGTGAAAAAAAGGAGATAAATGTATCTTTAAGAAAAAAGAGAAAAAGAATTGTGAAAAAAAGAAGATGAATGTATCTGAAAAAAAAGAATAAGAATTCTGAAAGAAAGAATATAAATGTATCTTAAGAAAAAAGAGGAAAAGAATTGTCAAGAAAAGACGATAAATATATCTGAAGAAAAAAGTGAAAAAGAATTGTTAATAAAAGGAGTAAATATATCTGAAGAAAAAAGAGAAAAAGAATTGTGAAGAAAAGAAGATAAATATATTTTAAAAGAAAAAGAATTGTGAAAAAAAGAAGATAAATATATCTGAAGAAAAAAATGAAAAAGAAAATGAAAAAATAAGATGAATGTATCTGAAGAAAAAAGACAAAAAGAAATATGAAGAAAAGAAGATAAGTGTATCTGAAGAAAAAAGAAAAAAAGAATTGTGAAGAAAAGAATTGTGAAAAAATCTGAAAAAAAAAGAAATATATCTGAAGAAAAAAGAAATAAGAGAAAAAGAAAAGAATTGTGAAGAAAAGAAGATAAATATATCTTAAGAAAAAAGAGAAAAAGAATTGTGAAGAAAAGAAGATAAATATATTTTAAAAGAAAAAGAATTATAAAAAAAGAAGATAAATATATCTGAAGTAAAAAGTGAAAAAGAAAAGTGAAAAAAGAAGATAAATGTATCTGAAGCAAAAAGAGAAAAGAATTGTGAAGAAAAGGCGATAAATGTATCGGAAGAAAAAAGACAAAAAGAAATGTGAAGAAAAGAAGATAAGTGTATCTGAAGAAAAAAGAAAAAAAGAATTGTTAAGAAAAGAAGATAAATGTATCTGAAGAAAAAAGAGAAAAAGAATTGTGAAGAAAAGGCGATCAATATATCGGAAGAAAATAGAGAAAAAGAATTGTGAAGAAATGAAGATAGATGTATTTGAAGAAAAAAGAGAAAAAGAATTGTGAAGAAAAGAAGATAAATGTATCTGAAGTAAAAAGAGAAAAAAATTGTCAAAAAAAGAAGATAAATGTATCTTAAGAAAAAAGTGAAAAAGACGTGTGAAAAAAAATATGATACATTTATCTGAAGAAAAAAGAGAAAAAGAATTGTGAAAAAAAGAAGATAAATTTATCTGAAGAAATTGATTGTTAAGAAAAGATTTTAAAACACGTTTTTCATTGTAAAACAAAAAGAAAAGGTTGAGAAAAGAAAAGATGTTTAAGTTGTCAGTTTAAAGAATGATACATTACACTGACAAAATTATTAATGTAAACAAATCCCTTTGTTTTTTATTATGTTTTGTTACTATTTAGCATATGGAACAATATGCATGGAAATTTTGTTTTATTGAAATAAATGTTTTATCTGTGAACACTAAATTTTGGTTTTATCTACTAAATTTATGATAGTCGCTTCTTTGAGTGGTGTTGTCTTACTTTCCTATGAAGAAGCCGAGAACAAAATCGTCAGTATAGTCCTGTTTTAATATATTTATTTATAATTTAAATGTATTAATTTAGGACTAATAATTTTTCTTCATAGCTTCAGACCGGTGCCGATTGTCCTAGTGTGCACATGTCTGAGATCGGCTTTGAGTCGTAGAGATTTTGAAAGTTTGGCTCTTGTATCTAATGAAGCACTATTTGGCTGACAGGTGTTAATTTTTGAAGATCGGACAAATAAACATGCTGAAACAGCAAATGAGACTGCACACAGAGCTTTGGATGGAGCACCCCACAAAATGGAGATGAGGTTGCAAAACGTGCAAACAAACTGAGATGCATTTTTCGAGAAATTAATTGGAGGTAGTCTCCCTCCCTTTAAATTAGGTAACTCCACTTTTACGCTAAAAAAAGCATTGCATGAGGGAAAAAGGCCCCAAAATTAATAAAAAGTTTTCACAAATTGCTTATTATTAAGAGGAATGACCAAGTAATTTTTCATTTTATTAAATTTTTTAATCCTTTCTTTCACGTTTGAAATTTTGGTTAAAAACCTTTTTTCTTTTCTTTTTTTTCTTTTTTTTTTTTTTTGCGGTCAACGTAAAATTTACAATTAGTGTTTTAACGCCTTTTTCCGGTGAAAAACTCATTGATTTGGAATTTTTTACAAAATAATTGTCGGATTTTAATGAAACTTTCAGGACTTATTCACAAATGAATGAAATTATTTTTGAAAATATTTGTCTTACAAAATGTTGGTAATTTTTTTTTATTTTTTACATATGTTACCTCCACCACTTACTTAATTTCATGAAATTTCCAGAAATTAAATTTTCATTCCAAATTTTTTTATTATTTAATAGAAGAGCTCCTTGGAGAATGTAAATCATTTTTTTTTTCAAACTGCTATTCATTTCCCGAAAATCTGCTCCGAATCGTAAAATAAAAAATGCAATAAAACTGACATTATTTAATTAGAAAAGCTTTTAATTACTTTTATAAATTTGATTTATTAACGACACTGTTGTCTTAAGAAAAATTTTGTGGGATGAATAATTAATCTTTGCAAGAATTGTTTTCAATTTTTTTAATTTTTAATTATAATTTATTATAATAATTCTTTAAAATCTTTTAAAATTCTACATTAGTTTAATTTCATTACGTGATATTGTTATAATGTGAAAACTATTTTTACTAAACAAAAATTGAAAAGCTTAATACAAGTCATTTTGCACCAAGAGTTTTAAAATAATTTAAAATTTTTTCATTCATATAAAATATTATGTAACGTCCCCATTTTTGAAAGTATGGTCGACCATACACGACATTATCAGAAAATAAGCGCGATGACTATAGTAAATTTAAAGTCAACATTCCTAAAATTAGATTACGGGAATATTTTCCAACATTTTTAAGATTACTGAATACTTAAAAATTATATTAAAAAAAGGTGCTCACGTCATTTTCTTAAATTATGTTCTACAAATAAAGTCTCCGTATAAAAACAATCAATTATGTTATCACCTGTCAATCACGTAAAACTTGGCGATGTCGTTTAAAAACACAGCTATTGTTTGTTTTAAAAATGCATTTCTCTATTATTTTAAACTTAAAGTAATATTTATTTCAAATTAATTTAAAATTTCACATTAATTATAATTTAAATCAGCTAATATTCCTCAAATAAAGTTTCAGAAAAGTATTTTTGGGGGTGGGGAGATTTTTTAATACAGAGAATTACATTGCGATGAAAGACGACTAAAAAGGACGTTAATCAGCTATTTTAGAAAAGAAATCGATTCCAATCAATATAATTTCTGTCTGAAATACATCAGATTATTTTGCTTACTGTCAATAGCAAATTTAATCCTTTAGCCTTCACTTAAAGCTAAAAATGAAAGCTACAGAAAAGCTTTTTCATTTATAAAAAGTCATTTTAAACCTTAGGTATCGCGAATTAGTGGAGGTACCTACCCTAAATTGGAGAATAATATGAAGGCAGATGAAAGAATTTTGCAGATTGTTTCTTATTTTACACAACAATTTCCAACTGAATATTTGAGGGGAATTGCATATAATTTTCAATTAATTTTTAAATTAAAAATAAAATCAAGTATTCAAAAATGATCCTTAATAAATTACTTTTATTTGTTTTTAAAATGTCGAGGAAAAGATGTCACAGTTTGCATGTCGTTGGGTAGTCCTCGCACTGAGTAGGTTGGTGATGAGTTGTCATGGAGATGAGTTGGCTGGTGGTCCTGCACGCCTTCTTTTGAAACAACAATTAATCCATCAGAGCTTGTTCCTGACTTTTCACTTCTCCCTAATGTACAATCTGCTGTAAAACTAAGCCCCACCGTCCAGAGAAATAGTTCACAAAACTGCTTTACTTTGCTGCCTACAAAATTATCATTTTACTTTTTTGAGGTTTCTGGCCATAAATCTAATCCACAAATTATCAGTGATAAACAGGATTTCTCTTTAAGACAAATAAATGATTTCCTCCTTTTTAGAGTTTTTGGCTTATTCTATCCATGCACATGATTCAAAAAGATTTGATTGATAAATAATAATTTATTTCATGACTGTTAATTACGTTGTGTGCAGCAAATTTTCTAACAGACCCAGAAGAAAGGCTACTATGACAGACAACTGACGGTCACCTGACGATCGGTAAGTCATATTGACTATAATTTCTAATATAATTTATCGGAAATATTGTACATTTTGTTAAATTACATTTTCCAACTGCCTGGCAAAAATTATATTCTTCGCATGGGTCAGCGTTTCGAACCTCCAGAATTTTGGCGCCTTGAAGATTGGAGTGTCAAATTTTACAACATGAATTGTCTATATATCTTCCCAACATAAATGCCTCGATCAGATATAAAAAAAATAATAATGACCCGTTTAATATATGACCTGCAATCCTCCTAAATCCAAAGGTAATATATGTGCTTCCTTCTGCATTTGTATTTGGGAAGCTGAATTTCATTTCACCTCTGCTCAGTGTAGTAAAAAACTTTTACTTTAAAGATGAGTGTATAGTTTATATGGGAAAAATCTACTTAAAGAACGCTAATTCAATACATCATATAACTTTGCTGCCAAGAGTAACATTCATTCATTCTAACTGCAATTCTGCTACATTCTGATTTAAATGAATTAAAGCAAGGAACAGCAGTTTCCTATTCAAAATTGCTTTCAATAAAAATAGACGTCATTTAAATATGAAACTTTGCCAGCAGTGTTAAAAAGGTATATTCATTAGTGCTTCAACTGACCTTTGCGTAAAATATAGCATAACCATAAAAGTGTATATCTTCAATCCGAAGTTGTTTTTATACTTGTTCTTTCTGTGACTACGCGCTTATGTGTAAAAATTCAAAAAAGACTCACTTGCACTGATTTCTTTGGTTTCACTAAAGCCATATTTAAAAACTATCTAAATATATAATACAACAAACTCTAATTTTGTATATACGTGTGTCCCCGAGATACAACTTAAAAATACATAATACCCCAACCAATTTAGAAGCATATTGTACGATGAACCCCTGCCAGGTGATGTGCCAAATTTCATTAAAATGTAGTTATGGCCATTTTTCTGTTTTTACGGCCTTTCTAGTAGGAAATTCAGTATTTGTTTTCGATTCTTATATGAATCCGCGTAAATTTGCATGTTATATTCCAACTACTACATGTGTGAAAAATAATAAACATTCATAATACATTATGACAACATTATTAACTGCATTTGCATAACACAACATATATTTATACAATTCACTACACGACATTATAAATTTGTTTATAAACAACTATTTGCCAGGGAAGGAGGCTACAGGTGGCACATGACTTGATGATAAATAGATGCACGCTGATTTGCTACCACATGTATTTTGAAATAAATGCTAAGAAGAAACAAGTATGTATAATAAAAAAAATACTTACATACTATTATATATTACATACTACATGCAGTGCAATGTATTAACTATGAAGCTCGGTGGAACAATAAAGCTTCATTCACAGTCTTTAAATACGAATTAAAATGTGTAATGAATAATAAAATTAATAATATTGTTACCTCATCATTTTGTATCATGAACTGTTTTTAAAAGAAACTCAACGACTTTATGGGTGGTCGAGTTATTACTTAATTCTTTGAATGCTATTCAGCGGGTAGAATTTTAAAGTGCCATTTTTACTCTATATGTTAATTTATCGCCGAGGTTTTAATCGTTCGCTTTTTCAGTCAGTGCACAGCCTTACTTCGTGATTGAGCTCTTATCGTTGACATTGAATGATTTAATATGTAGCAAAAAATACAAATGACAGTGCCATATTTGAATATGTGTTAATATTTTGTTGAACTGAAAACTAATTATTTTAACCTTGTTATATCAGTGACAGAACGATCATAAGGTTAAATAACACAATGGAAAAGAACGAAAGTAAAACAAGAATATTTTGAAATTCCTTTGAATTCTGGTCGATTTAAACTGTATGCTTTAAACTGTATTTCACTTTTTTAACGTATAGGAATACTGAAAACAGCAAAAGCCAGCCTCAGAGAAATGTCATTCAGTTAAATGACATGCTATTAACGTATCAACCTACGCATGTACATTTCATTTGACAGCAGTGATAAAGACTACTTATAACGAATGGAATTCACGTTTAAGAAATTATTAGCTTAATTTGTTATTCGCCATTATTGCTTGAATAAAGGAAGATCATTTTAAACGCAGGATCCCATTAATATATGTCAGCTTTTTCAACAAGAAACACACACACACAGATGTGGGTGTGTGAAAGATTAAACACATAAAACCGTATGACACTTTCTTCTTACATTTTTTTTTTTTGTCTGAGTTTATATAAACTTTTGTGTATCTACGAAATGAAAAGCAAAAGTACATTACTAAATGCTCGGAAAATGCAATCACTTTTCAAAGGCTTCTTATGTATTTTTTAAATCTTAGAACTCAAGAAATCTTGTGTAAAGGTTATCACAGACTGAATTAAAAAGAAATGTTATATTTTAATCATAAACCGTGACAAATGATTATTCGCTGTACTGTAAACATTTCATGTCCAAAGATGTTTTCTGTCTGAGTACGTTTTCATCTATAATATATTGAATCATATATTTTATCATATACCCGACTTATCAAAATGTTGGCCAAATTCAGCGATACAAATCTTCACATACAACTGGAAAATACATCTTGATATACTATGACGGTAAATTCAAAATTATCTGCACCATAACATATCTTGTTGTCACGCTGCCTTCCGCTCATGCCTGCTTAGAGTTGGTAGTATTGTGGTCACTTGATCGAAGTTTAAGCTTGATCGTTTTCTTGTTGCTGTTACACTAGTGTAAACATGGATGCTCTACTTGAGCACCAAGGAGGAACAAAGATTAGTAATCCGAACCTACAGAGAATATGGTACCTTATCGATGATAACTCAGCGATTCGCCATTACCATCTATCGAGCATACTGAATCTTCTCCTCAGTGGTGGAGGTTGACGGATGTCTTGCCCATTCTTCGAGTATCACTCTTGTTCGGCCACTTTTAAATTTCTCGATCCACTCACAAAGACTTCAGCACAGTAGTGCACTGTCACCGTATTGTGCTAAAAGCCTTAGATGAATTTCAGCCACTGACGCATCTTCCGTCTAGATATATAATCACTGCTCTTTGTTCTTCCTTGATGCACACTGCTGGCAAAGCGATCATGTTTACACTGTAACTGCAGCAAAAAAACTGGATCGATCAAGCTCAAACTTCGATCGCATGACCACAATAGTGCCAACTATGAGCAGAAGGCAGTGTAACAAACTTTTTCATTTACACTCGTATATAAAATGTTTGCTTGGATATTTTATTGTTTAATCTATTTCTATTTGCACTCATATACTCATATTGCAATTCAATATGACAATATGTGAGAAGTGAATACTGAATTATTATTGTTAGTGTGAATGAATATACAAACATCAGTTGTTTTCTATGTAAGTAAATACTTCCTTACTTTTTTCACAACGAACCATCTATTAAATTTCTTTCTTAATTTGTTCTTATATATTAAAAAAAAAATAGGTTTTTAATGACATAGGATCACAATTTTTACAGCATATAATGCAAATGGAAGTTTTAATGTGATGAGCAATGAAAAATTGATATTGGCATAACGCTCGAAACCATAGGGCAAATGATATGAACTCCTACCGTACCAAGGGCTAGTCTTTATCCAAACATGGTAATAATATACATATGGTAGAATGTTTACTATGAATATCTACTGAAGATACAAATAATTAATCCGAACAAGTATTGCTCTAAGTAAAACCAGATTGAAGCAGTACAAAAATGGTCCGTCTGCAATTAGTTAAGAGAAATGGTGTAATATTCCATATAGATAAAACAAGGCTACATATTTATTTTTGTGAACTGGCACAAATTGTGACATATTCACCACCTACCACTTCTCTGTGGATAGGATGTTGTAAATTACATTAATTACTCTAACTTATCACTTCCTGGCTTGAGAATAGAAGAGTCTGTATAACTCTGTGCTTGTTTGTTTTATCTATATCTATATTATTGCCGTTTGGTATTGTAGGATTTTAATTCAGGGACATTTTATTATTATTTTTTTGCATACACATATATACACACACACACACACACACACACACACACACACACACAATGCATACATATATACATTCTTACATACGTGTGCTTGCATATATATCCATCCAGGCATATACATATATTAGAGGCCTTTTTATTTTAATACTTGTACATACATATATATATATATATACATGCCCACCGATATATACTTGTACACATACACACACATGCATATATATATATATATATATATATATATATATATATATATATATATATATACCATAGAGGCTTATATATATATATATATATATATATATATATATATATATATATATATATATATATATACCATATATAGCTGTACGCACATATTAATACATACCACTAATTATATATACCTGTATACACCTATATATGTATATGATCAGCCTCATATACATTCGCGCGCACAAACCTTATATATAATATAGTTTGTCGGGTGCATTGTTTTTCTAATATTCTGGGCCATGTTGGTATACCTGGTTTGTTTGCTTACATATACATATATGTACACACAGGCACATATGCATATGCATACATATTAGTGCCGTTTGGGTTTGCAGAATTTGAATCAGCCGACTAAAAGTAGATACCAGTCCTTACCTCCACCAACTTCTATACCGTAATGTGCTATGATTGCGATGATCGGTGAAATAATGTATGACCCTGGTCTTACTTCAACGGCTCTAATATGTATGTACATGTGTATAAATGTAAATTTTTGAATTTGAAAGCATGGAGATAACGATATAAAACAAAAATAGCACACAGTGCACTTGGTATATCTTCCCGGAAGATGGCTAAATGATCCAGTTCTTTCAAAGCGGGCGATTTGGGTTCCGAATCATGTTATCGTCAGGAGATACTCTGACATTAAAATGTTGCCAGTATTTTCTCTGAGTTTAAATAATTAATTTTTCATTGGAATAGAAAAAACTCAATGAGTTTTACTCGTTGCCTGACATCATACGTAGCCATTTTCATCTCCAAGGGATGTTTTATAACCTGTAAAAAAAAACATAAAAAAGAGGAAATAGAAAAGGCTGAAAACGAACAAGTTTTGACTTTTTAAACCCTTCAGCTTTTTAATGCTCCCCGCCCCATATTAAAAATTATCTATGATTTATATGCATGTATGTGTATGTGCATGTATATGTATACATGTATGCACAAATATGAAAAATAAAAAAGGGATCTAATACATGCCTGGGTGTATGTACATGTAGGAATGCGTATGTATGTAGTGTGTGTGTGTATACAGGGTGCGATGAATAAATTGTCGTCTATATAACACTGATACGTAAATAACACTGACATCTCATTTTAACAGATATATTTACCAAAATTAAACAAAAATATCTTGAAATACTAAAGACTAAATCTATTCAATAAAATCGCCATTAGCTTCCACTGCGATATTCAAACGACTTCGGAATCTCCTGCAGCTCTTTTGGACGCTCTCCTTGTTTAAGTTGGTGAATGCTGCCATAATCTTTGCCTTCAGTTCATCTTTGGTGTCACAAGGAGATTTGTTGGTCTCTCGCTCAACTGCACCCCACATATAACAATCAAGGGTGTGGCAGTCTGGGGAGTTAGGCGGCCAGATGTAAGGGATGAAATTGTGTGACAGCTATGATTGTAGCATGGTGCCGAGTCCTGTTGCCAGGCATAGGGTCATCCAGTAGCTACCCTCTTTACGCAGGGCAACACTACCTCCTCAAGGTACTTGATGTAGGCTTCTTTGTTGACTCTGAAGCCCTTTGAGAAGATGAATGGAGGTCACCATCACCCGTGATCACTTCAAACATCATGATGTTGACTGGAAATATCTCACTCTTTTCGAATCCTTGGCACTGTCTTCAGATTGACACCCAAACACTCTGAAATGTTCGTTTTGGAGCTTCCGGCGCGAATTCCCAATAATACAGCATGCCGTTTCCAATTGTATGGCGGAATAAATTGCGTCATGGTGCTCTTTTTCTCACAGACGCTGCCCAACAGACCCTACTATTCTGTGCAGTAGATAAAATCAAAAACAAACAACACGCATGCGCGAAATTAAAATGTGTGTATATAACAAAAGAATAAAAAATCCCTACAGCACCAAATAGCTTTAATACAGATATAGATAAAATAAACAAGCACAGAAGCATACTGAATCTCACACGTCTCAAGCCAGAAAAAGATAAGCTAGAGTAATTAATGTAATTTACAACGCCCACGTATCCTCAGAGATCCCTAGCCATTCTCCTAACACATAGTTTTCTCTTTCTTTTAATTAAACTGATGATGCCAAAGAGAGCATAAGTGTTGTGGATCCCGAGATGAAATTCGGTCTCCAATGAATGACAAACGCAGGAATTAAAGATAAGAAATTAAATGTATTTACACAATAATACAATGGGTAACACTGTTAGTAAATCCAGGAACGCGGTTAGTAGCAATAATATATATATATATATACAGTCTCGAAGTACGACTTCCTTAGAGTCTACGTGCTTGTAACTGACTTCTACAACCGGTTATCTCACACTATTACTCTACCTCCAACTCAATCACAATCTCTGCTCACTGTCACTCCCTGTCAATCTCTGTCTATATTCTGACTGACTCTGATGTATTTAACGGCAGCAGTCCAAGTAACACTCTGGTCGAGTCCACTTATATGAAAAAGGGGAGGACCCCCTAACACCCCCTCCTTGGATCCCTTTTTGGGGGGAGTTAATATTTTTGTCTCTTATGGTTGATAATCAGGGGTTCGACAAATTTTCTCCTTTTACTTTGAACCCAAAGTCCTGATGTCTTCTGAAAACTCCCTTTATGTGTGATGTGTGCTCTTCAACATTGTCGCTCCTAATTAGAATATCATCCAGATAAGTGATCGCGAAATTCTGGCCCGTGAGCATTGTGTCCATCGTTTGCTGAAAAATTGCTGGTGCAACTTTTACTCCGAATGGTAGTCTGTTGAATTTGTACAACCCTTTGTGCGTATTAATGCAAAGGATTTTCGTACTCTCTTCTTGTACTGGAATTTGTAGATAAGCCTCACTAAGATCTATTTTTGAAAATATCTGTTGTAGAGTAGTTTTCACAGTGGAGGCTTGTAGTTTCAACTAAGTCGTCCTAAATTAGGTTCGACGTACAAAACGTTAGGAACTTGAAATAAGAGTTAATGACGCAGCAATCTAGTTGTGATGGTTGATACTTCAATGTCCGATATCGATTGACTCACTCAACACCACTGAGCCCAACTGGCGACCGCTACTACTACTACTACTTATTATGTGTGGGAGAGTCTATTAATAATAGAATAGGTACGTTCAGGTATGACAATATCTTACCGCCGTTGAGCTTTGTAAATATTTCTTCTGGGCTCGGTAGTGGGTAATGGTGGTCTTTTATCGCCTTGTTGAGTCTCGTCGAAAAATCTGTGCACACGCGGATTTCTCCTGACTTCTTTTTTACATAAACCACCGGCGCTGCCCACTCGCTAAACTCTGTTTTTTAATAGAATCCCAGTTTGTTCAACTCTCTATAATTCTTTGTCTATTTTTTCTATAGTAGCGAACGGTACATTTCGCTTCTTTTTAAAAATTGTTTGAACGTTTTCTTTTAATTCTATTTTGGTCTTAAATTTGTTGCATCGTCCCAAACCGCTTGAAAATACCTCAGGAAATTGATTATATAATTCTTCCTTCAATTTTATAGTATCTGATGGTTCAACCTCTAACCTTTTCCAAAAAGAGTTGATAGGTAGGTCCCAAACGTTGAACTTCTGCATCCAGTCGATACCTACTAGATTTTCAGTAACTTTCATGACGTATATCTTAATTTTTTTTTTTTTTGCCGTGAAATTTAACATTCACAAATATTTCTCCCTCAAATTTTATTCGTTTACCTGTAGCCGACTTGGCCATTTTTTGTGTGTCTGTAAGTTGATTATCGTGAGGTCAGAACCTGAATCCAGTTGTAATTTAATCTTTTTATTTAAAATTTCCAGTTCCACATATTTCTTTCCGTTGGTGCTGTCATCGTTATTCATCCTTGTAGCTCTTATTCTATTAGTATCTTTTCTATTTCTACATTAGGATGCCTTGTTTCCCTTTTTTCCACATTCAAGACAGTTTTTATATCTAAAGCGGCAATCTTTGTTCCAATGTAGTCCTCCACATCGATAACATGCTGATGGGGCGGGGGGCAATGTTTATTTACGAATCCGGCAAACGTGTAATAATCCTCATTGTCGCCCTTTACCAGGTATATATATATATATATATATATATAGTCTCGAAGTAGGACTTCCTTAGAGTCTACGTGCTTGTAACAGTCTTCTACAAGCGGTTACCTCACACTATTACTCTACCTCCAACTCAATCATAATCTCTGCTCACTGTCACTCCCTGTCAATCTCTGTCTATATTCTGACTGACTCTGGGTATTTAACGGCAGCAGTCCAAGTAACACGCTAGTCGAGTCCACTTATATGAAAAAGGGGAGGACTCCATAACAATAAGCTTTCTCCGGCGAAACGCTTTTTTGATAAAAATTTTCCACATTGTTTCATCACTTTTGTTTCGAATACTATTATACATCCTACAATTAATAATGTTGTTGTGGGAGGAATGTACTACTTGTTGCCGGTGCGCGTAACTCTTATGACAGACAATGTTGTCGGCTTTCAAAATAAACAAATTCGGTATATACGTGGGTTTTTCATACATATTTAAATATATAGACAAAACATAATTCAGAAAAAAAATGAAAAAAATATATATGTGTGTACATAGATGGACAGAGCTCATAAAAAACAAAACATTTATGGGATTAGCGATAGCTTGTGTGTGTGTGTGTGTGTGTGTGTGTGTGTGTGTGTGTGTGTGTGTGTGTGTGTGTACGCGCGTGCACGCCACGTGGTTTGATGAAATTAAATGATCGGCCTGCCCAGGGAAAAATCTCCCCCGGCAAAGACTCGTATTGTCGCTACTACATCTTGGAGCAAAAGGAGAAATCGAGAGTGAGTTTATACATTTATACCACTGATTGTCCTCCCACCAAGCGGCGTTAAACAAAGTTCATTGGTAAATAAGATTGAATAATCTTAGAAGAATATCGGTAAAATTGCATTTTTTTTCACGTTTGCAACAACCTACGTATTTAAAAATCCATATAAGTTTGGTGTTTATAGATGTATATTTTCCTAATAAACAATCTCATTATTTTAATTGTTCGTAGAAATGGATATGTGTCTGGCATATAGAAAATTCAGGCATTTCATTCAGTGTTATTGCTCACAGTTTAGAGGAGAAAAGGATTGATTTTTTTACGACTTATCAACCCTTTTTCGGTTATTTAAAGTCAAAACTAATTCGAATTGTAAGAATAATTCTTTTTATTGCGTGTGAATATTGAATTAACATTTTTCGAGATAACAATGATATTTCGAGATAAAGGTCTTACTTTTTAACCCATATCTGTGGAGAAAAGATGTAAATTCATACCTTTCCCAAGGAGAAAAGAAAGCGTTAGCGCATGAATCGAAAAAAGGTGCCATGTAGTTTTAACTGTCGGCGAATCTTCTGATCTCCATTCGCTTCATTTATCTCTTTGGTAGTTAGGGATTAGTTTGTCATACATTTGTATAAACGAGCAAACTTTTTCATATTTCTCATAGCAAGTCATGGTACAATGCAAAAATGGGTCAATTTTTATACCGCTGAATATGATTAATATATATGCCTTCGTACGTGTTTAGACGTGTTGTTCTATTTTCGAAACACACTAGTCTATTTTATGTTGAAGGACTTATTACAATTCAAACCCAACGAATATATTTCAATATAAGAAAAACTACTTGCTTGAAGCACTATGACAATTCCGATATAAGTTAGCAGATTAAAAACAGTTCTTGATATATTTTTAAAAGCAATAATTCTTTACCGGAAGTTTAATTCTCCAAAGATTCGTTCTTTCAATAAAAGTGATTTTCTTTACTAATATTCGCCTAACGCAAGACTTTTACTATCTGTATTAAACATATAATAATTAGGGACTTCAGGTTCAACTTCATTTTTATAAGGGACAAAATTTCGGTTATATTTCAGTTAACCTAATAATTTTAAGAGCTTTCATCTTTATCAATTTTAATATAAATAACCTGACAAGAATTAAAAGGGAGATGTTCTGACAAGTTTGATAAGCAATTACTATTTGCTTTATCTACATTAATTCCAAGCTTACCTTCATTGTGAATCAAACATTTTGAATTTATTTCATGTCATCTTCACATTCTAGGTTCCGCTCGTGGATGTCCTTTCTTTTGAATTTTTCATAATCTGATTATTTCGTATTTGAAAGCATATTTCTTTTTTCGCTTTTTTTCTGTTCTTTATTGATTTCCCTGTTGCATTCACGTCCGCATTCTCAGTTTTATCAAAGTTCGTAAATTTACTTTTTCATATCATATTTTTCATGTCATATCTTTATTCTTTGGTGACCTTTGTTTATTTCTGCCTTGTTTTTCCAATTTGATAGGTTCCACTTAGAGCATCCTCTTTTATCGGCCCTAACTTTCTGATGAGGCTTTTTGATCTTTCAAAATATTCTTTTCTCCGCTCAGAAATTGGTTACTTTCTTCCAAATTAACCGCGATAATCTCTCTCTCTCTCTCTTTTATTAATAAATAGTAATTAGTTTGCAAAAACTAAGGTAAGGATTAACGACGTGAAAGATGTCAACTTCTTTGGGGCTGAGCTCTCGCTAGGTAAGGAGAAACATGAGCAACAAATGTCACCGGGCTCTCATTAAGCAACTGTTCGCAACAGGGAAAAAAAACATAGTAATAGAGACATAGAATGCAATGTAGTTAGTTTGCCAATATTAAACAGGGGATGAATAGGCTAAATAGGTATTATAGGATTATGAAAAACTAGGTGGGCAAATAATGTGTTTTTTACCAGCGACACACACGCGGTCATTCATGTAGGCAGAGAGAAAAATGACAGAGAAATAGGATTAATATTAGACAAAGACATAAAGAAATGTGTTCTTGGATACTACTAACTGTCTGACAGAATTAGCCTAGTTAAGCAGAAATGAAAGCCTTTTTAGCAATTATAGAAAGAAACAGAAAGAACGGAGAAAGAAAATTATATCTTTTACAGTACAGTGGATTACGCTAAGACTTGCAGAAATTGCAGAGAATTCCCAGTATCATGGGAGATCTGAATGGCAAAGTTGGAAAAGGACGAGACGGTTAAATTGTTGGCAAGTTTAGACTAGAAACACGTAACGAACGCGTGAAAAGATGAATACAATGATATGTAGCAAACGACCAAATAAAAACCAACACCTAGTTTCAAGAACACTCAAGACGTTTATGGACATGGA
The DNA here is from genome assembly GCA_903632075.3 of Acanthosepion pharaonis. NCBI lineage: Eukaryota > Metazoa > Mollusca > Cephalopoda > Sepiida > Sepiidae > Acanthosepion > Acanthosepion pharaonis. The sequence goes on along the minus strand of CAHIKZ030001569.1, from coordinate 1,375,942 downwards.
GGAGCTCGGGAATCAAATAATCAGACCGACTACATGACAATCAACAAAAGGCTCAGAAATAAAGTGTTACGTTGTAAAACCTAGCCAAGTGCAGACTGCGGGAGTGACTACATTGCATTCATATGTAACCTCAGAATAAAATTTCGAAAATTAAAGATCAAAGTAACGTCAAAAGTACAATACAACAAACACCTGAATGACCCACATTTGACATAGTTAAAGGTAAATATAATAACTTGAATGTGACCAGAATGAGAGAAACACTAGTGGCATTAGCAAATGAGATCATCACAAGGAAAATGAGTCAAGAAAGAAAAAAACGAATGGATGATGAGTGAAATTTCCGAGATGATGAAAAAGAGACAAATATCAATGCTAAGAAATAAGAAACAAATGCAGACAAATTAAAGAGGAATGTCCTAATGAAAAGTTTGGGAAATTGAAAAAAAATGAACATTATGGAAAAGGCGAGTATGTACGAAAGAATAAATGAATTAACAGTACAAAAGGCGTGCTCACCAACAGATTGTATAAAATCAAAGGAGGGAATATTCATAATACGATTACGGAATCGACAAGATTACGGAAGTAATAAATGAAAATATATGACAGTAGCGACATACAAGAAGACCTTATTAGATTCCTTTTCGTAGCGCTGCCTAAGAAGCCAAATACAAATGAAGGCGAGCTCCATTGGACAATAAATTTCATGGGCCAAATAACCAAGCTTATCATAGAGTGCAATTTAGAATTAGACCGGAAATAAGACAAAATAATGTACAATGTGATTTTGTCAAAGACACTGGAACAAGTGTCATAATGCTTTGAGTGCGCAAAAGGATGTATACTTACGTTTTATAAATGACACAAAAGCATTTGATAAGTTAATACCCAAGGATGTTTGAACTGCTCGATAAACTTGATTTATTTAGGAAGAATAATCTATAAGTTATACTTGGAGAAAACCGTCTGCATATAGAAAGAATATGAATTAAGTAGACAGAACTCGAGAGAGGATGTAAGACAAGAATATATCTTCTTATCGGATTTAATCAACCCTTACAGTGAGATAGATTATCGATGCACACGTACATGAAACTACAAAGGAAAATGATACAAGAGACAAAAAGAAAACTACAGGGTCTCCTAGGCAAGATAATAAAGGAAAGTGGGAAGAAAGGATTAACTATCTGTTGTAAGAAGACATAATATATGGTTGTCAGCAAAATAAAATAAAACAATATGCTAGCTACGAATTGAAGCGTTAAAATTAAGTACATAAGTTTAAATATCGGACAGAGGGCGAAAATATGTGACATTGAAATCCGAAGGCACATTCGGAAAGCAAAAGACGTCTTCCAAACATTAAACAAACTATTACGAAACAGGAAATTTTCGATGAAAACAATGTTAAACTACTATGTAATAGCATCCTCCTATATGACAGTTAATGTTGAACAACTTCTTCACAGATGAAGAAAACACTTGAAGCAACAAGAATGTAGTTCTGTAGAAGGATGCTGAAAATGCCATAAATAGAGCGTGTAAGCAACAAGAATGTTTTAAGGAAAATAGAAGACACAATAAGAAAGAGTTGAAATTTAATGTACACATAATGAGAAAAGAAGGCCTAGAGATTTTAACACTGACTGAACATACTGAATGTAAGACAGGCAGAATAAAGCAGCGAGTAACATATCTAACAAGCCTATATAAATAGATAGAGAGAGAGATAGATAGAGAGAGAGAGAGAGAGAGCGAGAGAGAGAGCGAGAGGGTTAAAAGACAAATATTTCTAAAGGCTACGAAAGACAGGGAGTTGTGGAAAGTTATGATCGCCCACATCCTGAAAGGACATAGCACAAAAGAAACCCCCTCCTCTCTCTCTCTCTCTCTCTCTCTCTTTATCCCCTCTCTCTACCCATAGCTTTCTTTTTGTCGATACTTTCTCCAACAGTTTCATGAACATTTATAAAAGCGGTTTCAAGTTTCTCTAGTCTGGCACACGATGAATCAATGACAGAAACCAATTGCAGGATCGATTTTGGCCTTCGATTTTGACGACATCCTATCACTATTGTCCAAACAAGGCTGAGAGATCCACTGCAAATTAACGAATTGAGTACTGCAAAGTACATTAAAATAATTTCAAAACATCTATTCCTGAACAATCTTTGTGATCACACATTGTTTGCATGAAAAGCATTCAAATATTTCTAATGGATCTTAACAAGAATTGTCACAGAAAATACAAAACCAAAACCACATTATGTCTAAAAATGGATTCCTCTTCTTTGCTTTTACCTAACTCTGTACCAGAACTTTGTGATCCTCTACATTTTTTCATACTCACAATTTGAGCTTTTCTGTGGTTTTGAAAAGTACCGTTAATTCTTCTCCTAGCCATTATGATACACACTTCAATTTTCCTTTCCCAAATCTGGAGATGAAATTGTAACTCTTTACTGATGGTTTTTGTAACCTTTACGGCAACTACACTATATATTTCTGAGCATACACTAGAACACAAGTAAGACAACCGCGAATGGGAACGGTAATAATGGAACTCGCACTTCTTTCTTTCTACCAACAAGGGTTTTGTAACTTCATTTATTAAGCTTTAGTAAGAACCCTGCAAGTGAAGAACAAGCAATTTGGGCGCAAATGAATATATTGATTCATTCTAAAAATTGCAAATTTTCTGAAGTCGTTACATTCGCTTTTTATTTATATTTCACTCGCTTAAATTTAAATGAAGTATGCTAAAGAATTAATATTTTCATATATTCACAACAGTTTGTGTCTGTAAAATCAACAATTCCCATATATTAAAAATATATTCTGGATACATAAATTGAATGCAATATTTTAAAATCATAAATACTGACGATTGAATATTGCCGATTAAGACTTATTGTCACATAGATCAGATACGAGTATTGTACGTATGATTTAATCTAAAGAGTTGTCATATATTTAGATTCGTAACGATCACGTATTTCGTTATAATTTGCTTGATTCTTAACCCTGTTTGACCTTATTTTCTTGTAAAATATTCTAACTCATGTGGTATCAATTATCTGAAACTGGATCAAGAGTGAACATGAAATGACCGATATCCCTTGAATAATCTCATTTGCATTTCAAATTCATTAAAACCCGTTGATCTCTCTAAGTTCACTATCTGTAAAGCCTTTATTCACTGTATTTCATCCTATGAAGGAACTATACCTTTTGAATTATTGATGTGAAATTCTTAAAGGTGTTGTGTTTCTAATATTGATTTAAAATTTACTTGAGTACATTGGTATTCTATTCACAATTGTACTATCACAAGACACAGAAACCTCGACAGCGCTTGCTGTACCCAACAGAAAATACTTAGGTCTCTGCTATTCTATTAATAGATAATAATCAATAGAACCAAAACTAGAATCGACACTTTTCCTTCATTTCTGTGTATTCCCTTTGTATTGCATTATGCATAATAAACACTTTATGTAATTGATTCTTTCTATCTATATTGCCTTAACAGCTTAAAAATAGCACACAGAGGAAGAAAGAAGATAAGATTTTGCTAAAGAAGAGAAAGCGAAGTTGGCACTGGGGTCGAAGAAAGGCAGTGTCAGGTAAATAACAAATCTGAAAAAAAGAGAGAATTATTTCAGAATAACAGAGTAACGGAATCAATTAAATATAGTCGCGCAAGTAGTTCATGACGTCATGTGTACAGTGGCAGCAGCAGCAGCAACAGCAACAGCAACGACTCTTAAGTAGGAGGAGGGGATCTTATATAAACACAAAGAAAGAGAGAACCATGCAAAGGAAGAAGACAAATATTAGTGTAGGGGGGGGGTGAAGGATGCAGATACTAGTAACAGCATCACTTCAAATAGGACTATTGAGTTTTTATTACAACTTCTATTACAGAAACAGTTAGTTTAGCGACAGCGAATGAAGGCGGCTGATTTGTATCGAACGTGTTTTAGTTTTTATTCATGTAGTACAACAAATGAATCAATATGATGAACATTTGCTACGCATAAATGTCCACAATATTTTAAAAATTCAACAAAGATGTCGTATTATTACTGCTAAATTATAATTATTTTTATTATTAATGTCCGTCTGCGTGTTACATTTGGAGAGTCCGCGGACTGACTCCAGCCACGATCCTAGCGATAGCTTAACTACTAGAATTACGGGAAGACATCATATGTGTGACCGAAGTAAAAGGAATTACACCGAACCAAAATTTTCATCGAAAACAACAACGAAGAAAACAACAACGACAACCAAACAGAAGGTAACAACGATAATAAAAAAGATTGAACAGGTAAAAATGTGTGATTATTTATGATGATAAATCGGGATATTGCCGCCATTGTCACGACTGTGGTTTAATATTGGCGGGAATCGATGGATGTTGTCGTCTGCATTAATGAATGAATGAATCAATGAATGAAGGGAGGTCGTCACTAAAGGAAAGGAGAAAAGATAAAAGTGAAATAAGGATGTCTGTATCTTTTTCTTGTTTATCAAAAATTTCTGCGGATGACTACAACGATACTGCCATTGGAAGTTAACGGGTAGTAATTTACTCGAAATTACTCACTAATTTACTTGAAATTGATCGTTAAATGCCCCTTAATGGGAAACAGAAAACAAACAGACCAACCAACACTAATGCATGAACAGTGACAAAGATCAAACAACAATCGTGGTTAACAGTAATTAAAAATGGGATGGAGTCAAGAATGATCTCACAGTTAACGCCAACAGAAGTATATTTCAATTTTTATTATCATTGGAGACGTTAAATATTGCTGGACGTCGGTTTTATTTTATTTAATCTTCATTACATTCACTCTGGATACGTTTCGGTTTACTCCGAATGCAGAGGCGCCCCCCACCTCTGTCTCTTTTTTTCTCTTTTGCGAACAAACACTTGTTAAAATGGGAACGTTGTGATAGTGCGATTGTGACAATAATAATGATATAAAACTAAAATAAACTAAAACTTAGGAAAATGTGTTCAATTCAAATAGTAGATTTATATACAGAAACACTGCATGTTCACTTAAAGACAAACTGATCGTTAGTCAACAGCAAGACTGAATAAAAACTAATTTTTATCCCACAACTATTCTCTATCTTCCATGTTTAAAAATTATTAGTTTCTTTTCTCAAGTTTCTTTTTTTATTTAAGAAAACCCAACTGCAGACAACATCGTTATAAAACACATAAAAACTTATCAATGATTAACGTGTGCTTTTTTAATTTGTAATAATTCTGTGTTGAATTTACTCATAACTGCAATCATAGCAGGGTCTGGTGACGAAAACAGCACTCCTTTGACCGGGAGCATGGCCAACGAGCACCCGACATTAGCGAATTTTCACCTTTTTGAAGAGGACTTTGCGGTGATCGGTGTCAATGAATTTCGGAAAGAATGGCGACAAATCGCCAAAGGAAATATGCGACACCACACTTTCTTAGAAGGAATGTTATTAAAAAGCGTGGAAGCAAGACGTAAGTAATTTAAATCAATGATATCTAATGTATTGCTTTGAATGAATTGTCATTGAATTTATTATAAAGCACGAGAAAATTCATGCACTAGCTTCAGTTATCAACATAATCATAAGCATTATTTTTATATTGTATGACATGTGATACATGTGAATGTCTAATGTTTCTATGAGACTATTATATCAATGTATAAGTTAAAAATGGATGCGCATGGACACTATATTGATATGCAAAACAATTCATATGTCTTTGTCGGTGGGTGTTTTCCCTTAGTTCTTGGTAAAGGTATGAATCTTAGCCTTCCCCATCACTATCTTTACAAAAATGTTTCGTTTCTGACATGCCATGGTAGATGGAGAAGGGTGTGTGTGAATGAACACATAGACAACAAATCACTTTCCTGTCAATACAATATCTTACTACTTAAGGCACAAGTTACTGTATAAGCTGTTATACCTCTGGTTAACTGTAACAGAGGCTAAGAATATGTAATGTGTTATATAATTGTATGAATGAACATACATGACTTTAATGATTAAATTAATGAAAAAACAATCTAAAAATGATTTAAAATATCATTAGAATTGGAAACGAACACTTAAAATAATTTATTTGACTTGACTGAAATTTATTAAACATTTATGATTGTTTACAGATCAACTATTTCAACTTTAAATAAATAAAAGTTGAAAACAAATGATTGTAAAATAACACTGATTTTGATTTTGCTGAGTAAAAAATATAAAATATTAATATCAATTCAGATCAATTCCTTATATGTAAGTCACATTACATTGTTGGTATCTTAAACCTTTAAATTTTGTGTATATATGAATGAGAATTGCTTCAATTTTTACTACTGATTGCATGTAATTAGATTTGGATGTTACTGGTAACATTCTAGTAAACATAGTTCTTTAACTAACAATCTTATTAATACAGTTGGTTCTGGTTCAATTCTACTATGAGAAGTGGCTGTTTCAGCCTTTTACAATTTACTCCAATGTTTGTACTTAGTTCTTTCAATTAATCTTCAATTAACAACACTCAGTAGTATTTACATGTGTAATCCTGTCCTTTTGTAAGCTGAAAAATGTTTATGGATACCAACATTTAATTCTTAAATTATCAATTCTTTGCATTATATTTAATATATATGGTCCTAATTAATCATGTAGTAAGACTCATGTTACTCTGAAATGTTAACTTCCGTTTTTAGGTATCTCAACTTTGTAAATACTTGCTTTCAAAAGATTATTTTATATAAAAAAATGTACTTTAAATTGTTTTACTTCTCACAAATAATGATCAATAATGCACTTAAATATGTAATGCATAAAATAAAAATCATAGTAACACGTGTGTGTGTGTGTGTGTGTGTGTGTGTGTGTGTGTGTGTGTGTGTGTGATAATATACACACGTGTGTGTATATATGAATTAATTATTGTATTAGTTGAAGATTGCTGGTAATTACTTTCTAGCTCTATTAAGTAATGGTTAAAGTTAAAATAAATCACTTAAAAAGTAAAATGCTTTTATCATAACTAGGATCTAATCTACCTTGTTAAGAATTAAAATAATGATTATCATTAAAATCAATTTTATATAAGTTTCTCAGTAGCCAGAGTCATGAATTTACATTTCATTTATATTATGAAAAAGCTATTCATATTCTGTAAGAAATGTTAATGTCATATTCTTTCATTAATATATTTTTTTACTTGGTTTTATTAAATTTTATATATTTTGCACTCTTCTACTTCTATGGAAGCACCAATTCAAGGCATGTTTTTGTGTTAAAAGAATATACATGTTGATTAAAAAGTAAACCAATGTGGTTGCGCATATATACACATGTGGATCAATAGATCTGTAGCCAGACACACAGTTAACTGAATTTTTATTTTAGGTTTTCACTGTATAATGTTTGATTTTTACAATTAATAATCCCCACTGAAATACATTAAGAAGGAAGGAAATTATGCTGAAAAATGCTTGTGTAAAATATTTGTAGCATCACTAGGATACAAACTTATTGATATACATACACACACATTACCTATCATTGAAAAAAAATTTAAAATTATATTTAGGCATGTCAACAATGTTTGAAATGAATTAATCTTGAGATATCTTTTTACGTTTACTGATTATTTAAACTGTGTAAAAATGGAGTTGACAGTCAGTTATATAACATACTTAGCATTCTTGTTTTCATTTTGTTTTTTTCTTGTCAACAAAAGCCCCTTCCTGTTCTTTTTATAAACCCAGAGTTTGCTGCTGTCACTACTTTCTGCTTGTGAATAGTTATAAATATATAATATGATGAGTCTTTTTTCACATGGCTTATTTCTTGTACAAAGCATTAAGTATGTATTTAACAGATGCCTGTTTATATTTTTACCTAAGGGATCATTCTTTTGCTCTAGTACAGAAATATACACCTATGAAAACATAATGCATTTATAGTTGTATCTCAGCCAGAACATCAAGTTATTATAGAAAACATGAGGTGATATGCAAAATATTTCCTCTCTGTTCTGCAGAACACTTATCAATAAACAAACTGACATTACAAGGACACGTGTAGTGGGAGGGGTGCATATTTGCTCCCTTGATGAAGAGTTGAGGATTGTAAATGCAAAAATGTTATTCAAATATAACTTCAATTATTATCAGTCAATTCTTTTTTTAATTTTATTTTCTTATTTGATTTTGCAGCTGATATTTAAAAGGATTCATTTACGTTTTAATACAGATCTGCTTTTATTTCACTTTGTATATCTTTACAATATTTAAATAAACTGCAGCAGCAAAAAAATCTTTGAATAAGTATTGTTAATGAATTAAGTTGCTACACACAGTGGGGAGTACAGGTCAGTTACTCTCTAAAAAAAAAATATTTAATTGAGGACACCTGTTGATGTCTTACATCAGTGATCAAAAACTCCTTTTGATAAATTATCTTAGATGAGTAAGCCAACCTACACATCTGCCTACAGCCTTCTTTTATATAAGGAAGCCATGAAAGTAATCAATATCCAGCTGTCTTCTCCAATATCAGTGCAAAGTCTCAACCAGCTTACATTTTCTCTTTCAAAAGATGTTCATGACAAAGGAATGATTACCCAATAGCAAAAAGCAATGCTGTTTTGATACCAGATACTTAATCAAGAAGCTTAAGTTATTCATACTAACAATTAAAACACCGGGACCACATGTACAAACAGTACCTATAGATTTAGTTCAAAGCAACCCTTATTTTACAGTTAAAGGAAAATAAAACAAAATTCTGAACCTATTTTCCTTTATCAGAATATATTTTTTTTAATAAACTAGATGTTAAAGTTCTCAGTGTTATAGGCTCTAAAGAAATCAACCTAAGTATGTCCTCCCATGAGAAATTATTGACTTACTTTAGCCCATTGCATTTTTTATGTCATGGATGTGCTGCATCAACATTTAATAAGAACTCAAAATGTATTTTGTTGAATTATATTTTATTCACTCCTACAGTGAATAGAATGTCTGACTATAAGTTAAATGTAAATGTCTGATCATCCAAATTTGAAGATGATATCCAAAAGCCAAAGTAAAATTGCCAACTCCACAGAAATCCACTATGCACCATTGTTTAGCAATATATTGAATTAGCATATTTGTAAATCCTTAAATGTAACTAATATCAGATTGTACTGAGTTTTATCAGTAAAGAAAATTCAAATAACAAGGCAGCTTTATTTCTAGAAAATGTCAGAAAATCTTCCATAAATTTTCAGTTATATTAGATATCATTGGTTATTTCTCTATTTTATGAAATGAAAGTTTATTAGACATTTTCAAAGGTTACTTCTGTAAAACTGAAATTTGCCTAAAGCTTTAGCCATTGGCAGGTGATCTCTCAAATGAGCTTCAATCTGTTGTTAAATGGGTCAAGAAATGACTTGTTAATTTTAACCCCTCCAAAATGAAGTTGCTCACTTTTAATCATCTTAGAGAAAAAATTTTGCTTTTGCAAGGCTGATGCTAACCTCTATAAGAGTGACTCATTCTGCCTTCTCAGGCTAATGACAAAGTGGAATCATTATACTGAATTAATTGCTAGGTCAGCTGCTAGGAAAGTTGGCTCTCTGTTTTATGCTAGACAGTTTTTCTTGCCAGAATCTATCTTACATATTTATAAGTCTACCATTCATCCATGCATTGAATATAGCTGTCACATCTGGTCTGGTGCATCTGATATATGTCTAGAGATTCTTGATGAAATCCAAAAGAAGATTTGCAATGTTATTGGTCCTAACATCTTGGTTTCAATCACTTTCTCATTCCCATAACATAGCTACCCTGTGCCTTTTCTTTAAATAATTTAATGCCAATTTTTCTGGGGTTTTCTTCTCTGATACTTACATTTCATGAATTTAAGTGCAGTACTAGATTAGCAGCAAGGTTTCATCATTTTACAGTTGAAATCACTAGATGTAACCATCAGGTCTAGGTTAACAATTTCTTGCACTTCTCAGTTGTGTAACTCTCTTCTGTCTTCTTGCTTTCCAATCAACTTTGATCTTCAAAAATTTAAATGCAGTGTCAAATGTTAACTTCTGTCTCCTTAAATCCTGTTCTTTTATTCTGCTCTCTCCTTAATAATGATTTTTCTCAGATTCTTTCACTCTCAGTAACACCTTGCATCTTTGTGGTTTTATTGCTTTTCTTAATGTGAAAGGATTAAAACAAATCTCAAAGTCAATTTAAAACCACAGAATCCAATTAAAAATAAATCATCACAGTAACTATTCCCTTTTCTATTCATCTATATATAAGGTTCCACCAGAATAAAGTTAGAGATGTTTTAAAACTTTTTGAATTTTGTCAGTACACAGGATGAATAATTTTATTATGAAACACTTAAAAATGACTGAATTGCAACAATACATTTTATGTTTTTCATTTTGTTATAGAATATTGTTCATATAGTGGGTACTGAGTGTCCTCCATTTGTTAAATTAATAATTTCCTTAACCAAATAAACAAATTAAACTAACTATAGAAAATGAATAAAAATTAATAATAATAATAATAACATAAAAACATTATTAAACTATTTTACAGAAACCACCTATTTTAGAACCACAAACTAGAAAAAAATATAAAAAGCATAATACAAAATACATCTAACAACAAAAATGAATAAATTAAATTCATTACTTACTACAAAAAAATAAAAAACCTTTAACATGAAAGAAAGAAAGATCAGAACTTCAACATAAATTTGCTTACCCACTTGGGGATTGTGTCTCTAATGATAACAATTCAAACAGCATAAACATTAGTTACACAATCACTACAGTGTTGTAACAGTTAACTTGTCATTTACCTGATGATTGTTCAAATAAATCACATATCACCAACACCAAAACAACAAATCCTCATCAATAATGCAAAAATACTTTGCCACATGAACAGTAAAAAATGACTACAGATACTATAAGCCTTAACCATAAATTACAAACAACCCAGCATCAATAATATTTCACTCAACTTAGGAAGAAATATACTAGATATATTTCACAACAAACAGTATAAAACAAACTGACACCTCATCATGAACTGATGCATGAAGAAATATTTGAAAAAAATTGACATGATACCCACTGGTAAGTTAAGTCACAATACTTGAAAAAATCAACATGGTACCCATTGACTTGTGAAGACATGATGCTCAAAAACTAACAAAGAAAACGTAATTCATACACACCTTATCAACATAAAAATAAACCTCTTCAATAATGTGCTCAAATTTTCCCCTGAAAAGCAGAAAAATGGTCCAAACCATAGAAAAGTTAAGTAAAAAAGGTTATTCATATTTGTGTATTTGCAATAAACCTTATATATATATATATATATATATATATATATATATATATAATTGTGTATCTCGGCAGAAATCCCTCTTTTATACAAGTTTCATTAAAAATGACTACCAAGGTGCTGCATTTAAGTTTTTATTTAATTTTTCTTGTTTTCTAAGAAAATTATAACAGAAGAAAAATTAAATAAAAAAATTACTAACAGTACCTTGTCAGTTTTTTTTTAATGAAACTTATATATATATATATATATATATATATATCCTACACACAAACCACTAATGACCTGCTGGTGGGCCATTGATGGCAACATCATCCTCTGGTAGCAGCCACCGCCAGGCCACCAGTGTGCCTCTAGTGGTTCGCTAGTGGTAACACTGCCAAGACAAACATGCCAGCTGTCCGACAGCAGGCGACCATTGGTAAATACTAGTGGCTTGCATGTAGGGATAATTTAACTTGTCTGTGTGATATACATAAAAGATAGAAACTAAATTTGAATTAATAAAATATAGAAAGCTAAATAGAAACTTAGCTCCATAGTTCTGATGAAATTCAGTTAAAACAATATAATATTCTCATTCTTGAAATAAATCAAATTTATTTTTATGCTACTAATAGTAGTTCTACACAGCAAAAGATTGATTTTAAAAAATACCTAAAGTTACCGATTACCAAAGTAAATCAGATTCACGCATTTTATAAACAGACAGTCAATTTATATATGAAAATATTTCAGTCGGTTTATATACAGTTTTATAAAAATGTAAATATGAATATATAGAATGACTCCCCTTCACCTTCTCAGGCTAACATCTCTGTTGGCATGAAGTAGATTATATTGTAACAATTACTAGGTTTGTTGCTATGAAAATTGGTTCACTGTGTCATGCTAGACAATTTTTCTCACCAGAATCTATCTTACATACTTGTAAGTCTACCATTTGTCTATGCTTTTAATATTGCTGCCACATATGGTGCTCTTGCTATATATTTAAAGATTCTTGCTAACATCCAAAGAATAATCTGCAATATTATTGATCCTGACCTGGCATCTTGGCTTCAGTCACTTTTCCAATGCTGTAATGTAGCTTCCCTGTGCCTTTTCTATAAATACTTTCATGGTAATTGTTCTGATGAATTTTCCTCTATGGTACCTAGACCTTATGAATGTAAGTGCAGTACTAGATTGGTAACAAGATCTCATTAATTTACAGTTGAAATTGCTAGATGTAACCATAAATTCTATTCTAACAGTTTCTTCTCATGCACTTCTTGACTGTAGAACATTCTTCTGGCTTCTTGCTTTCCAATCAACTTTGATTTCCAAAAATTTAAATGGAATGTAAATCATTATGTACTGTTTTTTTTTTTTTTTTGACTACTCATCTTTTATTGTTCTCAGTGATTTTCTTTTTCTTATTCTTTCACACTCAGTAAACACCTGTGTCTTAGTGGCTTTACAGTCTCGCTTGGGGTGAAATGATTAAAAGAAAATATGTAGTATTTTTTTTACTTATGCAATACAGGAAGTCCATATTATTAAATGCTGATTTTATATAAAATGAAATCTTTTATCTCATCAGGATGTTAATGTTTTGATGACTGAAAGTTGTTTAGGATATTTTTGTCAAGACAGGAATAAAATCAATAAAACCAATTGAAAAAAAACTGTTATTTTGTCTGAAGACATTCTTTTCTTAACAAAATGCCACAACATAATTTTTTATCTTGTCATTTATTTACTCATTATTATTTACATATATTTTTTATCCAATCATATTTATACATTTAGGCATGCATATGAAAACAATATTTCATTTATAAAAAAACACTGAAGGGAAATATAAAAATAGCAATTGTTGCTAGATTTATGTGGGAGTAAAAAAAAAGATACTGTTGACTAAAAATAAACTGACCACAACCAGCAGATCTAACATTTACATCATTTTATTTTATTTTTTTACTGGTTCATTTACTTTACTTGTAAAAGTCACCAAACAGTTTCAGTATTGTCCTGAAATTATGAAAAGTCAGTTAGTGGATTAACTTATTAAAGTTAAATTTCACATGTAATTTACTATATTATCATTTATCTGTACAAGGAAAATTGTCAATGGATTTCCATCAGATTATCATAGCATTTTAGCAACTACTGATGTGTTGTGATATAAAGATATGTTCAAAGAAAACTAACAAATCTAATGATATAAAATCCTGTTTTTACTCATTTGGAATTGAATGTTTCATTTTTAAGCAGAAGTAGTAAGATTCCTGAACCCAAGCCAAAAATTCAGTATCCTCCAAGAGAGTCAATGAACAACACAAATTAGTTAATTGAATTAATTTGTATTTTTCTTGTAAAAGGTTTTCCATAACTTTCAATGGTCTAAAATTCATAAAAGATGGATTCTTTTAGTTAGTTAACAATTATTGGTATTAATAATTTTAATGCCTTTTATTAACATTTTAATAGGAAATTTAGAAAACCTGGAAATATTAAAATTAATAAAATGTTTTAAAAATATTCAAGAGTAAATGTAAGAGATGATTTTCTAAAATCAAAACAACACAGGATAGTAGTAACAGATATCTAATGTGTTTTAAATATTTACATTCATTGGTAAAATTGATTGTTGAATACAAGGGGATCATGGTATATGTCAATCCAAGCAAACTAGATTTGGAGATAACCTGGAGATAAATATCTCATACAAAAAAGATTAGGGAATACTCATATTCATGATTCAATCAAACAAAATGGAGCATTAGAAAAATTGTGACTTCAAAGGGTTTGATCAATAAGTACTATTGACCAGTCAAACTGCTCCAGACTTGTTAGATGCTTAGGGCAAAACAGACATAAGTTATCAAAGCAATTTTGCTAAGTAGCTTCTTTGGTTTTGATGAAAGTGTAAAGTCGTCGTTGATATTTTGCTCTTAAGAAAACAGCTTATATTGAATGAACTGACACTCATTAAGCTGAAATTAGTTTGGGGTGTCAGAATTAATACTTGAAAATGCAGCACTGAGTAAATTAAATGCTTCTGAGAAATTCAGCTGACTTGATGCTTGTTTATTTAGAGCAAAATACAATTGAAATGTTAAGCATATTACTTGTGGAGTATTAAAGAACAAATTTAATGCAACTTCCTACTAATGCTACATATTCTGATGTTAACTTGCAATGATATAAAAAAATGTAAGAGGAAATTAAATAACAACCTTTTTAAATGTAAAGAAACTAATTAACAGTTAACAATTCTGCATCAGTAACAAAAATATTATCCTTCAATTGCCATATTTTAATGTTAATAGTATAATTTTTCATCTCTCAAAAATACTTATACCAAAAAAAAATATGACATATTTTCAAAGTATTTGCATTGAAGCATGTTATCTTTTATTTGATTTCATTTTATATAATTTGGCAGGTTCAGTTTAGAGAAGCTATACAGCTGTGCATGTGTATATAAACTCTAATCAACTAAAGAGAAGACAGACCAGAAAAGAGTGTGGAATTATCTAGTCAGCAAATCCACAGTAAAAGTCAACTAGTAAAGAAAAATTCATTGGCCAATAGGTAAAATGAGAGATGCCTGCAACAGATTAGAATGAGATTTTGAAGCTACAGTAAAATCTAAGGCAGATTATTGAGATGTTCTGCTGATGTAGTTAGCAGTGGAATTACTGGAAAGTGATTAAGGACCATGCCAAAAGAAAAAAAGATACTGTCAAAATTGGACACAGTGGATGCATAGTTGTGCACAAGTGACATTTTTCATTTTTAATGGCTTTTGTCTCTCATTTTAGTATCAAATAATAGGAAAAGTCCATGTCAGAGCATTGCTAATTGTACTAGTTCTTTTACATATTCTTTTTTCTTGATTATTTCTTTTTGACATTATTGAAATTTATTTTTTTAAATTTTAAATAATAAAACCGAAGGAATGGTTTTGCTGGAACTCAGTCTTCTGATTATTATGAGGTAACAAAAGAGGAAATATGTTAACAGTATATAAATAGATGAAATATACTATGCCAGCTTACAAAAAATACATGACCAATTCCAATTATTTATGGAGTTAGGATGTCAATAATTGTCTTTTCTCTATAACTTTTATTTGTAGAAAATATTCCCAAGCTTTAAAATTTTATTCCAGTTTTACTGATTCTGCCACCTTTTCCACGGAGGCTATTCTTACTTAGAAGATTGTGTAGCAAAATGCCTTTTTTCCTCTGATTTGGTCATTTGACCATACTAAGTTAAAACTATCGATTTTCAAGAGTGAATTTCCAGATTTTATTTCACATTAAACATTCTGAGAAGTTTCAATTAAATAAAGCAAATAAATTCATGAAAAGTAGTTATATTGTATACAGATTTGATAAGCTCTTCTGATCTAGTGCCTGATCAATACCAGTATTTCTTTATCCAGGTCAACATTTGAAATTTTTTAGTATTGTGTTTTATTCCTAAAAATCTTTACATAAAAGTTATTGCATTAATCCTTCCTTGAATGCTAGAAAATATGCAAAGAAACAAGTTTAAATAAAGGCAGAAACTCTACAACTTCTCATTCAAATAGTGAATTTTTATATATTTAATTTTTCTAAATGGTAAAATCATCAGTATTTAGTCAATTATATATACTTTTATTCTGCTTGTTTGAATATCACTGTATCAGATTTTATTACACAAGTCAATATTTACACAATAAAACTGGCATTAGTCAATCAATATTCATGAAAGTTTTAGGATATCTTTATATGATCAATACATCATGTGAGTTTGTTTATATCTATTCTTATTTAAACAATATTGATAATAACTTGTTTTGGTGGAAACATACAAAGTGTAAAATAATTTTTTATTCATAAATGTATCTGAAAGATATGGGCTATAGAAATACATATTTTATCAGCATTATATCTCATATAAGCCTGAATAAATTATTTTATTATTTTACATATTAATATGGATTTCTTGACATTCTGTAACCTTCATCAATCTTTCACTATCGATTTTGTTAACTTTTCTACAGTTTTCATTTTAAAAGTTTTTATTGCTTCCCATAGATCTTTGCTTAAATATTGTTTACAATTCACAAATTCAGCACTCTTTAAATTTTCTATTGGATGAATATCTGAAGTGGCTGGGGACCAATCTTTGAAAAATGTTTAGCAAGATGGGCAATAGTGAGCTAATGTCAGCTGTATACAATTGCTTTCTCAGATCACTGGTTAAAAACGGCCTTGAACAAGTGAATCTTGTAGATTTTGGTGAAAACTATTCTTCAAACAAATATCTATACAAAATAACAGAAACCACACTATTTGTGGACTTTCAGCAGCAGCTACAAGTAAAATGGATATCACATAGAACAAGAGAAAATAAAACAAGATGTTGACATTCCACACTACTTCTAATAAAGGTTAGGAAAGAAGCCCTCCTCTTCACTTCAATACTGAAAAAAGCAATAACTGTACTTGAGAAACCTATTTTCCTGAAAAATTGTTTACGAGAAAGATTTTATAAATTTCTACCAGTAGTAGTACTGGCAGCTCAGTCAATGAACGTCAGATGTTTCCTCATGAGAAAATTGCTAATATTACCATTTTTCTTTTTCTTGGTCCCTTCAGAATATTGACGATCATGGCTCTCCACAATCTCCTGTCCTTTGTAGTTTTTATTAAATTTTGTCTTTCTTGTTAAGCTCTCCTAATCCTTGTTCCACCATTCCTACTCTAGGTAGGTTATATTTTTTTCTTATTGTCTCCAATCTTTCCTGTGAGCATCAAATTTTTCATGCCCTCTTTCCTCATTATGTGCCCTAGAAATTTCAACTCTTTCTTCCTGATGTTAAGTAACCTTTTTGTTTCCATTTTCTCTAAAACATGTTCCATGCATGGTATTCTCAGCATCGTTCTGTAGAACCACATTTCTGTTGGTTTGTCTCTTTTTCATCTGTGAGGAGATTGTCCAGTATTCACTACCATATAAGGAGAATTGATATTACATAACAGTCCAGTACTCTTTCCTTTGTTTCTTATGATTTTTTTCTTTTCTATTAATACTTTGTTTGGAAGGCATCTATTCCAATGTGCTTTCAGATTTCGGTATTGCACTTTCTGCTCTCTGTTAAAGCACTTCCCAGATATTAAACTTATCATACTTGTTAGATTTTGGTACATGTAATTTGCATGTTGCGCTGTTCCTTTTGCTAACAACCATGGATTCTATTTTCTTGCAATTAATATTAATCCTTTCTTCTCACTTTCCTTCACTACCTTCTGTAGAAGTTTTTGTAGTTTTCTTTCCATGTCTGCTATCAACACTGTCTCATTTGCATATCTTATGTTGTTAAAATTGTTGCCACCAATAATGAATCCTGGTAGGACTTCTAATTCTCTCAGAATTACCTCACTGTATAAGTTGAATAAGTCTGGTGATATCCTTGTCTCACACCTGTTTTTCTATTTTTGTAGATTTATTGAATTCTATCTGTATGCAGGCAGTTTATTGCCATTATGTTCTGGATTATTCTAATATCCTTCCCAAATATGTAAAGCTTACCTAGCAGTTCTTTGTGATGAACTTTATCATATGCTTTTGCACTAATGCAGAATGTAAATGATTATGGTCATGCATGAATTTACTCTTTTGTTTACAGTTACTATATGTGTTTTTGTCCAAATACACATGTTATTTCTTATCTTGACATAATCATCTTTCAATGGACCTAGAACATTACTCCACCCACTGTTGCATTTTAAATCATGTTTGTTGATTATTTCCCTGAAGAATCCAACCTCTAGCTATTAGGACCGTTCAATGTAGGTCTATATTCATCACTAAAAATTATTGTTCAGAAAATCAATATAAGCCATTATTCTTAATATTCTGCATCTTTTCTCTGTTAACAGTCACAACATCAGCTTCATCAAATATTTTTATTGGTTAATCCATTTTTCTTATTACCAATTTTTCTCAAATCTCTCTTGTAACATTCTTAAAACCAGTTTTTTTCTTATTATTTTTGGTCAATATTTTACATTTATATTTTGATTTTTCTGTGATTATATTCACTTTTTATGTTTTTGCAATTCCCAACATTGTGTTCCTATCAATGATTATTGATTTTTTAACATATTCTTTAATAGCATGAAGAACAACTCTAAAATTTTACAGCACCAAACAAGTTATTTTAAATATTTAATAAAATCAGATGTTATAAGCTCAAATTCATAATTTTTACAATCTGCTTATATAAATATATTCTGAAAACTTTACAATCATCAGCTCATTACTACAAATTTTATTGTGAAAAAATTGACTTGCACAATAAAATCTAGCATAGTGTTCCATTTTTTACCTCAGATTAGAATACCCAATACCCAATTCTTCTGAAACTGGAATCGGTTATACTTTCTGACTGAGAAACCTACATATATTAAATCATGAAAGAATTGGAAGAAGTGGTAGGAAAAGGATATTAAAGGAGAAAGTTAGGTGGTGAGAATGAGAGAGAAGGATATGGAAGGAGAAAGGTAGGAGATATGAAAGAGAATGGAGAATAAAGGTAAGAGAGTTAAGAAAAAGAAAGATAAGATGGGAGTAAGAGAGTAAAGAAAGAGAAAGGTAAGATGGAAGTAAGAGAGTAAAGAAAGAGAAAAGATGGGGGTAAGAGAATAAAGGTGAGAAGAGGATAAAGAAAAGGGAAGATGGTGAGAAAATGGAAGAGGGTAAGAAAAAGGAAATGTAGTGGGTAAGAAAAGGTGGAAGAGAATAGGGTGAATTGGGTGTGGAAGAGGGAAGGTAGGAGGTAAGAAAGGGAGAGGAGAAGGGGAAATATATGTAGTAAAAAGCCTACAGATAAATAACAAGAGAATCAGATATACAAAGAGGGAGAAAGGGTCAAGATGAAAGAAATATGTAAATAGATATAAAAAATGATTATTATTATAGCTGAATTGACACTTGATTTAGCTGAATAATCAATGATTCTAAAAAATATTTTAAGCTTAAAAATATTGTTACTAGAAAATTATCATTTTACAAAATCATTGATACAATAGTAACATGAATAGAAGCAATATTATTGAATAAAACTTATTCTCCACTGCCTTAAAAATTGAACAAATCTTTAATTTATCCATATGCCATGTGTCTCTATTGAACTATTAAAAATGTTTCTCAGCATCATTTTTTACCATATTGCAATTTTTTGCTGTTATCATTGCATATATATATATATATATATATATATATATATATATATATATATATACAATAGATAAAATATTAATAGACAAGAAACAGAAAGTATTAAAAAGTGCTCAATACACATCTGAAAAAAGAAATAAAAAGTAACATGTATAGCTTTTGACTTTAAAAATTAGGAGATCAGTTTGATTCTGCTACTTTGGTTTCAAACTTACAATATGCTCAGGCAATTTTTATCAATTGACCTCCCAACACTTTATTTAAGAAAAAAAGCTGATGAATCCTATATTATTTAAAAAAAAACAAACACACAATGTTGTGTGTGAGAGAAAGGGAGGAGGAGGATGTGAAGAAGGAAAGAGAAGAAGAGGGAGGAGGAGAAAAGTATATTCCAAATGTATTGGTGGGGGTCAATTGAAATGTACATACATTTTGAACCAGCCTCATATGAATTTAAGAAGAAATTTTTGTAAGAATGCAATGGCTCGTGTCTTTGGATCTCTGGTACAAAAGGTCTTTTAGTTCGGAAAATGTCATTATTTCTAATTTTTCTTCTTGGCAGAGGTTGCAAATGTTATTGAGATTTTTGTAAAGCTTTGCCTTTCTTAAAATTTTCCAGTTTACAATCAGATCCCTGCTGTATTTTTCTTTTATATTCCACACATGGTTAGCTAGTTTGGTAGAGCTCTTGAGACTTACTAACTTGAATGATAACCTATGACTGTGTCATCTTCATTTAAAAGAACCTTCAGTACATCCTATGTATGTTTTATTCTGACCATTAATGTCTACTACTTCTGCTTTATAGATTATCATTTTGGTTTTACAAGATGCATCTAATGGACATCTATTTTCATTTCTGCAGTTGCATAAATTGCTATATTTTGCTGCACATTAGTTTTGAAATTTCTGGCATTTTGTCTATTTATTATTGTTTCTAAATTATTAGTGCAGCTGTAGCTTAATTTTAACTGTGTTTTTATTAAATATCTTATTCAATTCTGAATTATTTAGGAAGTGCATAGTAAATAATTTGAAAAATAACTTCCCTATTTTACATTTTACCTCTAAGTTAAAAGGCGAGGGTTAAACCAAATGATATTTTTTCTTTTTCTCAAATTGTTCATCACATGTTGTTTAAATTGAGGTTTAAATTTTAGTTTAGTTTTGGGACCCTCTACATTTAAGTTCTCATATTCTTTCTTTAAATTTTGCATTGAGTTTCATGTATGGGAAGACACTGCCAGATTTAATTCTGAGATCACAGAACAATTTAAAAAGAAATTGAAAACATCGGCAAGATAGGAACAAGAAAAAAACTGATTTTAAGAATGTCACAGAATGAGAATTGGGAAAAATTAACTGGGTAACAAGCAAGAAAAGTGAATTGATAGTAAGTATAAATAGAAAAGATTCACAATATTAAGAACATTGGCTAAAGAAATAAAAGCCACTAAACTTAAGTAAACTTTATAAAGAAAAATTACAAGAAAGTTGATTTCTGTCTGAATTTCTAGGATGAAACATTATTATTAAGAAGAAAAGATACCCATAGACATGGGCAGCAAAAGAGAAGGTTCAGTTCAAAATTGAAGGTTACCCACAGACACTTTAAGTAGTTTAGAGAGCACAATGACTGAAATGTTATAGCAAAAATGAGGACATTAGTCTGGCTGTAATGTAAATAATGAAAATTGATTTCTCAGCTGTAATTTTTAGTGGTAAATTTAGACCAGGTAACTGGGCTAGAAGTTGAATCCTCCATACAAATAGTTACCTAACCCTGCCTTAGAAGATGGCAGTGGGAGTAATGTCTAGTATCATAGGCAGTAAAATTATTAGGTCTCTTCCAAGTTGATGATAATGCCAAGATAAAAGCACAAATTATTGTACAAGGCTTTTTTAGTGGTACAGGTCACAACTAAGAAGCCATAAGCTAAAGAATAAATTTATGCAACACCAGTTCTTTCACATTTTGCAAATTTGATTATTGTCCATCTTGCCAAAAAAGATTTTAAACTCACTAAATTAATGGAATGGCTCACAGCTTCTTCAGAATTTCTTCCAATAGAAAACATATGGTCCATCATTAAAAGAATAAAATAATATTTATGGAAAGATGTGTGAAAAGCAATAAACATTGTGGGAAGTAATGTTTATTGCTGTAGAAAATTAACAAAATTAATGGTTGAAGTTTATAGAATATCAAGGAGATCATATTAACAGACAAAATAATAATTTATTTAGATATATGTGATATTGTGTTAAATGTTTATTTTCTATAAATCTGAAACATTTGCCTTTCTGATTTATTTATAAAAATTGATCTTATATTTAGTTTGTTTATATAATATATAACTTTATAATTTATATAACTTGACATCCCTTACAAATGTTTTAATATTTTTAATATGAATAGATGTAAGCTAAAGTTTATATAGATTATTGCTGATATAAAAATATCCTGAAAATTTTACCAACATTGTTTACTTAATACCAACTTTATAGTAAATACATTGAATTGCATAGTAAAATCTGACATAGTATAATGTGATTTTTTTCTAATAACTGATGATTCCTTTAATTTCTGTATTTATAATTTGGTTCTTTATCAGTTATATCAACTTCATTTTAGAGTGCAACAGCTAATCTCTTTATTTCTTACATATGTGATTGGCAATGCCAGATTTTATGGTCTTCTCTAGGACTGTAGATTCACAGTACTTTTCAAATCTTTACAAGAGTGAATGGTTTCACCTTTTTATTCTCAGGCACAATGAACATTGTACACAGTTTCTGGCCTTTTTATTTGAAGGCTTAAGTTTTGTAAATGGCCCAAACAGTGATGTTGCTTTCAACTACTATTCTGATATTTTAGAACTCATGGAAAGGAACCTTTCTTTTTTTTGTTATGATCTTGATATAAAAAGACAGTTACTACATAGTTTATATTGTTACTTTCTACATCAGTCTTTTGACACATTCTGATGTTATGTAGGACATGTTAAGGTTTCTGTGAAAATTTTCCATATAGAGAATATCTTGCATTGATATTTGTTAGAATTTCTATATATTTTGCTTCGTGAAACATTTTGAAACCTTTTGTATTGCACTTATCATATGAATGAAATTGCTATCTGGAAATAAGGATTTGTGGTGCACAGATATTTTATGCCCATTAACATAAGAACTTTTAAACTTTGAGGAAGGTAATTATGCTGATGGAAGGCAAAAAATGTTCATTAAGATAATTTAAAGAGTTAAAGAAACATTTATTGTAGAGCTTAAAAAGATGAGTTAAGATGTAGAATTGGATGAGAATTTATGAGCAGAGTATTCTGCTTTATCAATAGAAGATAACACTTCAAATTAAGTGAAAAGAGGAGAGATTGAGGACTTACCCTTATTTAACACTATTACAAGAAACAAACTTATCAGTGGCCATCAGTGAACATACTTAACCTCATTTGAGGACATGGTTGCAAGAAATAATTTTTTATTAGTATTTCTCTCAACTTAATTTCTATTGTTTATACTTTATTTCTAATGGAATTCTGAATAGT
The DNA here is from genome assembly GCA_903632075.3 of Acanthosepion pharaonis. Lineage (NCBI taxonomy): Eukaryota > Metazoa > Mollusca > Cephalopoda > Sepiida > Sepiidae > Acanthosepion > Acanthosepion pharaonis. Next base: position 1,352,751 of record CAHIKZ030001569.1, on the reverse strand, counting down.
TGCAATGAAAAGCCAGTTAAAATGAGTGAAGTACTAAACAAAATTTAATAATGATTGATTATGCTTTATCTAATAATATTCAAGATATTAATATTACAAGCTTCTGATAGTTACAAATTTAGGAAAATAATTTTTTTTCCATCATTATAATTTGAAAATGGATTTTTATGTCCTATAAGATATCAATGAACAAAATTGCTTGTTAAATAAGCATTGTGAGTTCAATACCTGGTTACTGCAGTGGTGAACAAAAACTTGGAGAGTTGAATTAAAGGGAAATAACTGAGACATGAAGGCCAAGGTGAGACAAAAGAGGCGTGGCACGTGGAACTAGAACAATCTAACCTGGTGGATGAAATAAAGGGTTCAGTTTGAAATTTCAGTCACCTGAAATTCCAGTGATGACAAAATGTTGTGAATTTGGCAATAACGATGAGGACAACAGTTCAAACAACGTAAATAATTACAATACCTAATCTCAAAAATACAGACAGTTTCAATTTCTATTTGGTTGCTAAAAGATTTACTTCTCACTCTCATTATTTTATCATCATTTTCTTTAAAACATCAATAGTCTCCATTCAGAAAATAATTGAAATAAATTTACTTCCTCTCATAAAACTGAACTCAAAAAAAATATTTAATATTTAAAAAAATTGATTTGAACTGATTTTATTGAGAGTGAAATATATTAAAATAATTGAGTGCCTCTAGCAACAATTATGAATTTTTAAAATTAAAAATTAATAAACTTAGAGTTTTTATCTAACACTCTGGTTATATTATTGAATCCTGTTGCTAATTGTCTGGTATTTTGAAAAATAGATTTAAGGAAATTTGAAGTTGAATAACTAAATGAAGTCTGCCTTTTATTAACAATGATGTTTACACTTAATTATGAGTCTCTAAAAATACATTGGATTCCAGTAAAAAAAATAACATCAAGTTACAAAGAATAGCCACTTGTAGTATTTTTTATTAGGAATGAAGACATGTAACACACATCTTAGGGTCTAGCCAGCTTGCTGCTTGCTTTATTTGCCATATGCTTTTTTCACCCCCTCATCCATTTTCTACCTTCCTTTATTGATGAGTTAGGCTAGGGGAGATAATTGGAATCATAAGATTACATCCCACCTTTTTATAAAGAATTGAGAAAAAGAAACAGGAAAAATAAAAAATGAATAAATATTCCTATTCACTGAACCTTGTTAGTGGCCTTATGCGATCAGATCTGGCTCTTATGTGTGCTGTCATGCCAGAGGGTTGATCTTTGAGGGTTCTTTGATGAATATACCTTATGACTTTTTTGGCTTTTGGATGAGTCTTCCCTCAGGTGTTGGAGGTTCCTGCAGAAGATTTGTCCAGATGGAGTCTGTATGATGTATGATCATGGTTCAGTGCATGCTTGACAACTGCAGTAGTCCACATAACTGCATCTTTGTTGAGCACTCTAACATGCTGTCCTATCCAATGATTGGGGATTTGTGTACTGGTCACAATATATATTTTGTCCAGCTTGTCTCTGGTACAATCAGGCTGATATTTCCACTTTTTTGTAGGCACATTTTACTGAAATGTTGCTAACCAGTTTTCTATTGTACAGGAGTTTTCTAGCTGATGGGATTGTAAGGTCTATTGAAGTTGCTCAGAAGCATAATAATACCATGTCAATGTTGCAGCTGCTCAAAGTAGCCTTCTTGATGGCAGATTTCATTGACAGTACGCAACATTCTGTGGGGCCATTTGATTGTGGATATTTTGGAGATGATGTGCAATGGTCAAATCCCCATTTTTTTAAACTGCTTAAATAGTGATGAGCTGAAATGTGGGCTGTTGATGCTGATCATCCTGTCTAGGATTTCTTGTTCCCCAAATATTTGTTTGGGTTGGTTTATTACCTCCTGGCTGGAGAACTCACTTAATCTACATATCAAAGGGTAGTTGGAGTAATAATCAACATAAAGTTGGATCCATTGAAGTGGAACCAGTCAGTGGCCACTATTTGCTATGGTCTTACTTGGATTTGATGTTGCATCAGGGATTTAGCACTCTTTACTTTTCGGTGTTTTTGGTATGTACCACATTGTCCTGTCAATGTCTTTTAGCTTTTTACTCTTAGCATGCACTTCTTGGTGGCCATAGAGGATCTTGTGCAGTACCTCTTGTTGCATGGATTGTGGGACAATGATCTGATTCCCCTTGATCAAAATCTTATTTTCAATGGCTAGCTCATCATGATATGACCAGTATGGTCACAAGTTCTTGCCAAATGTGTTGGCTAACCTCTTAGAATCATGTCTCTTAGTTCGCACAATGTTGGGTCAGCATTTGTTGCCAGTTGTAGTTGTGCTAACTTCTCTGCTAAGAATTGAATGAAGTTAACCTTCAAGATCAATAGCTTCCTTTGCTTTCTTGTTAGGGAATCTGGAAAATTCATCTGCTAGTGTCATTTCTTTGCCTGGGTGATAGACAATAGTCATGTTATAACCATGCAGCTGTAATAGCATTCACTAGAGATGAGGTGGAGCTGCAGTCAGGTTTTTCAGGTTGATCATTTCTAGTGGCTTGTGATCACTTTCCACTTGAAAAACACACCTGTAGATGTACATTCGAAAATGCTCACATCTGAACACAACTGTTAGGAGTTACCATTTGATATTAGCATACTGTTTAGCACTGTTTCCATCAGAGATTTCAGTGCAAATGCTATGGGCCTTTCATCTTACAAAAGAGCTGTGCCCAGGTCTCTATTGGATGCAACAGAATAAAAGTAAGTCTTTGCAAATCAGGTCTTTGATTTGTTGAAGGGACATCTGGTGACTTTTAGTCCACCTGTATTCTGTTTCTTACATCTCTCATAGGTGATGTGAGATCAGAGAGATGCAGAATAAAAGGTGCAATAAAAGGACATGATTCCCGGCACTTTTTGTAAGTCTGTGACATTTGTAGGGCTGGGAAATTTATTTATTTTATCCACCTTACTGGGATCAGAGCATACTCTGTTCTCATCATAGATGACTCCAAAGAAATGTATTTCCTACTGGTTGACTGCATATTTGTCACTGAATCTGAGCCCTTCGATCTGTGCTACCTTTATTAAGTTGTGCAGATTCCACTCATGTTCCTCTTTAGTTTTGCCATATACTACAGCATCATTGAATAAACATAGTGTCCCAGGGCATTTCTCAGTATCATGTCCATTTTTACTGGAATACATCTTGGGACATTACCAGACCAGAAGGCATTCTCTAGAAGCAATATCTTCCAAAGGGACAACTGAAAATGGTCAGTAGCCATGAATCAGAATCGAGTGTGATTGACCTGCATCCATTTTTGGCATCCAGTTTGAAAAAGTACTTGGCACCAGAGAGTTTGGGTGCAAGCTCCTCCATTGTGGGCATTTTATGGTGAAATCGCATAATGGTTCTGTTTAGATTTTTTGGATCTAAGTAAAGACAAAGTTTGTCATTGCCTTTGCAGGCATACACTAGGTTGCTCATCCATTCTGAAGGATCACTTATTCTGTGAATGATACCATGTTTCACCATGTCATCTAACTCAGCCTTGATCTCATCTCTCCTATGGATGGGATATTTCCTAGATGTCTGGATTACAGGGTGGTTGTCTCATTTTTTTGGACAAAGTGGTATTCACCCACACAAATGTCTGTACAGTCAAACTGATCCAGGTACATGTTTGTTCAGTCTTTTGTGGAGTTGATCTGAGCTGGAGTTTTTTGAATGACACAGTGGAGTGTTATCAGCCTTAGGGCTCTGAGTGAGGGTAGCCCTAGTATAGTAGGTCCCTCTGAGGTCACAACATAGAATTTCAGTTTTCCACTTTCCTACGTAGACACATTGTATTTTAATGGACCCATGTTGAGTGATGTTGGAGCCATTATATGCAGTCAGTATAGCTGACTCATTATATGTTGCACCAAGCAGGACATCTACCTTTTTAGTGGGAGTGAGTGTTGCAGCTTCTTTTTCTTTTCTCTTCTGTACTAATTATTTTTTTTAAATAAAAAAAAAAGTATGGTAGTATCCATTAAATTTCCATGTGGTATCACTACTTCTTGTAGTAATCCTCATTATTCCTGCCAGAGGGGTCTGAAGTCTGTTCAACTGAAAGTATTTCTTGTTTTATAGCTTGGTAGCATTCCTTGTAGATCCTGTTACTATATTTATTACATCCGATACCATGTAGTATTTTTATGAGAAATGAAGACATGTATCACACATCTTAGGGTCTAGCCAGCTTGCTGCTTGCTTTATTTGCCATATGCTTTTCTCACCCACTCTTCCCCAATCCATTTTCTACCTTCCTTTATTGGCAAGCTAGGCCAGGGGAGATAATTGAAATTATATTACATCACTTAGTTAGCCATTATGCAAGAACAGAAACAACTTTTTAAATTCTCCTTTTCATGTAAGATGGTAAATATGTACTTTTATTATGATACCTGTAAATATTACTATCCAGATTGTTAGTTATATATCCATAGATTTGTAGGTTCTTCAAATAAATTTACTTTACTTGCTTAGTAGGACTTGTGAATTAATTTTATGTCTGGGAATTATTAATTCTCATCAACCACCAGATAGTTAATTGGATTCATACTGGAATTATTTACTAATGTAGTCATAAATAGCAAATGATCTGTGGGATGAATACATCAATCATTACTTTATAACATGTTTTGCATTGTATATCTTATTAGATTAATCACTTAAAGCATAGTTGATTGACATCCTATAATTCATAATTGATTTCATGAAATTTAAAGGTAGACAACTCAACAAAAAGTAAAAACATAAACAACTGAACTCCAAGCTTAATTATTTTTTATATATGTAACAATATTCAATTTTACTCCCTTTCATGTAATTTGCTATAAAAAAAAGTGTTTATCTATATATAAACATATCTTTAAAAACAAAAGGTTTCTACAAATCAAGAAAGATACATCTGGTAGACATGAAATTTTACTTGCAAATACAATGACAATGTGGTCTGCATTAAAGGTTAAAGTTGGACTTGTTTGAATTTGACTTACGGATATTTAACATCAAACAGAGCAAGAAAAAAGTTTGCTTAATGTTTATTATCATGAAAGAAAAATTCAAACAAGATACAATGTGTGTTGAAATATTAATTTTATGGATATTTCTTTCATGAATCTTTAAAGTTCAATTCACAGCCCAACTGTTTCCAAAAGTTGGTCTGTAGAACCATAGATATAGAAATAAAGCCTATTATAGACTTTATATCTCTACAGTAGAATGGAAAACAATCAAAATAAATAAAAATACATGCAAGTTAATGGACCAAACCTATCTGAGCAACATTTTAGATAAAACTATATAAACTTAAGCTTATAATTAACAAACAAAATGTGTAGATCACCTCTGAAAAGTACATAGTTATGATGCTAATTGTTTTAGTAGCTGTAAAATTATTTATTAGAAGTATCAATGTGTTTTTTATTTGTTTTGGTTTGAAAACAATTCAAACTATAAACAAACAGTATTGTTGGAAACAAATTATTTTAATGGATTTCTAAAACCTATTGTATATTCATAAATTATAAATGTATCATATTATTTTTGCTTTTTATTCTGAGAAAGTTTTCTTTCTTGATTTTTTTTCTCTGCAAAGCTTTTTAGAATTTTGTCTAAGTTTAGACTCCTGATAATTTCAGGTTCAATTGCCAAACTATTCAAATGTTCTTTTTGTATTATAATGTGAATAATCAAGAATAAGAAGAAGCCTGCTCATTATTTAGGAATAAAGAATCCAGAATGAGCTTACTGATAGAATAGATCAAGCTGTTCTATAGAAAATCATTTTGTGAATCAACTCTGCTAAGTATTCTGCAGTAATTCTTGATTCCTGATATCAGTCATCAGGAGCAAATGTTGATGTTAATTAGATGCATAGCTGATTGTGCACCAGCAGGAGTATATGAAGGTTTCATTAAGTTTTTAGTAATGTAGAATAACACAGGTGAAAATTTGTAAAATGTCTTTCTACCTGAGTGTTAAACTTTAGTGCTGTATATTGAAATATCTGTAGACAAGGTTATGATAAAGGTGCCAATACAATGGGACACATCTTAAGTGTGAAAGTACAGCTTCTACAGAAGAATTCAAGAACCTTCTTTACACCATACACATGTCACAACTATAATGCAGTTTTGGCAGATATGGCCTACACATTCCTAGACCCAATGACTTTCTTTGGAACACTTGTTTTGCATTATCTATTAAAAGATAGACTGTTTTTAGAAAACATGTGACAGGTCTGTCTGTAAAATCTCTTTGAAACATGATGAGAATGTAGAATGGAAAGTGTCAAAGCTGTGTGATACCAAGCAGCAGATGAATGTACTTCACTAGAAGAATTTGCAGAAAACACTGATGATATATGACCAAAATTGTGATATTAACAGAAGATTGTTATCATTTGATACAAAGTATATTAGACAGTCGGTCAATGTACAATTTGACCATCTGATCATTTTAAATGATGTGATCTATTTCATTCTTGGAGGAAATTTTGGATGGCAGACTTATAAGTTTGTAAGATAGACTCTGGAGGGAAAATTGTCTAGCATGAAACAGTGAATCAACTTTCCTAGCAGTAGACTAAGGAATTGATTCAATATAATGATTCCACTTCATGTCTGTGGAAATGTTAGTCCAAGAAGGCACAATGTGTCCCTCACCTAGAGGTTAGTATCATCCATACTGATGAAATGCAAAAAGGGTTCTCTAAGGTGATTAAAAGAGAGCAGTTTCATTTTGGAGATGTTAAAATTTACAAGTCATTTCTTGCCCCCATTAACAACAGACTGAAGGTCATTTTTGAGATCAGCCGCCAATCTGACCATATTGAACATATCAGACTTATCAATAAGACAGAAGTAAATAGCAGTTATCAACATCGATATCAAGTCAAGATCTTATAAAAATACTTATAAAAAATAAAATAAAATATCATAAATAATTCAGCAGACTTCATATTTTTACTGTAAAAACTAACTTTACATGTATCATATCATTTTCAATTTGTATTGTTGTTTACAGTAATCTTTAGAAAGTCAGTGACCTCATATTTCAGATATATAGTTTATATATTGGTCCCTGAAATTTACTACATTTATAAGTCTGTGATACAAAATAGCCAGTAGTAAGATCCAGTCAGCTGTGTTTATATTTGATAGAAGTGGAACTCACACCATGAGAAGGAAACAAACATAAATCTATGATCATTAGAAGCTTTGACTAAAAAAAAAAATTAACAATGCAGATAATATTTAAGAGAAGAGAGGCTCTCATGAATAGCCAAAATTTATTGATTTAGAATAATTTACCCCTTCCCTGACCATTCTTGTATTGCATTATATGTATATGTATTGTTGTGTGTACTTGATAAGCCAAGAGTAGAATACTATAGCATTGGGTACACTTAGGCATGGGGACTACCTGGAAAAAAATTGATTCAGTTGCTTTAAGACTGACCCTGCTTCAATTACTGTAAAAGGAAAGTGATTAAGTTCTTTCAGTAATATATATAATTTTTATTTTTTATTTTGAAATGATCTATAAAGAAAACATTTAGAAAATATATAAGAAAATTGTTTTAATTTGACAAAAAATATGACTTCTATTTCTACTGGAGCAGTAAAAATTAGGTAATTCTATTGTTTGCATAAATGAAGTGACCATAATAGATAATATTTATGCCAATTAATTGCTCCCTAAAATCAATGTACTTCAATCCATACATATATATATGTTCTGTAATCCAATACTGAAAAAAATTAGGTTTTAATAAAGTCAATACTTCATTGAAAAGTAATGATAAAATATAAAAATGCTAGATATAAATTTAAAGCAAAGTTATAAATTTATAAAGTTATAAATATGATTTCAGTCCTCTTTATAAATCTATATTAATCCATCTCTCTCTCTTTCTCATTATATATGTGTGTGTGTGTGTGTGTGTGTGTGTGTGTGCATATATGAGAAATAAATAAACTCAGATTTAAACAGATTTAAAATTGACATCTTTTAACATCATCTTAATGACATATTTAATTTTTTTTCAATTATACATTGGAAAATTTTTATAGACTTCTATTTAAAGTCATCTTTGTGCATAATTTGAATTGTAATGATAACTATTATAATTTTAGTTAAAAAAAAAGAAAGCAGGGATACTATTCTTTAAAAGAAAATTAAAACTTGAGATAAATTATTTCTTTCAAAATATTTTTAAAAAATTAAAATTTCTTGATCTCAGAATAGCTGTTGGAAATGTTAAGAATGGATAGATATTAGACAGAGTAGAAGAGTAAATACTTTTAGGCAACTGAGTAACTGAAATTACCTTATTGAATAAAATATATTGAGCACTGAAATCAATTGAATTTTTTAAATTTTCTTTAAATTTAATGTTTTTTAAAGTTATTTTCACACTTTTACTCATGTGGGATGTTTCAGGTCTGCTTTTTATAAATAAAATTATTTTGAGTTATCTTTATTATTTCTATGATACAGGATTGTATGATGAAAAAAATATATTTATGTAAATATGTCAATTAAGTTTTCAATAAAAATTGGACAAAAACAAATTATTGCAATTCTCATATTTTCGACAAACATAAAATATTCATCTTAAAATCTGTTTTGTTTATCTTGTTTACTGAAATCGAATCAGTTTCTATACAGTGTCATATGCCCCAGTCGATGAATGGGTTTATAAGGCGATCATACTCGGAGATATATACATTCTCACACCTGTGGAGAGATACAAGCTATCTCTCCCAGTTTTCAACACAGATACTGATCCACAATACAAAGATGAACTATAAGGCTTAGCGATTTTTGATACAAGAATTTTAATATGTACAAATATCAAAATAAAAGAACAGATAAGTATGAGTTAAAACATCCGACGACCAGATCTCAAAACTTACGTTGGGATATCAAAATTTGCCTAACTCCAAATGGATTCAACTGAACCCGAACATACAAAAATATAAGTATGAATTACTATGAATTGAATGCAGAAGCCAACGCATACACAAAAGAGATGGGATATGAGTTACAATTATTGTTTTTACATGTGGAAAGGTGTTTGCAAGAACATAATATTCATGGATGTATGTATATCTTTCTACTACGGGTCCAAAATATGATTACTTATCTTTTATATTCAGTTCTCTTTTTTTTATCATTGTCCTTTCTTTTCTTTTCTCGACACAGACACAATTTCACACACTGTTCGGCTGTAACAGAGGTATACACTTTCTTCCTCTCTTTGTTTCGCCTTTTTCTTTCCTTCCTTTTTCTTCTGTAGACAGTTCGGTTTCCAAACCCAACTCACTGCAACAGGGATGTACACTTTCTTCCTCTCTTTGGTTTTCTTCTTTCTTTCCTTCTTCTTCTTTACACAATTCAGCTTATAACAGAGGTATACACTTTCTTCTCTGGTTTTCCTTTTTCTTTCTTTACACAATTCAACTTGTAACAGAGATATATGCTTTCTTCCTCTCTGGATATCCGTTTTCTTTTCTTTACACAATTCAACTTGTAACAGAGGTATACACTTTCTTCCTCTCTTTGGTTTTCCTTTTTCTTTAAACGCAGGCTGAATCCTCAGCGTATAAATTTCTCTGTGTCTTCAATTTTGGGGTTCTCGAACAGGAATACTTCTTGTTATATTTCTTGTCCGGAGTTGCCTGGGTTGAACTGGATAAGTTCCATCACTATCAAATGAGTCTTATCTTTCCATTCATAAACTATCAGCGCTTCGACTTCAGGTCTTGCCTCTTCAAAGTCAAAATAGCAACTGATTCTTGAGTGAATCTCTGACTATCACGTGTCTTAAGTTTTGGCACGAATTCCAGCTTACATCAGTCCCCTGTCTAGCTTCTGTCTAGACATTTGCCGCTACGGGTAATTGGGTCAGTCAACCTTTCCACCTGCCTTCCCAAAATGTCATAAGACTTTCACGTGACCTTTATTCTGTTGCAAGGCAGAAATTAACCCTAATATATGCGTATATATGTGTTTAAGCTATCTGCTTTCATCACAACAGTTAAATGTTGAATAATAGTTTAACAGACTATTATTTTTTAGGGAATTGTATTTCTCCTCTGATTTCCTCATTTTGACCTTTGAGGTCAGATAGAGGAAAAACAAAGGAAGTCATTTTTGATTGGCTAAAACTAGCATGAGAATGTTAGACATAGAAAGGATTTTCAGAGAGTTAGTTTTACACGTCAAAGAATGTATTTTGTGTCTGGGAAACTGCTTCCTTGTGGTGGTGAGAGAGCAACCTCACTAGCTAGTTAGAAGATGTACCCATCAACATGGTTAATAAAATAATAGTGAAGTTAAAATTCCTTTGTTGAAGTTCTCTTTTAATTACAAACAAAAACAACTAGTGATGACTTAGCCAAGCAAAGAGAGAGAAGATATACAACAGTGTATTAATTGACACCATCACCCAGGAGAATGTCAGAAGAGGGAGCAATACAACATAAAGAGCACTTTCATTCCTGCTCTTAAATTGCCTAATATTAGTTTTAGAGTAGAACATTTGAATTTCAGCATTCATCTTTTCTGACCAAAAGAAGAATTAGCCAATTAAAAGACAGTTGAAATTGGACAACTTTTTGATCTGATCATTTCCACTATTTACATTATTCGGACTATTGTCCTCATCTTTGTCACCATATCCTCATCTTTAGTTGCCTTTATCCACTGTGCCATGTCTGCTTGAGGACACATGGCACAGTGGATAAAGGCATTGCTTAGATCAAGTGACAGGACCCAAAGAGTGTAAGTTCAATACCTGGTTAAGGCAGTAGAGAACTTGGACAGGGGATTTAACAGGAGATAACTGATAACTGACATCCATTAAACATGGCATGTGGAACTAGAACAGTTTACCCCAGTGAATGAAATAAAGGGTTCAGTTCGACTTTCCAACCACCTGAAGAAGGCTGAAGCATACAATGGCTGAAACGTTGTAATAAATATGGCGACAAAGATGAGGACAATAGTCTGAATAATGTAAATAGTGTACATAATACCTCATCTCAGAAATATAGACAGATACTGATCATTTCCATAGTTAATTTTCATGCCACAAACTTGAGTATTAAATGACTCCAAGGCTGTATGCAACAAGATAACAAACTGGTTACTCTTCAAAATTTCAACCCAATTGTCTTTTTAATCACCAAATAAATTTTATAACGGACAAGAATCTGTTAGTACAGTTTACCTGTTGTTTAATCACAAGAAATGTACAGGATAATATTTGCTATTATGAACTCAAGCCCAAGCATAGCACTTCAACTAATTGTTAGAGATTAAGAATCAGGTTTATTTAAATTTGACTATAATGAACTTGCATATACATACAAGATTATAGGTGACCCACACACTCACTTATGTACTAATGTAACAAAATAATTTTATCTTTTCCTGTGACCATAGTCTATAAAAAAATAATTCACTTGTTAACAGGATCCCAAAAACCTATACAAACTGTTTACAATGTTAGAAAGAAGCAGAATACTTAACCATTGCAATTTTCATCCTTGTAATTTAGTGTTTGTTAAAATGAATCATTTTGTTGTAACATAACATCTTATTTGGTATAATATCTATTTTACATATTAATTTATGAGGGTGCTTAAATTTTCTTACCATGACCCACTTCTCAAAATCTGACTGAATGACCAAACATTTTTTAAGAGCTTCTCAGCATCAACTCAAATAAGTGTGATGAATATTTAAATATAGAGTATAACTTTAATGGCACATTCACCTGTACTACAAATTTTAACTTATGCCTTTGATCCTTGTCTCTCCACCAAATCTGGTGGAGAGGCACAGGTCCTTCATCTTTTATTACCATTTTTATTATCTACCATTTAAACTAATTGACATGTGGCAATGATCAGTGCAAATATATGAGATTTGTTTAATGAATTATATTTCTTGATTTAAAAAAGGTTCAAAAGCTGATTATCATAATTTTTCCACCACTGTATTTTCTTGAATGAAAATTAAAGGCAAAAATAGGGGTACAAAAATACATATTTTCAGAAGTTTTTACTCAGCTTAAAATACCTCTCATTTGAAAAACCAATATTGCAAATACACAACAGATAATAAAACACAAAGGAGGCATGTGTTGATAACAAATTTTTACAAAAGGTATTTCATATGTCGGCAATATTTGTTCTTTAGGAATCAGTGTAATTGAGTGTTTTTTTGTCTCAAAGATAGGAACTTCATCAAAATTAATTATAAAAATGAATAAAAGGAATACATAAGATCTGTCATGTTTTAATAGCATTAATGTTACAACAAAGGCCTAACTATAAATTATGTACTTTTTCATTTTTTTCTGCTTGAAAAATGGAACCAATAATTCTCAGGTTGTTGTTTCATATTTCATATTCCTCTGTTGACAGAAAGTATCCAGTTAGAAAATTTCAAATGATTCAAGAAAAATAAAACTATACAATACAGATACATAAACAATCTCAGCATAATTATATTGATATATAAATAGTGTACGTGTAATTTTAAATTGCAAAATATTAAGATAATTTATGCAGATTTAAAAATATTTAAAATACTGAGCAATTTAAAAAAAGAAAACAAAAGATGGATGCAAATAGAAAACCAAATATACTGCATCTAATTTATCAATTAAATTAAAAGCAATTGAATATGCAGAAAAAAGATGTGCAGCAGCTCGATAATTTGGTGTTTCTGAATGCAATATCAGGCTTTGGAAATAAAAACAAACTGAAACAGATGCCTAATGCCAAACAAGCTAATCGTGGTAAGCAGATACAATATCCCTTAATTGAGAAAGATCTAATTGACTTGGTAGAAAGTCAGAGGAAAGATGGATATATTATAACACCAATGAATGTCAAGCTCCAAACCATTAAAATTCCAAAGGCAGCCAAATATGATATTATTTCTACTTTTAAATTTTCAAGTGGATGATGCACAAATAAGCAAGATATATCAAAAATTTCCTTCTGTTTTTGATTTTCACATTTATTATTAACTTGAGGAAAGAACATGACTTTACACTTGACCAAATTAATGACATGAATAAAACCACGCTATGTTTTTCAATATGTTGAGTAATAGAACCACAGATACAGTTAGTGCCAAGACTACTGGACATGAAAAAACTCACTTGCCTAGCAAATGGTGAAAAACTGCCATTTATCGTAATAATCAAATGCAAATCCATCCCAAAGAGTGAAAAGTTTCCTCCAGGAGGTCTTGTATATTGCCACTGTAAGGGGCGGATGGATGAAGATGGTGTAGTATTATGGATAACTAAAATATGGAATAAAACATCTGGTGTAATACTGAGCCATGAATGTTATTTTGTAATCAATTTCATACCCATCTTACAGAACCTGTTAAAACAAATTTCAAGTAGGAAAAACATGCCAATTAGTTATTTGTGGTTGATTAGCCATTATTCCTCAGCCACTACATGTATTACTTAACAAGCTATTTAAAGATGTCAGGAAAAGATGGATGATGTGGATATCTTCTGATCAGGTTGAAAAAACTGCAGAAGCAATTTGATGAGCTTGGTTTGGCCATAGTAACAACATGGGTAAAAGAGGCATGGGACAATTTGCCAAATACAATGGTGGGTAAAATTTTCTTAAAACTGCCATCAGTAATAATTTAGATGCCACAGAATATGACCAGCTGCAGAATGATATCTCAGTAGAGAAGCTGCAGGATGACAATGAAACAAAACCCTGTTATCTTCCTTTTTTATATGCTGTGTCCCTTCAGGATATAGGCGATCATGGCCCTCCACCTGCTCCTGTCCCTTGTAGTTCTTAATAAGTTTTCTCTTTTTGTTATTTCTCCCAGACCTTGTTCTGCCATCCACTTGTTCAAGCCCATTAAATATGTTATGCATTGTTTCTCCCTCTTTCCCTCTATCCATCCTGAGAGTATCATATTTTCCAAGCTCGCCTTCCTCATTATGTGTCCCAGAAATTTCAGCTGCTTCTTTCTGATGTTAAGTATAAATTTTCTCTTTGCTTCCATTCTCTCCAAAACATTATCATTGCTCACATGTTCAGCCTATGTTATCCTTAGTATCCTTCTGTAGAAGCACATTTCTGTTGCTTCAAATCTCTTCTCCATCTTTGATGAGATTGTCCAGCATTTACTGCTATACAGAAAGACAGATATCATCTAACAGTTCAGCACTCTTTTCTTTGTTTCTAATGAAACTTTCCTGTCTTGTAATACTCTGCTTAACTTTTGGAATGCATCTTTGGCCATCCCAATATTTCTTCAGATCTCAATGTCACACTTTCCATTCTCTGTTAGAACACTTCCAATATATTTAAATTTCTGTACCTGCTTGATTTTATTGTCCCTGACCTGTATATTGTATTTTAGGCTCATCTTTTTGCTGATGACCATGCACTCTGTCTTCTTGTAATTTATGCTTAGTCCCTTCTTCTTGCTTTCCTTTATTACCTTCTGTAGGAGGTTTTGTAGTTTCCTTTCTATGTCTGCCATCAGCACTGTGTCATCTGCATATCTTATGCTGTTAAGATTGTGGCTGCCAATAATGAATCCTGGTAGGATTTCGAGTTCACGCAGAATTGCCTCACTAAGTCCGGTGAGAAGACACATCCTTGTCTTACACCCCTTTCTATTTTTGTATATATGCTAAACTCATTTTTTATCCATATGCAGGTGGTGTGCTGCAGTATAGATTTTTGATTATTCTAATGTCTTTCCTGAATATGTCAAGGTTGCTGAGCAACTCTAACAGATCTTTGTGGCATACTTTGTCAAACACCCATGCATAGCCTATAAAACACAGGTACGTGTTCTTCTGCATTTGTATTGCTCTATCTGATGACATTCTGAGCATATCTTGTTCCGGTGTCTTTGACGAACCTGCACTGTTCTTGTCCTATCTCTGGCCGGATTCTGCTGCACACTCTATTCATCAGCATTCAGATGATAAGTTTTGTTATGTGGCTCATTAGTCTGATTGTGGAGTTTGCATTCATTTGTGCCTAGTGCTATGAAAAGAAATCTGCTTAGGTCTTCCGGTATATTACCACTGTTGTAGATTTCATTTATTATTTCTCTCTAGCCCTGACGCTTCAATTTGATTAGTACAGCTTCCACTTCAGTTTTTAATATTTTAGTATTAGCCTGATGGTATTTCTGCCAGTTGTTCTCTTTCATCATGGAAGAAATCTTCAATATATTCATTCCAGTGCTGAAGAATTTTTTCTTTCTCTAATATAAGTGTTCCATCCTTGGATTTTATGCAGCCTGTTGATGAACATGTCTTCTGACCTTCTTTAGCCTGCCTGCATTTACTCATTTAATTATGTAGTTTTCTGTATTCTGTTTCATGTCTTGGAAGTTTTCTGTCTCCTTTGCATTATCTCAAGAATTTCATCTGTGATCCAATCATTTTTTCTTCTTCATCCATTGTTCTTTGGGATGATGTCATTTTCTGATGTCACTAAATCTTCTCTTAGTGTGTCCCATTTCCCATATCTTCTTTTCACACTGTCCATATATTTTTCCTTTAGGTTCAGGTTGTTCAAGAGTCTGTTGTATTGCAATTTGGGTACTCTTAGTTTACACCTTCCTGAATCTTTTGTTGATGGTTATGTGTCAAATTTCTTCTCCTCCTTGTCTTCTCCATATTCATAGTCATCTTGAATTTTTCTTGGAACGAGGTGTTGGCTATTACCTTGTCATTGGCCATGCATCCTTGGACCCATTCTTCTCTGCATTTGTTGCAGGTTCCTAGTCTGTATTTGCCAGCTATCTCCCCTGACCTCTCTTTGCCTACTTTGGCATTCAGATCTTCCATGATAACTTCTTGTGATTTGTACTGTCTATCATGGAGTAGAAAGATTCGATTTCTTCTGTATTTTGTGCTTTTGGTGCATACACTATCATAACATATATGTTTAAAAGCTTTCCTTTCAGTTTAACTACAAGAATTCTTTCAGATAATTGACAGTATCCCAAAATATATTTCTTGATCTAGTATCAATCCAACACCTTTTTCATTTTTCTCTCTGCTTGCATATATAATCCTGACAAAATCTCTGTTGTTTGGACACACCTAGTTTCAGATACACAGCTAAAATATTAACATTTAACCTACTCATCTCTTGTTTTACATTTTCTAACTAACCATAGTTCTCTAACATTTTGACATTCCATGTCATGAAAGTTATTTTTGTTTGGTGCAAGCAGTCACTGGTTGATGGTCTGGTGACACCTGTTGCTCATGTCATTCCCTTCTGGGTGAGGGATAAGTTCCGAGGAATTTTATCCCCTTTACACTGTCTATGCTAGCAGTTGCTGGATGACAATCAGGTGACACCTGTTGCACATGTTGGTCCTTACTGAGCGAGGAGTTAATTCCCATAGACTTAACCCTCTTCACAAATTAGATTCCATAATTTGTTTGTTAATTGCCATGATATATCTTGGGATTAATAGTGGCGTAGTATGTGAAAATGATACAAGGAGAATGACAGGAATTGTTTGATGTTTCTGAGGAATCTAATTTTGATGGATTTTGACTTAAAGGTTTTTAAAGTTTTTCTCTTGTTTTATTTTCATAAAGTTTTCTCTTTTTGTTCTTTAATAAAAGACAATATTTTTTTTATTTTCGTAAGTTAATTTCTATTCTTTAATTTTGTGAAAAATTAAATAGTTTAGTAAAATATATGTATGCCATTGAAATGTTACTGAATAATTTTGGTATAACCATTCAAAAAATTACATAATGATGGCTGTAGTATGTGGTTATATTATACTCAAGTTGTATTATACACAGTACATTATTTTTCAGTAGTGGTGGTGGGAGGATATATTATTCAACTCTCAGATGATCTATATTTTTATCTATTGCATCAACAGCAATCATATGATTTATAAATCTACTTTGATGAAAAGTTCATTAACACTTTCATTCAGGAAAGTGTTGATTAACCTTAAAAAAGCTCAGAAATTTGAAATTACATTTTTTTATGAATTCCAAAATTTATAGGGATTACAATAACATTTCTGCCATATTTGGACACTTTTCTGGCACAAATTACAGGAAAATTATTTATTTTTAATATGTTAAATGTTATTTATGTTAATATGTACACATGTACTTAAGTATGTTTGCACTTACACTATCTCTTTTGTCACAAGTTATGTTACTATCTGTAAGTACAGAAATTATTTTGTTGAGATGTAAAAATTCACCCTTACATTTCAATGAGAATAAATTAAAAAACTAAAGGCAAACTTTCAACACAGCTATCATATATTTGCCACAACCAGGATTCAAAATTGTCTTGCTTTTCATTGAGCTAGAGCAAAATATAAATATAGAGAAATTTCAACAAAACAACAAACTAATAAAAAGGGAAGCAAGGGTATTTGCATGAAGTTCATAAAGTTAATTATATAAATAATTTTATTTAAGCCTATAAAAATTTGAAATGACATATATGGATAAAAAATATAAATGCATAGTCTTTTTTATTTATATTTCATCATAGAATTTTTTTCATTTCAGCTGTGTGAAATTGGATCATTTTCTTGATAAGGAATTACACAATGGGAAACTTAAAGAAAACTCACTTTTAATAAAGATTTTAATAAATATTTTAATTGTTTTTGCTATGAAATTGTAATATTCTGTGCTAATAGGAATATATATTTGAAAAACACAGTGGATAAAATAAGTAAAGGTTTATTGTAAAAACCAATAATAATAAAGAATAAAGGTAACAGTTATGCACAAGGTCATCACAAGTCAATCCAGTAGTGAGTGCTACTATTGGAAGGTCGATAGTTCTGAGTTGTACTCAACAGATCCCAGCTAAACTCTGTAGTCCGTTGACTTACAGATACTTATAGGTAGTTAATACCGATAGTGTATTCATTTATGGGGGTGACAGGTTATTCCATTACATTAGAAATCAAACAATAATTTTATATTTTGCAATTAAATTGGTCTAAAAACATTAATATGTTATATATGTAATATAATGTTGAACAATAGAGATAAGGAGGCAGGATGGTAGTGAGTAGGCCCCCTTAAGAAGTGAACACCAGTCATAGTGTTGATGACCTGTCATTTAATAACATCCCTTAAAAGGTGGTTAAGATTTTGCCACTCTGATCCATCCTGTTTAGCTCATATCTTCACACTACTGATGAAAGCTCCTCAGTGAGTCATATTTAAAGGGAAAATTGGGCCCCAGATGCTTATACATGAATTTCTTTGGAGGTTATTTTTTAGGCACACAACAGAGTTGTCATTTAATTAGGGTGAGTTTTACAAAATTTGAGTTTTGAGGAAATTGAGAATACAAATGGTTTTCATCATTAATTTTTTGTACAGATATTTGGTACCCATTTCTTCCCAAGTTGTTGATTATTCACTTTTATCAGAATACTGAACAAGGAGAGTTTTTAAAACTTTTATTTAAAAAGATCTTTCAAATACTTGTAAAAGATAAGTGAAGATACTCAATACTCAGTAGTAATGATCTATGAGACCAGTTTGCTAACATTTAAATCCTGATAAGGTGTCCATAATTTAGTTTATGATTTGTTTTTTTGGGTCAGTAAAAATGAGTCATTCTGATATTTTATACTTATGAATTACTATACTCTCTTAGATTACCAATTTTAAATGCTTCCTTATACATATATATCAATATATTTTTAGTAAATAAACATCAATCTAGCAGCAAATTACAGTAAATTAATCTTGTTTTACTCTATAGTGGGTCAGCCAATTTGTATTGGTTATAAATAGAAATAAAAACTGACCCTCTACAATTTTTACAATATCAAATGTAACAAAGACAACAACAAGAGAAATAATCAAGTAGAAGAAAATGTGAATTTGTTCAACAATAAATATTTTTTTATAGACACAACAAATACGTAATATATAGTGCAAAAGTTGATAAACACAATAGAGTTCTTTGGTGTGTGTGTTTACTGAAAAGAATTTGAGCTACTGTACTGTATGTGTGAAAATGACAAGGTTTAGTTAGCTATATTTGTTTTTATAGGAAAATTAAACAGATGTTTTTTTGTGTATTAAATAGAAAAAAAGTATTGTTCTTGACTCACTGATTGTTATTGCTCATTAACCAGAGATTCTTGTGGAATGAAATATTTTGTGGGAGTGAGCGTTAAGCCTGGAGATGGTTGACAAAGTTTGTTGTTGTATTGAAGATAAAGTTTGTCTCCTTTGCTGTGTTGATTTCCAATGAAGTCAAGTGAATTGGTTTCAATATTTTGAGTGCCCACTGACCAAGTCGCGTCGAAGTTTCGTTTTTATTAGTTCTCTTGGTCACGTGGGGAGGCGCGTAAACATGTTTACATTTTATGGCGTCAACTAGAGGTCAAAATTTGGGTCGATACCTTTGGACGTAGTTGACGACACCTAATTAATATTTTACAACCAATCAAAATACATCAGTTGTTATATTTGGCTGGGAGCCTTTATGTGTTTAACTTGCACAAAATTTAAGATTTAAAAAAAATGTAGGAATCTGATTCTACAACTTCTTTTATATTCCACAAATAAGCAAATAAGTTATATATTGATTCTTTACACTTTTATTATTGCTCTCAAAAAACTTACAAATGATTTTTAAAACTGTTTTCTAATGTCTCTCACACAGTCTTGCAGGAATACAATTTCTACACTTCAACATGGAGATTTCTTTCATATCATCTAAAATGAAATACCTATTATTAAATCTGTTTTTATTACAAATTACATTAGTTTCAACAGAAAATATGTTCTATTAAATAAATTGAATATATCAAAATAATCAGTGTTACGATTAAATTGTTTAAAAGAAAAAGAAAAAAACATGATAATTCCAAAATTTAGATTAATTTTTCATTTGTTTAGCATACAGTTTAATTTAAAATTTGAAAAGTCATATTGTGTAAATGAAATGATTTTGTTAACAATAATGAATAAATGAGCTACTGGTACATGTTGCTAGGTGCATAAAGTGTTTTAATTATGTACTAATATCTTACTTGTTTTGCATTGTTTTTCACTCATTGGCTTACAGGTTTCATAACCCTTTGCCTCACATTATTTATAGGATGTGCAAGTGGTGTAATGTATAGGAGCTAGGGATGAGAACTGAGAGAGCTGAGTTTGATTTCCAGTCATGTTCATTACATGTAAATACCATGGGGAAAGGTATGAATCCATTTCCTCCCCACAGCTATGTGTTAAATAGTAGGACTTGTATCTGGAAAAATCATTAGTTTCAAAAAAGTTGTTGCAATATTCACTTGAAAAAAATATTCTTACAATCTAAAATGTTTGGCTTTAAATAACCCACAAAGATTTGATAAGCCATAAAAACAAATTAATCAAAACGTTATTTATAACTTATCACAGATTTTAGTACATTAACTTTTGGTTCTATAAACTTTCTATATCAATAATATCAGTTGTGTTTTTTGTTTTTGTTAAATTGTCATTCACGGCCATGAGTAAGATTCTTAATAAAGAAATTCTTAAGATGCATAAATATTTGCTAACATTTAAGTTATATGAATCTTCTTTGAACTAAAATGAACACAGAGACAGGTTTGGTTTATGTCTGAATTCTACAAGAATTCAAAACATTTTTAATAGGGTGAAACTCCAGAATAGTCACTGACATTTAATAATTTCCTCTTAAAATGAAAGATATGATAAAATATTAAATTACACAAATAGTAAATACATTAAAAATGGACAGAAAGTATGTGACATATTAAAGAATAACATTAATTTATGAATGCCATAGTGTATGAATATTCTTTATGAATATTTTGAATTTCTCTGCCTTATTTTGATATCAGTTTTTACATATGTATTCTGAATATTCAGAAACGATTCATATATTCAAAGCAGAACAACCAAAAATATTAGGAATAATAATTGTATAAAAAGCCAGCTTTTCAAAAATTCTTAGACTCATCGTAAAGTATATTCACTGATTCCATCATCTGTAACTTATTGTAATGTTGGTCTTTTAGAGAACTTGGAATTATTTTCGATAGTTTTTTCATATTTTACTATTAAACAATATAAATATTTAACTTTTAATGTATTAAATGATTAAATATTTCTGAGAGCAAGTAATACCCATAAAAATGGTAGAATGATTTTAATAATGCTGGTGTTCGGTGTATTTAAAAGTTTAAAACAATAAACTGATTCACAACAGTGAGATAGTGAAGAGAAAATATTATATTTGTTGATAATTTTCAGTAGTTTTTATACTTGGTGCAACTGATGAGGATATATTTGTTAAAAAATGAATTATTAAACAGTAAGTTCAAATTATGCATGGCTTAAAATGGATAATTCACATTGCTCAAGCTTGTTTCCTTAAAATTTACTTGTATTCAACAAAAACTGAAAGTTCATATTACGGTCAATGATATTTCTTCTTGAAAATATTGTTCATTCAAGTTTAATTATTGTCTTTCACAAAATATATATGAAATCTGTCTGGCTAAGATCATTTTCTCAGATTTCACCATTTTGTAGTCATATTTCAGAATTTTTCTATGTAATTTTTCATGCAGTAATTATAAGAAATATTGAGTGAATAATGAACATCTCTGTTATTTCTCTAAATATGTTTGAAAAATATTCTTTGCTTTTGAGGTAAGCATTTTGTAAAAATATAAAGACTTCTTTGACTTTTTTTAATCTGAGAAACTTACTAGTTTCTGACATTTGATAGGCTTTTTTGTAGGGTAGTTTTGTTATGAGTAGAGATCTCAAAATAAATTATCTCTTATCACAGTTGGTTGGCTCTGGTTCTACATAAAAATAGCAGCTTACTTGTGGACTTTGCATCAGTTCAGGTGAAACAGTATCTGCTGAATATTGACTGGATTCCTTTTGATCTTTTCGTTCTGCATTCACACACACACACACACACATCGTCATGGGAAGAGAAATACTTTATAATGCCTATTTATGGCATTTTATCTTTGAGAATACATACCTGTTCAGAGAAAACATTGTAAAGTTATTGACATTTTGTTACACATTCTCATATCATTCATTTTTGGAAAGTAAAAGTTGTAAAGAAAACTGAAAATAAAATTTTAATATTTTAGAACATGCAATGTTATTTTTCATTTGTTAAATTGTATATTTTTTTTACATTCATGTGAAAATAATCCCAATATTATAAAATGTACAATTTTAATTTTTTAATGATAATATATATATATATAAAAATGCATTTAAAGATGAGATCACGATTGTTTTTGGTTATTTTCAAATAACACCTTAAAAACTCCAGATGCTCAAAACAACTGTTTTTTTTAGAAATGACTTTAGAAATGTGTGACTTATTCTACTGTATTCTGCATTTCTTTTTTAGCTTTTATGTAGGAAGAATAATATATAAAAAAGAAGAATAATATAACCAAAAAAATATTGCTAATTGCAAGAAATCTCAATATATGTTCTTACAATTTCTCAGTTAGGTTGGCAATGTTGCATTATCCATATTAAACTATGCATAAATCAAGCTATATTAAAATATCACAAAACAGATCACATCTATAAGACCATTTGTTGTCTTCCATGGTTCTAGATGTAAAAAGTTAGGAAAAAATGTTTACAATCTTATTATAATTGTATTTGTTCCTTCCTTATTTAGTTACTTAGTTAGTCTGTCCATTAAACTCTTTAGTACTATCTGTATTTGGTGTCTTACTGGCGGTGATTTTCAAAGAAACACCCTCACCTACTCCATCTCACTGTTGCTGTCAACAAATGCCGGCGATTTTCAAAGAAACATAACAAGCCATGAAATTTTGAAAAAAATTTTTAGGGTGACCTCTAAATAACAGAATTGTTAAAAGGTCATGTGTTTTAAGGATTGTCTTTCCTTTACTAATGAGAACCTAATTCTAGAAAAAATAATTTTTACTTTAACTTATCAGAGTTGTTTTGAAACCTTGAATTTCCTTACTGAGAAAACCCACTTGACTTTTTGGGACTGGAATCCATTCATTTCATTCTGTGTTTCAACATGTCTCAACAGGCTTTGAAATCATTCCTTCAAAATTTTAAAGTAAGTTTTACTTTTTTGAATTCCTGTTTCACTAAATATTTTTATTTTATGTATTTATTTTATTTTAGTAGAAAAGAATAACTTTTACTTTAACTGACCTTTCTAATTAAATTTCTATTTGAAATTCTTATTTTTTAATTTACATGTCATTTTGCAATTTCCTTTCATATTAGTTTTATATTTAACTCCTATTTCATAAAAATGTTTTTTTAGTTAGCGAAAACTCTGTGCTGCTGAGGTAATTCGCCACTGGCGTTGGGCGACCAAAAGGAGCAAAAATCATCCGCCGACATGACACTGACACAGATGCTGTCAACATGATGTTTGCGTCCTCCCCCACAAGAAGGGGGATAGCAAGTGCTTGATTGCATTCTTATGCCACTTACAGAGAGGAAGTACAGTCAAGTGGTAAAGGACAAGAGGAAACACATAAGTGGCACATGTCTCAGTCCTGCCCTTCAAGGACAACCTCCTTCGACGACATGTCCCAAACTTTGCCCGAACTACTGACCAATTTTTCTCCAGCTGGAGGTCAGGTCTAAACCACACTTCAAGAATGCAGACAGGACCATCCGTCCAACCAAAGGGCCCTGGAAGATTGATCCCCTTCCAGGCACCTAACCACAAACTGGAAGACTTGTTGCAGTTAATCTTGGCCCCTGTCACCTTTTTGTACCATTCAAGTGTTTTCAGTGCCACTTCGATGTCACTGTGGGATGACACGAAAGTGGATACGTTATTGGCGTACACGGAAACCCTGGCTCAAGCCCCACCAGGGGCAGCAATTCCATGTAGAGCCGAACTGCATGCCCTGTATCTCAGCCAGTGAAGGAGAGGCTCCAATGCCAAATCATAGGACAACCCTGACAAACCGACCAGATTAGCGCAAAAGCTCCCAACAGCTTCCTGTACACCTGCACTACAGCATGGTCGATACTATCAAATGCCTTGGACTGATCCAAATTGATCAGTGTTGCCTAGCATCATGCAGATCAAATGCAGGTTGCTCTGAATTGCTCACCCCTTAACAGCGCAAGTTTGCTCAGGTCTCAACACTTTACTGTCCTGCCTGTATAACGAGTGGTGGAGAAGTACCGGGACCCTCCCTGCACAAAATTTGCCCAGCTTTTTTAGTTCGGTCGATCTTGACACAAATACTCGTACGTCTGGGAAAGCGTCCTTGGCTTCATCCAAGTGATACCATGCTTTCAGGAACCTCCCTTCTGCCCTTTACACACGTGATAACGCCTGCAGCATGGGGGAAATTAAGGAGGTCCTCGATAGAGGTCAGCTTAAATAACGGACGTAGGAGGGATTTTTGTGGTTAGACAAGTTCTTCTCCAGCTGCATTTTGCTTGCCTTACAGATTTCTTTGGGTCCGGGGAAATACTTTTTCTTTTTCTTCTCCCTGGTAGGGTGGGGCGGGGAGGAAGTGGATGGAGGAAGGCGTATAGTAGTTGGACCAAGGGAGGATATGGAGAGAGAGGGGGACGGAGTCCGGGTAGGTGAAGGAGGAAGACTCCTTGATTTTGAGATAATGTCACTTTTGGCTGGGGTATCAGGGATGGATTGTGACCTGGCTGTGTCTGTGATCACTTCCTTCTTGCCTCGTTCAGCCCGTTTCTCTTTTTTTTATAGGTTTATCTTATTTTCCTTACCTATCTCGTCCCTTCCACACTTCCACACTTCAAGGAGAAGGACCGTGGTAGGGGAATTTCCTCCACCTCCATGTCTGAATCCGCACATTGTTGTTTCTTTTGTTTTTGCTGTTCAGTCTTCTGGGATTGTTGTTTTTGTAGTTGTTTCTTTTGTTGCTGTTGTTGGTCTTGCTGTTGCTTTTTTTATTTCGGCTTTTCTTCCTGCTTCTGTTGTTGCTGTTGATGTTGCTGCCGCTCCTCTTTTTCTCGTTGCTGACTTTTGTGGGATGAGGCAGTGGCTTGTGCTACTTTTCTGGTTTGTAGTGAAAGTGATAATCAGTTACCCCGAAAAAAAGTTCGTGTTTTGTGTGCGATCTGCTGAAGAAAAATTACCAAAAAGTATTCAGCAAAAATCTACATCAATGACTAGAAGCTATGCTAATGTTCTTCCTTCCCCTGAATGGCGTGACCAATCAGAAAATTGTCTCGGTGAACAAAAGTCGTTGTTTTTCGCTTATAAAAGGAGATGATTTTTTTGAGTTTGGTGGAACGAACACGCGTTGTTGTTGGTGAGAAGTGAAGGTTGGATGTGTGACCCCATTTTGTCGTTTCTCTGTTGTGTGTTGGTCTGTTACGTCGGACTATCGTGTGAACTGCGATTTGGCTACAAGTGTTGCGGCCGAGAAACAGAGGAAATCTATTGCAGTTGCTACTATCAGTTGACAGTCTTTTCTTTACTACAACATGGTTCCAGTCTCTCTTTGTTTTGTGCTTGCCATGAGACCTCATGCTGGGGAGAAGGACTTAGTGTTTTTCGTCCCTTCTTGCCACATCTTTCTACTCTCCGTCAGGAACCTCGCCGGACACTAGAGCTGTTTCCGCTGCTGCTGCTGTTTGACTGGGCCGTGGCGCCGCCTTTTTGCTGGAACACGCCTTTGCCATGTGTCCCACATCACCACAATAAGGGCGATGTCCTTCCACGACAAAGGGCATAATCCTTTCCCAGCTCATTAATATGTTGGGGATCTCTCGAAAACTTTTCCTTGTCAGAGTGACTTCGAGAACAAAGTGCCAAGTTGCAATCACCTCCTTGTTTATTGATGCCGAGACCTCCTCTACCTCGCCGTACCGAGCAAAAAAAAAAAAAATGCCCCCAGCCTATCACCTCTAATATCGACTGGGACAATGGACGTTTATTTTTGTTCTTCTTGTTCCTAAGTATTCCGTTTGTTGGTGAACGGGTTTCGTGGCCAGGGTGCTTCCTGTCGACTTCTTCGTCTGGCTTGTGGGAAACGCCTTGTGGGATATCTTGCTGGCTTCCTCCGTAGCCAGTAAGATATCACACAAGGCGTTTGTCCTTCGGGTTAGGAAGTTAGGGCCTATCTTGAGGCTCTTTAAAGCTCCTTTCATATTCTCTCAACTGACACGAATCAACCTTCGTGTTCCAACGTTGGTTGTCAGAAGAGAGATCGATCGTCCTGGTCTTTACTGCATCAATTGCCTCTGGAATGGAGAGTAACTCATTTCTTTTAGTATAGGCCTCGTATTTTTCCTTTAAGGCTTTATTATAACTCGCATCTCCGTGGGGTCTGTCCTCACCCTAGGCTGATTTTTTTTTTTTTTTTTTTGCGGTGAAGTTTCTTCCATATTCATCTTCTTCGCCATAATAGGACCAGTCTAGTCCTACCACGGCCAAATAATTGAAAAGTTTGCCTATATGGCTTCCAGATTTTTATTCTGGAACCGAATAAAGTCTTGCGAACTAGTAGTAGCGGAAAGGTAACAAAAACAGCTAAAAAGAAAACTCAAACGTAAGAACAAAATGAAATAAACGTCAAAAAAAAAAAATACACAAAAGAAACTTACAAGTTTGGCTAACAAAAAAGGAGACAAAACAAAAAAATAAACACGAAAAAGTATTAAAACAAAAAGGAAAAATCAAAGCATTAAACTGAAAATCAAAAGTTCAAAATCGTTTCACAAATAACAGAAAGAAAAACGAAAAATAAAACGATTAACAACGTTAATTGACAGTTCTTCAAAATCCTCGTCAGGCAAAACCTACCTGGATTAGAAAAAAAACAACAACGTAAAAATCGCACGTCAAGGGCGCTCCTCTCGACTGAGAAAATACACTGGTGTTATATAGCTCTCCCAGTTTCAGACCCACGCTGACTATTGCTAATACCTACCCAGTATCGTTCATATGCAAATAGTCTGCGCCACCTACTCTAAATATGTCTCCTTTCGACAGCCCATTGTGGAAGGGGATACATACAACCAAGTCGGAGGCTTTTATTGGGCTGACCCTGTTACAATTCCTGATGGCAATGATGATCCAATCTTGCATGATTTAGTAAAAAAATGCATGATACATGGTCCTTGCAGAACAGATAATCCTTCTTCCCCTTGCATGGAAAATGTTTCACGCCAAAAGAAATTCCCAAAGAACTACAGAGATGAAACGTTTCTGAATTTGAATGGCTATCCAGAGTACAGAAGATGCAATACTGGAGTCACAGTTCAAGTTGGATGTCACTCAGTTGACAATAGGAACGTTGTGCTGTACAATACCTACCTGCTGAAAAAGTACA
The DNA here is from genome assembly GCA_903632075.3 of Acanthosepion pharaonis. Lineage (NCBI taxonomy): Eukaryota > Metazoa > Mollusca > Cephalopoda > Sepiida > Sepiidae > Acanthosepion > Acanthosepion pharaonis. Next base: position 1,325,293 of record CAHIKZ030001569.1, on the reverse strand, counting down.
GAGCTCACATTAATGTAGAAGTTTATTCATCAGTGAAAAGAATTAAATATATCTTCAAATATATGTACAAGGGACATAACTGTGTTTCTGTTGAAGTAAAAGACAACCTAGTGACAGATCATGAGCAGAATCAAACTCATGATGAAATTACTAATTATCTTGCTTGCCAATGTTTCTCTTCCAGAAGCTATGTGGAGACAGTCAGAGTTCAAGCTACATGACACATCTCACAATGTCTACAGACTTGCTGTACATCTTGAGTTTACTTTCAGAGGCAATACTCAGCAAGTTACTCAGGCACAGAGGGACCATGACACTACCCTCACTACATGGTTTAAACCGAATGATGATGATGATGCAAGGAACCACTTGTACCCTGACATTCTGCTGCATTAAGTGTTTAATAAATGCTCTAGAAGATGGACACCAAGGCAAAGGAATATGAATATCATCAGTAGAATGCATACAGTGATCCCTAGAGACACAGAAAAATTTCATTTGTGAATATTGCTGCTGCATATTTCGGGTGCTGAGAGCTTACAGGATTTTCACGCTGTAGAAGGAGAAATCTTGCCAACATTTAAGGCAGTATGCCTGAAATATGGTCTTCTCTCAAACAATGATACACTGCAACATGCATTGCTAGAAGCTGCTGCCTGTTTGCTCCACTGTGCACATATATGAACCCTGCAAATGCTTTTCAGCTGTGGATCACTCACAAGGAATCCATGACTGGAGATTTCTTGCATCAAGGTTTTAATGCAGACCATACAGAAAACATGGCACTGCACTCAATTGATGTAATTCTGATAGAGAATGGCATTAATTGTTTAGCAATTGGGCTGCCTGGACCTTTTGGAGTACCACAGCTTGACCATTATGAAGACCTTGATCACCCAGGCATTGTAACACTTACTGATGAACAGGGACTGATTGCTAATGCTGTGCTTGAATCTGTAGATAAGAGGAGGAAAGGTGAGGTGCCCCAAAACTCCTGTTTCTATGTAGATGCACTAGGTGGTTGTGGTAAAACTTATATGTTTAATACCATAATTCCATATCTGCAAAGGAACAACTGCAACTTGTGCAGTGGTGTGTTGCCTCTACACTACTGTCAGGTGGAAAGACTATCATACTTTGTTCCAATTGCCGGTTCCACTCATGGAGACCAGCGTTTTTAATGTACCAGCCACATTTGCTCTTCATGTTATTGATAAAGCCTTGCAAGATATCATTGACATTGCTGCTATTTTTTATGGTAAAGTTGTGCTCTTGGGAGTAAACTTTAGGCAAGTCCTACCCATATTGCCAAGAGGAAGTCATGAGGCAATCATTGAAATCTGTATTAAAAATTCTCTTTTATGGCTGATTTTCGTCCAATACAGATTAAGCCAAATCATCAGGACAACAGCAGATCAAAGGGAATTTGCAGCATAGCTTTTGTATCTTGGCAATGGAAAATCAGCAGCTTCACAAGACCCTAATCTTGCTGTTGATGACATAGAAGTGCCTCAAATTTCAAGTGTTGATGGCTCTCTGGTGGCTGATATCTTCAACAATATATCTGAAGAAGAAAGAAGGAGCAGAATAATTCTTTTGCCAAAGAACTCAGACTGCCTCCTGATCAATGAAGAAGTTTTGAGACAACTTCCAGTTGACTGCTGCACCTATTATAGTACAGATAAAGTTTTGACAGATGATCCTTCTGTGACTGAGTGCTACCCACTTGAATTTCTAAAGTCTTTGACACCATCAGGAGTGCCTCCTCATAAATTGAGTTTAAAACCCGGCTCAATAGTAATACTTCTTTGTAACATTTCTATCCAGAATGGACTCTGCATTATTACAAGACTGGAAGTGGTTGCCATGCATCAACATTCAATTGAGGCTTCCTTGATTAGTGGCTCACTAACTGGCACAGTTGTCCTCATCACCAGAATAAAGCTGGCTCCAAGCAACTCAACTTGCCATTCAGCTTGGAGAAAACTCAGTTTCCTGTCTGTTTGTCATATACCATTAACAAGTAACAGGGGCAGACATTTTAAAATGTGGATTTTTTCTTACCTCAGCCAGTGTTCAGTCATGGGCAATTGTATGTGGTATACACTAAAGCTCAGAAACTCTCAGATGTAAGCATTAAGGTACACAATTTTACAATTTAATGCCTAAGTATCTCATTCGATCATATATGTAAAGACTTTAATTGTTCCTTTTTCGATGCATTATTTTTATATATATGTAGAAAAGGTTTATTGTTTACTCAACATTGTACTAGTCGGTCCGTGAAAATTCCATGGATCCCACTAGTATTAATAATTTAGGCAAGAGATTTAAAAAAAAGTTTAATGGATTGCAAAAATACATTACTGGGAATACTTTAAACATTTTTTTTAGTATGTTTTTTTTGTACTTTATAATGCATTTAATTCATTGGTTTTGTTCAGATATTTTCAGCATTAATAAATTGTAAAACCTAATACATGAAGCCTCAAAAGTGGACTAATGTATGAAGTGATTCCCTGTTTAAACAACCAGAAATGAACTATTATCCTCTGAATCAAGGAACAAACCAAGAATGTATTGTAATTAATTGATAGAATTTTTTTTATAGATTTTTGCAATAACTTTATCATTTTTACTAAGAAAATTCACTATCAGTATTGCATATTTAAGAACTGAAGAAATTTTAGAGAATCCAATTAAATTATTTTGAAAAGAAATTAGATGAGTTTTATAATAAATTTAATCTTTTGATCTCTGTTACAATTCTGAATTTTAATCTTCTACAAAGAAAAATATAAATATATTTCAGCAAAGTTTAACCTTCAAACCTGCAATAAAACTGTTTGTCAAAAGAATTTTTTTTCTCTTGACACCGTTATTATTTTGCATTAGCATCATTCCCTTGGCAATTCTTATTTTGTTTTTAAAGTGATGCTTAAAATTTTAATAAAACTCAAATAGATGAAAGTGAATTTGAACAATTTCTTTATGCCTTGAGAATTTACAATGATGTTTAATATTTATTGAAAATTATTTATTAGATTGTTTATTTACAACACTCAAAAATGCAAACTAATGGATACAAGGCAATGTTTATCATTTACTAATGTATAAAGTAATAAATATGAAAACAACTTTTTATTCATAAACTTATAAAAATTTACTAAAACATAAAAATATGTGAACCAGCTAAAGTAAAATCTTTATTATTTATCATTTTATAAATTTGGGATTAATTGACAATTCCCTGATGTTTTGCCAAACATTCTAAAAAGCACAATTTGCCAGTTTTGCTAATTGCTTTAGTCAAGTTGCTTAGTGCCCATTCTTCATTTAAGAGTTCTTCATCAGCCAGAACATGGCTGACAATAGATAATCTGTTGGTAGATTTTCTAAGCATTTTAGCAACAATTTAAAAAATGTTTCAAAATTGTTTTTCAAAAAGAATAGGAAGTGAGTGTAACCTATAATTACTGGAGTTTCAGACCTTGGATTTCTATTGATTAGGTGTCCTTGATCCTAGATTATGATATTATTACAAAGAAATTGGTAACTTAAAACAAAAGGTAATCTGAGATATAAAATAATTTGAGGAGCAATTGTATCATGTTCAGAAAAATCATGTTTATTTAAATGTTCTTGTTCATAGATATTTTATAAAATTAAAATAAAAAACTTCTTTACATCATTATTTATTTATAAAATGGTAAATAATAAATATCATGTACTTGGTTCAGGAACTTTTATAATCTTACAAATAAACATTGTCTAGGGAGTCTCACTAATATACAGTAATAGCAGTGTCAAAAGAAAAACTGTCCTTTTGAAACACTTTTACTTTTGCAGGCATGAAGGTTAAACATTGCCTATATATCTGTTTTGGCTAGAAACTATGTAATATTTAACTTTTCATCTATGCTATTGTCTTATGTTGAATAAATTTCATCTTTGTTATCTTATATTGACTGTATGTTGAATTTATGATATATATTGATTTAATTACAGTAAAACTCTTTTATCAAAAGAAGTGAAATTAATGCTAGTAATTTATGTAGCAGCAATAATTGAGATTTTTATAATGTACTTATAGTTATATATCTCTGATATACATTATCAATATTTTGGTAATTTACAAGCAAGTATATTTATTTTATATTTGCAGCATAAATAAGATTGTTTATTTTATCATAAAAAAGAATAATATTATATTAAGAATCCCAAAATATTATCATTATAGTCACTATTTCATATCCAATTAAGATTATTATCTGATGTCACAATTTAGAAATTATATAATTATTTTTTTATTATAAAATTATTGTATATTAATGAAAGAAAAATATTAACATAAAATACTAAGATTCTGGTAAGTTAATAGTTTGACAGAGAACTTTTCATTATAAAATTTAAAATAATTACAATACACAGTAAAAAAAAGCTACTATTAAGTTATATTGGTAATGTAGTTCTAATTCAATATTAGAGAAGTGCATAAGAATTGTTAAGACTAATTTTTGTAAACTACTTATCAAACTTACTGTGAGAAGTTAATATTTTTTTAGAATTTTATCCTTTTTTTTTTTTGTTACTTGTTAATAATCCTGAAAGAAGAGATCATATATTGTTATTTTTCATAAATGCTTCAGCTAAAATAATCCAATAATTTTGGCAGGTGGTTATCACTTGACAGCACTTTTCTTCTGATTATTTTTATAATTTGCAAGGAACATTCCTTACTCTTCTCTTTATAGATTTTTTGTCCTTTAAGCTTTCTTTCCTTATTTTCTTCTAATTCAAGTGACAGGTGGTTGAAGCATTAAACACTATTTTTTTCTTTACACAACAGATCTGAAAAAATACACTAAACTGATTCTTACCTGACATTATAACAGACTATTACTTACAAAGCAATTAAACATCTTCACAAGTGCTTTGCCTACCACCCAACATGAGAGTAGCATTTGATATTGCTGTGACAGAAGCCTAAAAGTAGACATGAAATCAAATACACATTTTTTGCAAGGCATATTTTTGTTTTTTATTTGGTTGTACCATAACTGAAACATGTCTTTTCCAGTTAATTTAGCTTATACAGATAGGAACAGAATAATATATAATTATGATTACTCTTCTTTTTTATTACTTGAGATGAATAAGGAAAAAAATGTTTAGATGCACAAATTAAATGGCACTTTCACTATTGTTTTGAATGCAATTGATTATAGGTTGGTCATGCTAGTTTATTTAAATCATCTAGGCTACATTTCTTCATTGCCACAATTTGATCTTGGATAATTGTTGAAACTTGACTAATACATGGACTAATAATGAAACACAAAATGTACTTAGAACAAAATGTATTGAAACAAGAAATGTACACAATATTTACATATAGTCTCTTGTATATTCCTGGTAAGACCGTTCCTGGAGAATGTGTTGACTGAGTTGCAGTTGGGCAGAGTCTCTGGTTGAATCTCTTGATTCCTCCCTCTCTTCCCGGTACCAACCATATTTATATGGTCGGTATTCCACTATGCAAATTAGGTGGATCCTACCACAACAATAATTATTACTCTGTATGATGGTACATCAATATTTGTAGCTTAGGGATAAAAATGCACTTATTTTAAACCATAAATATTTATACTTCAACAGGTTCTTCCTTTTTAATGCACTTAATTCAAGAGTTGTTATTAATCATAATGTTTATTATCATTGTTATTAATCATAATAATACAGTGAAAATTTCAGATCAAAACATTTTCTTTTATTATCAATATACTTCAAAGATAATCTTAGAATGTTGACTTTGACAACACAAGTTGCATTTTTTATCTGTTTTTATTAAAATTATTTTATGTAACATTTTTAGTCTTTATAAAAATGATCAATAAACTTTCATACATAAACAAAAGGTATTGCTCAGTCACTGTAAAGTCATAATATCATTCTAGAACTATAGTAGATACATTTTAAGCAATCCATTTTTTTATTCTCTTAAATTTTTTTTTTTCTTGATATATTTCAATACATAACTTTTTGTATTTGAAATGTTTTCTAGAGATTATAAAATTCTTATTAATTTTGGCGGTTTAGATTTTATTTTCAATTGATAAAGAAATAATTAAATTATAACTTCTCTCTACTTCTTTAGCTATGCCAATTTTTTAATGTAGAAAATATAGATGTAAACAATTATTGACAATGAATGAAAAAAAATACTGTTTATCTTTATCTTTATGGACCATAAACTATAATTTTGAAATAAGGGAGTGAACACAAAAAGACCTTTTGATTTTATCAATATAAATTAATGAGAATATGGTAGCACAAAAGAATAAACAAAACAACAAGTACCACTAGTTTGGTGAAAGTAAAAGAAAATAATTGTTAATATAAAATTCTTTGTATTGCTAATACAGAGGATGTGAGTGTAATACCTCCAATGTGAGCAAGGGAAGTGGCTTTTGAAAGAAGAGTAGAGTTGGTAAGGACTGGAGTTGATGCGTTTGTAAGGTTGGTTGACTGAGGTCATGGGTAGTGACATTGAGAGCTTTCTGGGTATCGATAACAGGCCTGTGATTATGTCTCTGCCAATAGATAGCAGAATGTTTCTATGTGGATATGTTTTCTTGGTCATTTGACCAAGGTCATGGTGGTGATTTTGAGAGCTCACCTGTTCACCATGATTTTGCCCAAGTCATTTATGAGCATCTTTCTTAAAAGCAAAACTGTAGATGTTCCTAAGCTCATCTTTTGTTCATGTTTTTTTTTCTGGCATCAATGTTCCTAATTGACTTATTTTATGTTGTTAATTTATATTTTGAGGGGATTTCTTTTGTGGGCACAGTGTCCCTTTGCAGAGGAGGACTTTTTTTATTTTGGGTTTTGCTTTCTTAGTATTCACATCTGGTTGACAGGTAGAGTGAAGTAGTAAGATATCTAATTTGAAGTGGATTATAATAAAGAGATAGTGAGAATATAAATTCATATAAAAGTTTTTATAAAGGTCTAATGACTGAATGATAATGATGGTATGATAATACTGAAACAATGTCTTAGCCATTGGGTACTAATTATAGTAAAATATTGATATCTTATATCTATAATTCTCAAAATTTTTGTGTGTATGTATGCGTGTGTGTGTGATTGGATGTAGTTTATGCGTTTCCACAATTTTAATCTGATTTTGATGAAATTTGTTTGATAGATAATTCTTTAGTGCCAGTTTTGAGTTCAAATTGTTGGCAACAATGGCTCTCCACTACTTCCTGTCCATTATAACACTCAGCAATGTTTTACTATTTACTATCTGTTCTTGGATATATATCTTTCATAAAAAATTTAATAAAAATAGTTAGTTTAAATTATTACAATAATATTATTATGCAGCTAAATTTATATAATTAATTTCATTGAGCACTGTTTTGGAAAAATAAAAATATCAATAAGAACACCAGATTATATATCTTACTGTTCTTCTTTTTTTACTACAATATATATATATATAATTAATTTTCTATATCTATAATTCTCAAAGTGTGTGTGTGTGTGTGTGTGTGTGTGTGTGTGTGTGTGTGTGTGTGTGTGTGTGTGTGTAATTGGATGTTTTTTTATGCATTTCCACAGTTTTTATGATTTTTTTGTTTGATAGATAATTCTTCAGTGCCAGTTTTGAGTCCAAATTGGCTGGAAAAAATTACAACCTTGAAAGTGAAAAGATGAAAAAAAAATGATTTTTTACACTTTGTGCAAAAATCAAAGGTAAAATTTAATGTCTGTAAAAAACAGCGTACAGTCAATTTAGAGAGTTGAAATCTAAAAGATGTGCAATGAAGAGACAGTCATATAGCATTTGCAGAGGTGTTCAATGTGTGTCTGTACGAGGCAACAAGCATAAAAAAATAACATTTTTTGGACGGTAGTGGTGATGATTCTACAAGCAAAATTACTTTTATCAGGGACATCCTATTTTCGTAATTTTTCCTGTGAAACATCCGCTCAATTGTAGCGAACCTAAAATAAGTTTCACGGGTGCAAGACATCTGTGATGTGCTCTGTTATCTCAACGTTTAGGCACCATTCTGCCTGCATACGAGTAAACCCACTCATTCTGCAACTCTGTGTCCATTTATCAAGTTTTGTTTGTTCATCTTCTCTCAGTTTAATTCGCGTAATACATTTCCTAATATTACTTTTTCATGCATAACCTTCTAATTCTAGCTCATGCTGTGTGGGCGTGATTCACACCTCCATACGTTGTCCATCGGTTGCTGCTGACTTTGATAATTAGTGTGTGCAGCAACATGTGTACATGTGGCCCTGCAATACACGCTGTGTCGCGCAATGTGTTACGCGCTGACACACATACTAATTCACACGCATATGCATAACCTGCGAAGTGCGACACCTGTTCGAGTTGGCCATTGGCTGTCGAATGTCGCTGTGTCATACTGATTGTCTATGTAGTCATTGTTACCGCTTAATTCCGCAATTCCGCTTCTACTTCTGTACGCCCAGCCTTGCTTACACATTCCCCTTCTCTTGACTAAGTTTCACTCTCCTCTCAAGTGAGGTTACCTTTCCCGTTTCATAATGCCTACCACTACTACAGTCTTAATGCGTTGCTTTCATTGTCGTTTATAGCCGTTCCCAATTTAATTTTGTTATTGTCCTGCCATTTTTCGGCATTGCATTCGCCATAGTAATAAGTAAGCTTGCTTTTTTATGACTCAACATTTATTTTTCCAATCTTTCCTAAAGTTATTCAAGCTTAGTGATTCCTGTAGCTTTTCAGCATTCTCTTCTGGTATTTGCCCACGCATTCTATTTGACAATTCATACTTGCCTAAGACATGCCACCAAAGAAAAGAATTTGAATTTTGCGCCATGTCCGCCATGCGAATAAAGGATAACAAATCGTCTTTAGAACGTTCAGTTTGCCTGTCTCAAAATGCCTCTCGGAATGCTTCACTCAGAGCCACTGAGTTCGAAGATCAACGTAGCCATCGGTTTTCCAGAAGAGCATGCCCGAACGTTTCTGTGTGCGAGGCTGAAAATGATGATCAAAGGGCTGAACAGCTGAGGAGAAACGCCTCTTCAGCTATTGTTGTGTGTGTGGCTGAACGTGCTGATCAAAGGACAAGGACCCAAATGCTGAGGTCAAACGCCTCTTTAACTGCTGCTGCACGCGAGGCTGAAACTGCTGATCGAAGGACTCAACGGCTGAGGAGAAACGCCTCCACAAGTGCTGCTGCGCGTGAAGCTGAAAATGATGATCGAAAAACTCAGTGGCTGAGGAGAATGGCCTTCTCAAATGCTGCTATGCGTGATGCTGAGAATTCTAATCTTAGAACTCAATGGCTGAGGAGAAACGCCTCTTCATCTGCTGCTGCACGTGCTACTGAAACCAAGAAGCAGCGCGGAAATTGTTTGCTATTGAATGCTACTTCTACTCCTATCACACGGTCAGCGGAGTCGTCTGTTACCCGTCAAAATAGACTGAACGCCAATAGCACATAGAGGGATGCTCAGCGTGGCATACCAACGACCAGCAGTGGCCGTTGGTTAAACCAGGCCTTCCATTACAACACCGACAATCTTTCTTATGCTAATCAATGACTCTATCTCTCTTTCCACAGGCCACATTCAAGCACATCGCCTCCCCCTTGAAATGGCATCATTTCCAGCACGTTGAATAACAATAGAAAATGCATCTACATCCTGAAGAAACATTCTCCCCTCCCCAAATTCTCTCCTTCCACCGTAATAGCCCATGGAATACGTTCCTTCTTTGCAAGATTGAGAACACAAAAACGGCCCTTTACGTGGCCACCTTCCCATTCAAATTGTTAACTCCCCCACCCATTTGAGGATGTGCCTCAGTTGCACCCAATTGTTGTAACTAATATTGATTTTCAGGTGGGCTGACTTTAAGCTTCAACTGCTCCAACTGAACAGCAAAAATTCCCAGTAATGAAATCCTGGTCAAAGATGGGTTATACTGCTTATTAAATATATATTTGATGTCATGCATAAGTATTGTGACTAAGCAAATGGTTAAAGAAATAACAAAACAAGTGTTGCAGATATATCATATATTAAATAGTAAGTACAACAGAAGAGTTTCACACGACTAGCGAGTGTGTCGGTTGACCTAGCGTTCAATTTATTCGACTGTTCCCCAAAGGCCTTCTCTCTTACTAATCTTATAGTAGGCGGAAGAGTCCAACATAGGCTCTTTAGAGGGAGGACACCACAACACCTACTTTTCAGCCTGACTCCGTATGGATTCTTTTTTATAATTACCACACAATACTTTTATTCAACCAAATAAACCTTTTTTCACAAAAAAAAAAAAAAATCAGAAACAACAACTTTGAAAAAGCTATATACAAGGATTACGTTCACATTTTTTAGTTTTACGACAAACATTTTATGTGTTACCTTTTTATTAAGGTCTCTATTCATTATTCCTCAATAATGAAAAATTGGATAATTTTAATGGTAAATTATAATGTTAATAATTTCCAATAATCCAGTGCGTATTGTGCTTTTCTGGTAATTCAAAGTTCATAAGTGGGGAGATGTTTTTGTTTACTCATTCTTTTCCTTTTTCTGTAGACATGATATGAAATGAAAGATGTTCAATATCTTTTTCTTTTCGAGTTAATTTCTAAAGGTTCCGTAAATTTCTTTTTTCTTTTGGGCCTTCTAAGCTCTGGCACTGATTGCGATATTGCGTGTCAAACACGACGTCTTTGGGATCCCTGTCGACGACGCTTTCATACTGTTTTCTAATTTGGTTGACATGACGTTTGTGTATAAACTTTGGTCCCTGAACCATGTAAATCATGTTACTAATTTCTCTGTCTATTGTTCCCATCTTCCAGTAAGCTTTATTATTCGCAAATACACGAAAAAAAAAATTTTCACCGATCTTAAAGCGCTTTTTAAGCACTTTATTCCTATTACCCGCTTTCGTTTCACTCGGAAGGAATTAGTCAAATGCCGATTTTATTTTCCTGGCAAACATGACTTCCTCTGGCGTCTTGGCAGATGGAACACTGCTATTAGGAGTTACACGATAGACCTACAAAAAACTGATGTATAGCCGTATCGGTGGGAGTACCTCTCGCCTTCCTCAGTGCTCTCTTGAAAGTGTCCACAAAACGCTTTGCCTGTCCATTACTTCTTGGGTGATATGGCGCCGTGGTAATATGTTCGATCAGGAGAGACTGACAAAAATCCTTAACTTCACAGGATGTGAACTGTGTGATATTGTCTATTACGATACAGTCAACAACTCTGAAACGGGAAAATAGCTTGTGCAAAAACTTTACTGTCACCTCCGCAGTCGGCTTCTTACATTTCAATATTTCTGGTCACTTGGAACAACTGTCAACTACTACAAGGTGGTAAAAACCATCAAGTGGGCCAACAAAATCAATGTGGGTCCGCGACCTCAGACGGTCGATTTTAGGCCAGGAATTGAATTTTACCGGGGGTGCTATAGCAGCCCTTTGCACGATTTTACAGTGTTTTCAATATCCTTGTCCATGTTGGTCCAGTAGACGTAAATTCCTCATCAGATTCTTCATTCTTGAAGTTCCCGGATGGTCAACATGGAATTCCTTTAATGTTCTTTTCTGTAGTGTAAATGGAATTACTACTCTCGTTACAGAGTGAGTAAACTTCCGAGATAGTTTGGTCTTTACTATTTAGTTTGTCCTTTACTTCCTTCATGAACTCATCATCGGACGCTTTGTCTATTATCTCGTTCATTGTTATAGGAAGCTCCTTGACAGTATTGCACAAGGTACTTTTTTATTTCGACCTCTGTTCTTATGGCAGTAATGACTGTGTCTTCCAAGGGTTCAGCATATCAATCTAGACACCCTGTCCGCATGACAGATTTTAGTGGATGGGAGAAACTCCATTTTGTAGTTAGAATTAAGGAGAATGGTTCCCTATCTTTGCAGTCTATTAGCAGGATTGGACGATGGTCTCTCTGCAACAAAAAGTACCTTCCATGAATAAATCTATGAAATTTAGTCACTGCAAAAATGATTCCTAAGGCTTCCTTTTCTATTTGCGAGTAACCCCATTCAGCTGGTAATAGCGTTCTAGATGCATGGGCGATTGGCTTTACTGATCCATCCTTTAACTTGTGTAAAATGCAGGCCCCGATACCGTCGGAGCTAGCATCGCTGGCTACAATGATGTCAAGGTGTGGATCGTAATGAATCAGGAACAGATCTGATGTAAAGACCTCCTTTATTTTCTCAAATGCTTCCTGGCATTTGGTTGTCCATTCCCACTCTTTATCTTTTCTCAATAATTCATTAACTGGAGCTCTCAAAATGTGCATTCTTGAGACAAAAACGTTGTAATAATTGAAAAACCTAAAAAAAAAAACTCTGAAGAGTCGGCACATTTTCTGGTACTGGCATATTCTTTCTTGTCGTTATCTGGGACAGGATGTCTTCCGTCTTTGTCAGTTTTTGTCCCCAAGTATTTAATCCTCTCTGAGAAAAACCCACACTTCCTGTCTTTTAATTTGAATCCGTCATCCTGGATTCTCATGAACACTTGCTAGACGTGCGATTTTTGTTCCTCGATACTCTCGCCTTTAATTAGGACGTCATCGAGATAGGCCACCACAAAATCCAGACCATTTAACATCGTGTCCATGAACTGTTGAAAAATGGGAGGGGGCGACCTTAACCCCGAACAGAAGTCTTAAAAATTGCATAAACCTTTGTGAGTGTTTATGCAAAGGAGCTTTCGAGCATTCCTCGTCCACGGGTATTTGTAGATATGCGTCGCTTAAGTCAATCTTAGAAAAATATTTTCCTCCACTGAGCTTAGCGAATATCTCCTCTGGACTTGGATCCTTTAGGGCGCTGTTCAGCCCCGTAGAGAAGTCAGCACATACACAAATTTCTTTGCTCTTTTTTTAGTATAAATTGTGGGAGATGCCCATTCACTATATTCAACCTTTGCCAGAACTCCCATTTCCTCAATGCGATTCAACTCCTCGTCAATTTGATTTAACGAGGCAAATAGAACGTAAAGGTTTTCTTAAAAACTGGATTTACGTCTGGCTTTAACTCAAACTTTTGCAGACATTTTTGTGCATTTTCCTAGTCCTCCACTGAAAACGTCGGGAAATTTGTTTTTAGTTCACCTTTCAACTTTTCTGGTTCGTCAGTCAAATTTTCGACTTTTTGCCATAATGAGTTAATAGGTATATCCCAAAGTTGAAACAGTTCTAACCAATCAGTCCCGAACAAATTACCCGTATTCTTCATAATATACGCCTTTAGTTTTAAAGTTTTACCTTTGAATGACACTTTTCGTTATAAGTTCGCTCATAAACTTAATAGGGTCGCCAGTTACACTTTTAGCTATTCGGTTCGTTCTTAACAAAGTCGGTTTACCCAGTTTTTTTCATGTTTGATAATTAATTATGGATAAGTCTGAACCCGAATTAAGCTGTAGCCTTATATTTTTGTTAAATATTTGCACTTCAATATATTTCCTGATGTTACGACTTTCTGGTTCAGACTTGGTAATTTTTACTAAACTTTTTTTTTGTCTTGTTCTTAATCCTGCAGTGGGAACTTTTGTGTCCCAATTTATCGCAATTAAAACATTTTGTGTCTTTAGGACAATCTCTATACCAATGTAATTGACCACACCCGAAACATGGTTTTGACGGCAAAGTAACTTTATTTTTTGGTTGACCCTTTTTAATTTTTTTCTTTGGCGTATTTTTTTAATGTGAGCCACGCCACTCTGTTCGATGTTTTTCGAATCCTCTCTGACGCTCACGAAACGTTGGCAATCTTTGGCAACTTGCTGTAAAGTAACGTCGGGCTCGTTTCCAAGCTTGTCGAGTACCCTACGACGTATTTCGACGTCTTTTGCTGAAATCAGACTCTGGACGAAAATCAGGCATTTAAAATTATTGGCGCTTAACTCTGCCAATCTAAAGTCATCGCAGTGTTTATTGACTACACTCGCGAAAGTAGTATAATCTTCGTCGCCTTTGCGGGTGAGATTCATGCATTTCCAACGCTTGTGGAACAGTAATGTTTTTGGACTGAAGAGTTCTGTTAATGATTGAACCGCCTCTTTATACTTCAAGTCGCTGGTTTTCTTAGGCAAAAAAATAGTTAATAAACTTAGTATATTCTGCTGTACTTAATTTCCTGAGGAGTAGGCGAAACTTTCTATGGTCAGCCCAACTTGCACAATCCGTATTGTATAAGTCCTCGTAATGTTTAAAGTACTAAGTGAATGTAATTTCTTCTTCAGGTGCAAACGTGAGGTTTTCAAAAGAACTCCTTATAGCATTTTGAGAGAACGCGTTTTCGCTGTCCCCATTTTATCTTTTGATTGATATATTATACAAATACCTTTGCTCATTCTGTGTTTGAAGGAGCATTTCTTCAAGTTTCTATTGTCTAATCTGAATTTCTAGGTGCAATTCCTCAAATTTCTTCTGCTGTTCTGCTTTTTCTCGTTGAAATTTCTCTTGTCTTTTTTGATATTTCTGTTCCAACAGTAGTTGTTGTTCCTGTAAACTCTAAGATTGCAATTTTAAATTCGTCCATTTTACTGCGTAAAATTAAGAAATAAGAGAGGGAAATTTTTCTCTCTTTACCTTCTTAACCAAAAATAAGTCTATTTGACTTGTACGATTCTTTTACTGAAAAATTTTAAAAACGGGAGAGGGGGTAAATTTTTACTTTACCCTATTAGTGAAAACAATAAGTCTGTTTGATTTGTACAGTTTCTTTACTGATTTGTTAAAATGGACAAAAATAACAAGTTCACCAACCTTCTTCCCAACCACTGAATAGAAATCCTGTTGTTTTAATGAGTTTCTTTTTTTCGCTGTCAGTGTTGTAATTACCCTCTTGTTGTAGAGTTTGATTAGAATTTCTTTCTTCACCACTATTGCAGACACTGGCAAAAAAAAATTTAACGTGAAGTCTGTTTCTTCGAATCCTTCATCATCAAGATGTTGTGACCAAGTAAATGGTTAAAGAAATAACAAAACAAGTGTTGCAAATATATCATATATTAAACAGTAAGTACAACAGAAGAGTATTACATGATTAGTGAGTGTGTCGGTTGACTCAGCATTCAATCTATTCAAATCTTCCCCAAGGCCTTCTCTTCTACTAATCTTATAGTAGGTGGAAGAGTCCAACATACACTCTTTAGAGGGAAGACACCACAACAATAAGTTATAGCAGATTGCAAGTTCCTAGACTGTGGTCTTAAGTTTAGGATCAGGGCAGGAATTGATGAAATTGATTTAATTCTTAATCATTAAATTTTAGTTGGTACATTAACACAAATCAAGGTTCATTTAATAGGAAGACTATCATAGAGGCAATGTGTAAAATAATAGTGAACTGTTTGTGTTTGAATATTTTTTATTTCATCAATTTAGTCAGAACTTATGGATCCCATTTAATATGTTGGTATACACACAGACAAATGAGTAGCAATTGTTTTCTAATGAAACCAGAACATGAATTTTGCTTATACAAGGAATTATAGGAAATGATGAAATATTTCTTTTTTATTTAGGGTTCATGCTAAGTGAAAACTGTTATTTTCCCCATTCATTAAATCAAATAATACAATTATCTGACACTCTGTTCCACCTCTGATGTTATTAAAAGAGACCACAGTATATACTGCATCTATCTATTATAGTATCATACTATCATTTTATTCTTTAGTGATTAATCCTACATTTAAAAATTAGTTATGCATGAGATATAAAATATTACACAAAATCCAAATACTTAGATAGCAATGCCTATCATAAACTGACAATTTTTTTTTAAAATTAGCACCCATGTGGCATTGTTACATGCATTTATTGCTCATGCATTATTCAAATGTCCCATCCCAACAGCATCTGAATATGTGTGTTCTGTTGTTTAGCCTATCTTTTTTTATAACAAATTTCATTTAAACATGAAATATTTTTAAAAGCAGATTAAATGTTTTCATATTCATATTGCAAAAATTAGCTAAACAATTACAAAATTTTAGGTCCATAATATGTATGATCCTCTACACTTATCTGAGTTTTGAACTATGATTTCTATGGCAAGTGATTATTTTTCAGCAACTAAAATCTTTTCAGGTTTATTTTCTGTTTCAAGAAGTTTGTTTAACTTCTTAATTCTGACCTGAGAAAATAAACAATTTTGGATAACACAGAAATATACTAATGTGCAAATATTTGTATCTATAAATTTCTGTCTTTGTTACTCTCAAACACACACAGATATGAAAAGGGTGTTTTGAAACCAACTTCCCAACACTTGACAAAATGACCAAATATCAGAATTGTTTTGAATCCAATTTTGTTTGAATTAAGAATCTTTAGCTCCCCTTCATGTATATATAGGTGTATATTTCCTTTCATTTTCATATTTTTTCACAATGCTATCACCTGTCCTGTGTTGATATATTGCTAGACTTCTAGCTTTTCCTGCTCTGTTGTATATTTCCAGAACATACAACTGAATATTATTTTATACTTTATTTCTATTCATTCCTAAATGTACATTGAAACTTTCTTCATACCATTTAGCATTTCTTGTAATTTATCAAATCCTTCTGATATTATTAAGATGTGAACAAATCATAGATGATTTTATATATTTTTTATTTATGTTTACTTCCATTCTTTCTCAGTGGCTTTTCCTGAAGATACTTTCAAAATGTGCTGTAAATAATTTATGTAAAAATTATACCTCTTTGTCCCACACTTTATCCAATACTTATTTTAGCTGTCTTTGTATAGTTGAATTATTGCAGTGCTACTATCATGTATATTCTCAATAACTTTATATCATTTTTGTTAATAGACAGCTTCATTAATTAGTTAAAATCTAGTCATATGGAGTCAAATGCCTTTTCATAGTCAACAAAGGAAAAACTCAATGGTTTATATTCTTCATAGTTGATCTATTTTTGTGGTTTGTCTACTCTTGACTAAGTACAGCTAAGAACTGCTTGTTCTCATAGCTGATTTCCATCTAAGGTGTTTGTTAATCTGTAAGTTCTTCTGAGAATGATTAGATAGGTTCAATAGTAATAATAAGGTGGTAACTATCAAGGTTTTTATTATGATGTTTTAATTACTAAACTGAAGATTTCAGCTCACTTTCTTTTACATATGCACTGGGTAAATAATTGTGCTAATCCTGAAAATGTTTTAAAAAACCTGTTATTATGGCTTCTTTGCCTAATCTTTTTTCAATTTTTATATTTTGAAGCAAATGCATTATTTTCTGTTGTTTCTTCTTAAAAATCATCAGTATATGCCAGAGTAACAGTTGGCAATATTTTTTTTATTTTCAAATCTTACAGGTTTGCATAGTACCCTCTTGATTAGCATTAATAGCTTGTCCCTACATTTGGTAATGTCTTCAATTCACTCTTTTAATGTGAGCATTTACTGTTTGTCTGTGTCAGTTAGGGATCATACATCTTTCAACTTGTTCCTTTTTTCCTGTAGCTTTTTCTTCTCATTCCATGTTCATCTTCCTTTCTCCCTTATTTTTTGTTTAGTTTGTTTAACTCTACATTTGTAGTTTGATTTTTCTTAGTTTTTGTATCCATATTTCTTTTCTTTTTAAGCATTTTTTCATTGACGTTCAGTATTTTCCTTTGCTATTGCTGTTTGTTTCACATATTATTACTGAAGATGATATTTGCAGATTATGTCAAATTCAATTAATAACTCGTTTATGAATATACTCAAATTGTTAGCATTCTGTCACCAATTATACATATCAAATACAGGTCAAATATGGTTTGAGATCCAACAGAATAAGATAAAGAACAAATAGGAAATGTTTATCAATCTAACATGTTTCACTTTTATTAAAGCTTCAGCAGAAAATGAGATATGGAGAAAAAGAAGAAAGAAATTCTGGTATTTTTACTTTTGTGGTCATTTATTTTTATTGGTTAATCAGGTTTCATATGCATATGACTTGTTAAACAAATGTTAGTATAATTTATGATGTTCTGAATTCAAGGAGAGACAATGCATCCTTTTGAAGTTCCAAGAAATTAACAGATTTCAAGCCTAACTGAAAAACTGTAAATATTACTTTATGTATATAAGTGTATAATAATTTGAGTTTGACTATGTGAGATTCAAATGATAATTTGTAAGTGTGTGTATTTCTTGTAGACATTATTTTGTGGTTTTTCACATGTTGATTTGGGAACATTTTTATGTACATACCATTTTTTTAAAATTAACATCCATTAAAGATGGATTCAATAAAGGTTGGTGATGTAATATAATGTTTTTAATGTGTGTTTATAGTTGGTAAAATATTTATAAGTAATCCCTTTAAGTATTTTTGATGTAAAGAATTATATTCTTTTTTTAAGTTATGACCAGTTTTGTTCCTGTGTATTACAAACAAATTTAACTGGTTGCCTAAATTTTATGTTCATAGATATGGGCTTTTAGATTTTCTTCCTAATTATATCACTGATTGTCTTGGATGTGGTGGTAAAGATTCTAGTATTAAGGATAACTAATTTATTTATAAATTTTGTAGAAAGAGGGTAGGTTATGAATTTTGTGTTGTTGATGTTAGAAGTGCTATAAAGTGGTGTCTCCACAAATACCCAAAAAATAGACACCACTTTATAGCACTTCTAACATCAACAACACAAAATTCATAATCCTACCCTTGAGCACTATCTGTTCTTTATATATCAAATATATATCATTGATTGATTCCTAATTTTGGATCACAGTCATTTTCAGTTCATCTTTATTTCTCTGATGTACAACATAAATCTGAAAGAAAATTTGAGAATTAAGAGAGCTCATGAAAGCAAAGAATGCTAAGAAACTATGCAAGATATTGAAGGCAAAAAAGAGGGATGCTGAATTAGAAATTTTGGCAAATAATCAAAGTATTTACCCGTCTTAACAAAATTACATTCCCAGTGCTGTAAGAATCTTTCAGAAAATATTTACATAAAAATACAACCTTTACTGTTCCAGAAAATTACTCTTCTGCTTTTATATAAAGATATGAAGAAGGAAAAAAAGATTTTCTCTCATTTTCTTAATTTAACTTCATTCTTTTTTGTTCCTTATCAATATAAATTCTTTTATTTATTAAAACCAACAATAAGTCAAATTAATCCCTCAGTTATTTTTTTTGACAAGCTGAACTATTTGGGGGTAGACACATAATGCATTTAGCACTTCCTTACACATGAAACTGAAACTCAATTTTTATAAACTTTTTTGCTGTTAGTTTTCTTCAAGTAAATTATTATAGGAAATTAAAATGTTTAAACTTCTGAAATATTTCTTTTCTATTATTACATATTAGATGATATATTACTAAGGCAAAATATTATTAAATATTTTTTCAGGATTAAATTTTACAATTTATTGATACATTCATTTTTATTGATTTAATGACATTTGGCACAGTTTTGCATTAATCAGTTATGCGCCATCCATGATACACGCTTAGGCAATCTTTGATACATGACTGACAAGGCAGATTTTTTTTCCCACAGTAGGTTGCCATTTCTTTCTGCAGTAGACCAGTTGCCATCCAAGGCTATAGAACCCGGTCTGTCCTGCTATTTACCCATATCTGGGGGGAGAAGAAGAGGATTCATACCTTTCCCAAGGGTATTAGCACGGAAGTGAATGTCATGGATTCAACTCCAATTCCTCAATCCAAGATGCTATCCATTACTCCACCATGCCTCATCACAGTGTTGCATAATTTCAGTTAATTCTATTTTTTACATTGAATATTCTTAGAATGATTTAGAACATTATCCATTACATCAGATCATTTTTCTATTCCATTTCATCATCATCATCATAAGCAGCAGCAAAATACTGGGAAAATGCAAACAATAAAGATAGAGATAAAAATTTAACAAACTAATTTTTCACAACAGAAACAAAAAAATAAACATAGATAAATATCTAGTGATAAATACAAAACAAATTTGTTTTCCTTCTAAATATCTTTTCATTGTTATGTTATTATAAATATTCTTGTTTGCATATGCAAGTGATAAAAATGTTTAAATTATTTCTGAAAAAAGATATCCTTTGTATGTCAGTGTGTGTAGTAAGTCTTATACATATATTGCTTTTGACTATTTTCAGCTCTCTTCCCATACATAGATTATGCTGTGCTGGATTGCCCAGATCAGCCAGTGGATATAAACAATTACTTCCCTAATTATGAAATTGTTGGTGGACAACGAAGAGTGATAGAACCAGTGAAAACCTCTCGTGGAGTCCGAGCTGGTGAGTTAGACTATTTAAACATATTTCAAGGAAATATGTTACTTTCCATGATAATATTCTTTACTAGAAATTATTAGATATTGTTTTCATTATTGAAAAACATTTTTTTACAGGGTACAATGGATAAATTGCCATCTAAATTATGCAAAAATGAAAATAACAATGACATCTCATTTTAACAGATATATTTACCAAAATTACACAAAAATATCTTGAAGTACTAAAGAGTTAAATTTATTCAATAAAATCGCCATTGACTTTAATCAGGCCTCCAGACGACTTCAGAATCTCTTGCAGTTCTTCTGGACTGTCTCTTTGTTGGTGAATATTGCCATAATCCTTGGCATCAATTCATCTTTGATGTTACAAGGAGTTTTGTTGGTCTCTCACTCAATTGCACAGCACATAATAATCAAGGGGGTTGCAGTCTGGGGAGTTAAGTGATATGGGCACAGAAATTATCTGACAGCCATGACTGGGTTCTCCTGCATATGTGGCATGGTGCAGCATCCTCTTGCCAGATATAGGGTTTTCCAGCAGCCACCCTCTTGACCCAGGACAGTAGTATCTCCTCAAAGCACTTGATGTAGGCCTCTGAGTTTTTGCTTATCAAAATGATCAGAGTGAGTTTTTCAAGCTACTGTACTTTTGTAATCACCATTAGACTCATCCAACTCTTTCCGAATCCTCTGCACTGTCCTCAAACACTCTGAAATGTTCATATTGGAGCTTCCAGTGCAAATGCCAAGCAGTACAGCATGCCATTTCCAAATTTCTGGTGTGGTGAATTGCATCATAGTGATCTTTTTTCTCAGAGATGGTGCCCAACTGATCTTACTATTACTTTGGGTTAAGATTTAGGGATGTCAGTTTGAATTCTAGTTTACAAAATTCTATGCTTATATTTTAATTTTTAAGAGTTTGGATGTTATATTTAGGGATATCCTGTGGTTTATGTAAATGAATAATATCATCTAACAAAATGTTGGATGAGGTTATCAGTTATGTTACTAGAAATGTGTGGTTTAATTCAAAGTAGGAATTCTATACTCTGACATCTGTTACAAATTGCCTAAACCAAGAATTGGAGATACTGAAGTCAATAAACATTTTGGTCATTTTATTTGGGCCATGTTAAATTATATGATGCTTAATGGGATGGTGAAGACAAAATATCATTATGAATAACAATAATTTAATAAGAGTTTCTCATTGCAGTTTAAGATTTCTGTTTCAAATGGTGACATCTTCTTCCCTTCAAAGGAAACAATGACATTCAAAAATACTAGAAATCTCCATTAATACAGTTTTCCGAGGTTTTTTTTTTTTTTTTTTTTTAGTACACAAAATTTAGTTAACCTTCTGTAGAAGTTATGCTTTTTTGGAAACAACACTTCCTTAAGTATAGGCTGGTATCACTTGGATTTTAAAGCCAAACAACTATATTGGCAGCCATCAGTCTTTCTGACTAGTGTCTTTTACAATAGCAGATGATCTGTATATAACAATTTCAACTCTACATTGTCTTTTCTCCTTTAGGCCAGTCCAATAAAAGTAATATCCCAAGCACCTCTTACATTCAATGTTTGCATTCATGCATTGTTGTAAAATTAAATTCACCCTGAAATCATCAAATCCTGACTGAACATTGATCTGTCCTATTTTCCATTTGAAACATATTTTAAGTTTTTAGATTTTTTACTTGTTATTGATAATAGGTTAGGTGGCTGACTAGACTTTTTTTACCAGTAACAATTTTTTTACCTCAGCCTGGTGGGTCACCAAGGGATGCAGCCCTCAGTGACATGTGTCATATTCAATTAAATTAATAAGTATTGTCACATGTTTAAAATAGTTGATTTTCCTTCACCTAAATAGATGACCATTGAGATAGCTCTATCTACCTATTTGGTTTTATATCAGGGTTTCTCCTTCTAGATGAATTGCTCTCACCACAGCTGAGGATATCCATCTCACCCACATATATACACTCATATTAAAAGATACCATTAGCAGATTGGGAATGTTTGAAAAATTGTAAAGTTTTAACATAGTTCTTTTACTTTGTTTACTTTGTTTTTTTGTAAATCTAAGAATTTTCTGAAAAATGCCTCTCACCTATGACTGAGAAGAACTGTGGAAATCCATAGAACTATAATTAATCTTTATATTTTGGCATTTCTTGTTAATGCTTGGACTCATTTATTGATACTTAGTTTTCTTTATTCAACAGACATAATAATTTTTCTTAATTATTTTGTTCAACATAAAACTGGAAATCAAAATAAATTAAAAAACTTGCAGAAAAATAATGTTAAAAAAATTCCAACTATACATTTATTCTGTTTTCAGAATCTAATAAACAATTCCCTTCCAAAATAATTCTTCATTGAAAGAACCAATGAATTCATTCAAGTCTTCTCTAAGTTGATCCTTTTTAAGTTTTAACCTCAGTGCTTGAAAAAAATAATCTCTTGAAAATGTATAAAGAGCAAGAATGTGTCTATTTTTAACCAAGTTAATTTTATTAATTTCTACAAGAGAAAAAATGCAGTAAAATGACACAGCTTTTCTATTCACCAAGCATAGTGCTGTTTGTTGGTGCTTTAAATAAACTACTTTGAGTGAGTGTATAAATTCAGATGCATCATTTGAAGATTTTAAGAAAATTATTTTATATCTAAAGTCATTCTTGTTTACCAAACACTCAACATAGATTTCTATGGATAATGCTAACTTTTAATGGATGTTTTGGCTTCTCAAGGACACATGGCCAAGTGGATAAAAGTGTTGATTGGATCCAGTGACTTGACCCAAAGAATTGTAAAACTTGGAGAGTTGAGTTAAAGGGAGATAACTGAGACATCCAGAAAAGGCATGGCATGTGGAACTAGACAAAATAAAGGGTTCAGTTCAAAATTGCAATCACCTGAAGAAAGCTGAATCTTACAGCAGCCAAAACGTTGTGAATATAGCAACAAATATAAGGACAACAGTCTGAACAATGTAGAAATATATAGATAGATATATAGATAGATATTAAGTGATGATTTTTCCTTAGCTTTTCTTGTTCTTTTCATTGATTTTGTTTGATTTTTAACCTGATTCTGATTGCTCTATGTTCAAATGTAAAACACATTCTTTCTTTTCTTAAAGTATATCACAATATTCTTCTTCCTTTATGTCCTTCATGACATAGGCGATCATAGCCACTTCCTCCTATTCCTTGTAGTTCTCAATAAGTTTTGTGTTTTTGCTACTTCCCCCAGACCCTGTTATGCCCACTATGTCATGCATTGCTTCCCTTTGTCCCTCTATCCATCCTGAGAGCATCAGATTTTCAAAGCCTTCCTTTCTCATTATGTGTCCCAGAAATTTCAGCTGCCTCTACCTGATGTTAAGTATGTTTCTTCTTTGTTTGCATCCTCTCCAAACCCTCGTCGTTGCTCACATGTTCAGTCCATGTTATCCTTAGCACCCTTCTGTAGAACCATACCTCCGTTGCCTTGAGTCTCTTCTTCATCTTTGAGGAAATTGGCCAACATTCACTACCATAAAGGAGGACAGATATCATGTAGCAGTTCAGTACACTTTTCTTTGTTACCAATGAAATCCTCCTGTCTTGTAATATTCTGCCTAACTTTTGGAATGTCTTTGGCCATCCAAATATGTCTTCAGATCTCAGTGTTGCACTTCTGTCAGATACTGCTGTTTCATTTGTTAACTTGCACTTCATCCATGTGATTTAAAGATTCATACAGGTTAACTGATAAAAATCCTTATTTGTAACAACCATGCATGCAGGGATGCTGCATATAAACACACAGCAATCATGACCCTTTCAAATAAGGAAAAAATGACAAGATTATTGATGGCAGGGGGGCGCAAGCAATTTAATTTTTCCTTTGACCTTAAAAAAATAATGATTTGTCCAGCTAACATATGCTCTAGTGTGTAGTAGTGAAAAAAAAAAATAATTTGTTTTTTTTCTGAGAAGGAATGGGAGAAGAGAGAACATCCACTCTTTTTGCCTGGATGTTAAAAAAGGCGCAAACAAGACTCTCGACTACCATGGGAAATTTAAAAGAACAAATATTTATTACAAAACATATTAAAACAAATACAATATTTTACAAGATAGGCTTGCACAAAATTTTCCTTTTGTATGCATTATTAAAAACATAAAGCAGTATAGCATATCAAGAAATATACATATGATTTTAAGATTTCAAAACAATCTTCAAAAAATGGAAAAACTTTGAAAACGTAATACAAATTTGGAATAAAAGAGAAAATACTTTTTTGAAAAAAGAGGTACACTCACCTAAAAGAAAGACAAAGAAAAATCAATGCACAAAGGGAGCTTCAGCAATATTCAAAATACCAATGTCATAAGGACTTTTTATAAAACACAGTTTTAATAACAGGTTTAGTTTCTTTTTGATTATGATTCTCAGGAGGCAACCAAAAATTGATTTCACTTTTGGGTTTTTATTCCACCTTCTACATGAAATTTTTTTTGTCAGTTCATCTTGGTTGAAATATTTAGTTTTTGTTTGGCAATTTGATCTCCTTTGAAATTTGAGACCTTCATCTGCAGCCAGCAGGCTCCATTTCCTTGTGTGACTTATCACTCACTTCTGCTGTCTAGCTACCTTCTGCCTTGAAATTTGATTACATTCTTCCTTGCATTTTGAATACCTTCTTTCACAACCAGCAGGTTCCATCCCTTCAGCTGCCAACCACCTTCTGCCTTGAAATTTGATTACCTTCTTTGTTGAATTTTGAATACCTTCTAAAACTTATCTGTTGGCCTTTCTCTTTTTACAACAATCAAAGGGGCCCCAGACAGACCTTAACTTCAAATTTATGTGGGCATAAGCCCACACTTTTGATTGGATAATAAACAGAAATTGTACATATTTTTTTAATTTGAAAAATGAAATTGAAACAATCCATCTTGACTGAAATAATTTTGATGATTCTTTAACAGACAATTCTAAAAATAGAAAATTTTACAAACAAAATATATCAAGTTTTTTATAGACCATTTGGTTTTCTTTAAAATACACTTCCCTCAAAAGTATGTATATTAGACAAACCTAAATGATATATTTGTTTATTTACATTTTTAATTATTTCATATTATTAACCAATAAACATTTTTATTAAAAAAAAAAAGGATTGGTTCAATACCAACAAGGAATCAACTAAGTTAAGGGAAAGAGGGTATTTTGACCTGAAATTTTTGGGTCTTTATTTATGTGATTAATATTCAATACTGAATTAAGTGCATTGAAAAGGAAGAAGATTATGTTGAAAAATAACTATGAGATACAAAATATTCTGCCTGCCAATCTACAGTGGTGAGCAATAAAAATGAGCCACTTAAGTTTAATTTTTAGTAAAAAGCTGTAAAGTTTGGGCAATGTATTTTAACGATAACTATTGTGGTACAGTTTGTTGCATTCATATTGATACAGTAATGAAAGGAAATACAGATCTTGAATTTATGGTGATGCTGAAAATTCACTATACAAAATATATGAGCCACTAGTTGAAAAGTAGCATTAAATTTCTTTATATATTTAGTGACATTAAAGTATTTCGTATAACCCCATTGTCACAAGCTATAACTTCAAATCAACATCTGATGCCTAGATGCCTCCTGTAAGCTCTTTGGGATTCAGTTTTCACCTCTTCACATTAGTTCAAACTGTAACAGTGCAATATCTTAATCACTGGAAAACTTTTTCTTGCAAGTGATCTATAGCAAAGTGCACATATTGAAATATTTTCCTTTCTACCACTGGGGATCTTAGCAAAATGACATTTTTTTTACTATCGACTATTCCATCACACAACTTCCTTGTCCCGCTGATTTTGATGTAGTCCTAAACCACTTGACTCCTACAATCAAAATTTATACACTTCATTGTATATCAGCAATTGTTTTGTTTTTTTGTACCAAATGATTTTTAGATATCCTCTCTGGTATTAGAATGTAGTTCAAGTTTTCTTTTATTACTAAATATCACTGTTGTTATTTACTAAGAACAAGACCACAAATTTGGAGCACCTAGTAAGGAGCAAACTCACAACTTGGTTACTTAGTAGTAATGATCAACCTGACAAACTAGTTAATCACTGTTGCCCATTTTACCTTCTCCCACAGCAAATGTTCTTTTTATGTTGATTGCGTTGTTGTTGTAATGCATTCATTTAGAATATCTCTATATTGTTTACTTACACCTCACAATTTATATTGCTTTCATCTATTAACTGACTTTAGGTTGGATACTGATAATCCAATTTGGCTTTCTTTGATATCTTTTTGTTTAATTTTGAAGGTCTAGCCCTGTTTTTCCTATCCAAAATGCTTCCAACATCAGCATACTTCTTCTTGATCACTAGGATAGAGTAACTCAGTATTCCAAGCTCCTTGGCAATTTCACATTGACTCATTCTTTCTGACATTTCAATGATTTTCATCCTCTTCTTCAAACTCACTCTTCTCATTATGAAATTTAAAACTTAGTAAAAATGAATTGATTTTATGTTGCAAGGCATCCATTTAAAATATTTCTATATTGTATCCTACTTATTGCATGAATTATCACTTCACTAGTAATGCTACTTTCATCCACTATTTCTTTATTATACATTTCTTATTGTATGAACTGGCAATTCATTGCTCATATTGCTTTTATCCATTATTTGAGATGTTAACATTGGGCTGGATACTGATAATCTAATTATCTTTCTTTGATCAATTATTGCCTAATTCAACCCATCTTTTACCTATCTCATATGCTCCCAGAAACAGCACGATTTGTCTGGGTGACTTACATAGATCACCTTTATATTACCCATTATAAAATTTAAATGAACTAAAGTCAAGTTGAAAACAGCAATATTTATGGTGTTTATGTCTGTATAACCTGAGGAATTTGCTTGTGTCTCTTAATTGCACATTTACCATGGGGGAATGATCAAGTTGCTCATAACTTATGTATGCACTGTTTTAAGCATCACATTACATTCAAGTCTCTGCTTGTACTGTGTCTAGGGGAATTTGACAATGTGTACTAGTCCTGAATGACCACAAATACTACTCCAGGAAATACTCTGTTGAACAGCTTCTAAAAAAAAAAAAAATAAACAAATTGAATTTTTAGCAAAATGACTTTTTCTTAATCTATTATTTCTTGCATGTTCATGTCTTACAAACTGCAGTGTTGCTTGTCATAAATATAAAGGATTAAACTAATTTAATAATTTATTTCTATTTCATTCCCATGACCAAAAAAAAACTTGTTTGGTTAGATTTTGGAAAATGAGTTAGGCTGAAAACATTTCAGTACCCTCCTTGGATTTCAATTAAAATTACACAAACTTGTCTCAGATCTAAGGTGCCTAATTTGAATTAGAAGATTAACTTAGTTTTCATTTTTATTTTTTATTTTGGTTATCTCAAGTATTTTTTATATATTTTGCTTTATTTATTCCATCATTTTAAATCTGATGAAAACCATTTTTTCCTTTTACTTATTTTTTTTCTTTTTCTCTTCTAAGAAATATTGATCCTTGATATTCCAAATTACTTTGGAGATAAAAGTTGATGTAATTTGAATGAAATAGAAGATTAGAAGCAAATTACCAGCTGATTTTCAAAACAGTAAAAAAAAAAAAATTATTATTTTCAGCTTAAATTTTCTTCTTTCTATTTATTTATTTAATTTTTGCTATTGATTCTGTCATTTTAACCTGTCTACTTATCTACATAACTATTCCCCAATAAGCATAATGGGTCATTTCTCAAGAGAAACAAGGAGGAATTTCAATATTATTCATTTTTATCATCTAGCAGGTTTAATGATGCTAACATTGAATATTCTTTGCTTGTGGATATTTGTATTAAAAGAAAAGTAGGCACTTTTTATAAAACTTTCTACATGCTTAGCAAAACTGTTCAGACGTGTCACATGTGTGTGTGTGATATGTTATTTATTTTCAGCTGTATGGTTTACAAGGTAACTGATTGTTTTCATTTTATCAACCAATAATGTGGTTACTTCAATTATTCATTCTCAGTTATATTCAACAATTGAGTAAAATATAAAAATGATAACATGGCATTTTGAGGGAATAATAATTATTTTTAGCACAATGCAAAAAATAAAGTTGTTGATATTCATATGATTTTCAAAATGTCATTTTCATTTATTGGCATAAGCATCATGTTCTTTTGGATTTTAAAACATTCTTAGATTCACTAAAAAATATTATTCTTGTTTGAAGCTTAGACTGCAGTTTTTTGAGCTAGTTTAAAGTTTTCTTAGTTTACTACATAAATAATAGAAACCCTCTTTTATCAAATACTCCAAAAAAGTAGGGTGGGCTGAAAAGTTCATAGGCTGACTATAAAGGGGTGATACTAGAGTGATGAAATCTTGAATGCATTAATTTCATCTCTTCTTATTAATAACTGCATTATTGCTTTCCAGGTAAACTGACATTTGACCGTTCAAAGAACACTTCAAATGTATCAAGTTGAAAATAAATAAAATTTGGCATTTTGGTGTTATCAGATACCTGCAGTGAAAGGAATTAACCCTCATGGAAATTCATGCTGACATGGTTGCTACATTAGGGAATGATGTCCCAGCTTACTAACAATGCAAAAGTGGTCAGCTGAATTTAAGAGGGAAAGAAAGCGTCTTGAAGATGACCCAAGGATGCCACCTTCAAGGAAAACATTGATCATGTTCACCACATGGTGATGGATGACATGTGAATGATTATAAATCAAATAGCCAAGCTATTAGCATATCCTGTGAGAAAATTGAGAATATTCTGCACAATGCACTTAGCATGACAAAGGTTTCTGTTCAGTGGGTAATCATGTCTTCTGACACCTGATCAAAAGTGCACCAGTCTGATCACATCACGGGAAAATCTGACATTGTTTGAAGCAGATCCAGATATTTTTCTTGAACATTTCATAACTCAGGATGTGTGTTGGATTCATCACTTTGATCCAGAGACAAAAGACAATCCATGCAGTGGAAACACCCCTCCTCACCTGCTCCAAACAAGGCCAAGGTCTTTTCATCTGCAGGGAAGGTGATTGCCTCAGATTTTTGGGATGCAAAAGGTATTGTATTTATTGACTATCTTCAATAGAGCCACATCATCTATGCCAACTTGCTGAGGCTATAAAAAGGCTATAAAAAACTGATGAAAAAGTCTTGTTTCATCAGGACAATGCATTGAGTTGAGACAGAGAATTATTAACTTCCACAAGTTGGGAAATAGTTACAGCACTATTTTGAACCAGTTAACTATACTTAGATCTATGGTAGAGTCCATTATAAAGAAGTTTAAACAGTGAATTTGCCTGGGCATGGAAGTCACAGTGAACTGTAGAAAAACTGTGTCAAGTGGTTAATATAAACCGAAGCGTTGTTTTGAAAGACATCACCAAATGTTTGGATACAGTGGGTGTTAGCATAAGTAATTGGACAATAAAACATTGTTTAAATAGAAATGGGTTGTATGGAATCTGACCACGATGAACCCCACTTCACAAACCATGTCACATTGATGCTTTTGGACAAAGAAAATTGCTTTTCGGAACAAGTACTATGGAGTGATCAAACAAAAATTGAGCTTTTTGGACATAATGTTGTACAGAAGATTTTGGTATAAGAAAGATGAGGCTTCTCCTCCCAAAGAACATAGTGGCAACATTGAAATATGGAGATGGCTTGATGATGTTTTGGGGTTGTTTTAGCTCAAGGTGGACTGGACAATTAATTGCAATAAGAGGAATAATGAAATCTGTAGACTATATAAAAATTCTGGATGAAAATGTACACTTATCAGCGCAAAATCTTCATCTAGGTTGGCAATTTACTTTCCATCTAAATCAGTGACTGCGTGGCTTCAATGAGTCATGACTTGAATCCTATTAAAATCTATGGTAAGAATTGAAAGTTCAAATAAATCATTGGTCACCAAAAAACCATCAGGAATTAGAATGTGTAACCAATGAAGAATGGAAAAAAATCCCAGGAAAGACTTGTTCAAATCTCATCAAAAACTTTAGAAAATGATTGCAGCAAGTTATAATGATAAGAGGCCATAAGACTATTAATATTGTGAAAATTGTTTAATTTTTTTCTATTTTTCATACTGTACAAATAATTTTTCTTATTTTGAATAATTCACCTGTCAAATTTGTTGTATTTAACCTATTGTTCTGCTGCCACTCAACAAACCAGAAGGAAAATGGAAGATTTTTCTACTATAAAAATAAGCAATTATTATTTTTTTTTAAATTTACATTTATCAGTTAATCTCTATTTGTTTTCTATTGATGCAGTAGATGAAATGAGTCTTTTCTCATGCACTTGTGAGTGGGAGACAATTATCAGCTTAGGCTCTTTCTTTTTCTTGTTAGCAGTGACCATATAATTTTGATGGCAACAATACCTTTTCTCTTTCTGACAGCTTGGCAGGCAAAGAGTAACGCCTAACTATGGCAGATTTTGACTGGGAGGCTGGTAATGACTGTCTGGGCAGACTTTGATAGGCCTGGCTTGTTTCTTTGCACAACTTAAATAAATAATTTTCATCTATGATAACCAACTTCTTTAATTGGGTCCAACACTCAAAAATGTGAGTGTTATGTTAAGGTTGGTCACAAAGAGACAGAGAATGTGAATCTCTATGGGTTCCAAGTGATGTAGCATTCAGAATTTTTTGCAGGTCTGTTTGTCATTTTGGACAGCTAGGTGGCCAGGATTATTGGCTGTACTTGTTTCATTCTCTGTCAAATGTACCTTAGGAAATTAGTTCATGTCCAATATTGACCTTTTCTAAATTGATCTTTTGTTAATTGATACTTTGATTTTCAATTTGTGTTTCAAAACTCATTTCATCCATCTGTCCTGCTAATTTTGCATGCAATTTTTAAGATTACTGCTTAGATATGTGCACACATAACTTGTAGCTTTTAAAAGAATCCCTTCTTCAATTTACAGCATTTTTTACCAGTCATTTTGTTTTCTAATTATGTCCTTAACTCAACACAACTGTTTTGTAACTGATTTTCCACCTGTTAGTTATCATGTATTTATTTCCATTTTTAAAGAAATTATTAACTTTTTATTATACTTGCTGATAACAAAATTGACCTTTTTACTTATTTTTTTTACAGACCCTTACTATCAGGTTGACTGTGTTGGCCGTGAAGGCATTGCGGATCTTCCCAAGCGACCCATGAACTCATCCACAACCTACTTCCTTTCTGCTTTCCAGACTGAGGGCAATTTATCAACTCTTGAACGAACTTGGCGCAGCTGGAGTGGAGCAGATTACCTTTTATGGAAATGTCCTGATGAGTTGAAACTCAATCGAATCACTTTGTACAAAAAGATTCATCCAGAAACAAAATTTACATTCTTGGTCATCTGTGAATGCAGTGAAGGACTCTCACATATTCATAAAGCTAAAGATTTCCTGGAACGACTCAAGGAACGACGCTGTGGATATGTCAGTCTGTATCGAGTAGATCGTTTCTACTGATATATCATCTGAACTCTTTCAATCAAATTATTTATTAAGAGTCTACCTTATGAGATTATTATATTAAAAATGGAACCCATTTGCCACAGTGAACAGATAAATTCATCACAATACCAAACTTGATTGTTTTGATTGATAAAACTCTATAGTTCATTTACTTGCTGTATTTTCCTGACATTTTCTTAGATATTCTTGATTTTTTTTCCTTTTTTTGTGAGATGTCAGGCAAAAAAAGAAAATTATATTTTTATTATGTATCTTTTAACAAAGTGAAAGCTACGATCCAATATTTGACGTCTCGTTTTGGGATTTGGCCAGTCCATAAATGTTGTAGCTAATAGATATTTTATGGGATATGGAAGTGGAATTTTTTTGATTTTAGTTAACAGTGCTGTGGTATCTTTCTGACGTTTTTGGTAATATGATGCTTTACTAATTTTGAGTTGAATGAATACACGTGTGTTTATCTTCAGTACTCATTAAACACTTTTAGTTAAGCTGTATTTGCCAATGTGCATCAACTCATATTGTCTAAAAATAGTTTTGTAGTGAGATGTAATAATCAGTTGTTTCAGCTACAATTAAAAAAAAACAAACAAGATTTATAAAATTTATTTAAGATGCAAAAATGGCATTGATTGATTTCTCAGCCTTAAGAAATTCACCATTCATTGTGCCTCCGTCCCACTATAACCAAACCCTGTCAAAAATGAATCTTTTAATATCTGTATGACATATGCACAATGAAGACTATTCAGATTTCTTTAATATGCATTGCAAGATAGGAATGTGATTTTGAGTCTTGAATATTGGCAAATCAGGCAAATATAGTCTTAATCAGATTTTGTTTAAGACAACTATGATTTCTTTATGTACTCTTTCAGGGCAGCAGATCAACTAACTATATATGCTTATATATCTAAAAATGTATGAATTTATTTTCATCAGAATCAATTATTTTGCTATATTTAAAAGAAAAATAAATGCATTAATTTAATTTTTCAATCCATGAACTATAGAAATGTTATCATTCACTGTCAAGGCTATTGAGATATGAGCCCTTTTGCTCTGACAACTAGTTTTTTTGTATTGATTTAATATTCTTAGTTTTTTTCTTGTTATTTGATGTGAGATTTACTTTATTTTGTTGAACTTTAATAAAATCTGAGAAGCTTGTAGATTACTTTTATAGTGAAAAAGATCAGTATTCGGGTTTAAAACAAAAGACTAATAATGAAAATTAACTTCTATTCTGTTCTGCCACAATTAAACTGATATTTCTTTTAATTTTTGTGATCAATGATTTCCAAAATTCAAATTTTTGCATATTGATTTTCACTATACATAAATTAGCATTTTCCATATAAATACATATTGTACAAATTTTCCCCAACCTACAATACTCACTCATGGAAGTAATCTACAATTTTTTCAAGTAACTCTCTTCATTTTACATTTCTTCACAAGTGTCAATATACAAAAATATTGCCTGCTGAAAAACACCGCTCAACATTAATATTTTTGTTTCTCTTTTTAAATTGTATTTTATTGTTCTGGAAGAAAGGCTATTTTTTTTTATCTTATATCTACAACATGGTGTACCAGAAGCAAAGTAATTCATAATATAATGTTGCAGATTTTTGAAAATAACACCAAATGGTTTATGCTTGATTTGTATCTTTGGAGTAATTATTTCAATTCAATACCCATTATGTTCAGTACATTCCCATGTAGATAAAATCTAGAAGACACATCTAGGTTGTTGGCAAGTGAGGGCTTGTTTATAGTAAAGATAGAAAGCAAAATATGTGCAAATTAATAGGGCAGTGAAGTCAGTTAATTTGAAAATGATAATGATGAAATATGTTAAAATGACCTAAACATGATTTAAAAGTTCATATTTTTCATTTTATGCTCATTTTAGAAGTTAGTAAACTTTTTTTTTTATATTTTTATTAAAATAAAAACATTTTAAAGAATCAGCTCTCTAATTTTACACATCTTTCCAAGTAAACTTGAAAAAAAAATTTTGTTAGTTCTGTGAAAAATTCATGATAGAAATATTTGTTTTTATAATTTTTATAAAAATGTTTTTCGGTAAAAAACCAAAGGTTTCTGTACATTTTTTGTGAATTTATTTCATTTTTGTAAATATATTTTACTGATTTATTTTATTTTTATTAATGCTTCTATATTTTAGACTTATTTCCAAGAAAAAAATGAATTGATAAGTTTATCATGTTTTTTAAGTGTTATGAAATAGGACATAATTCTAAAGAAATAAAATGTTATATTTAGAGGCATAGTTTCCAAATATAGTAGCAAAAGAGATTCAAAATAGATTCTCTACTAAGTTTATTCTTCATTCTCATATTTCAGACATTAAAATTAATTCCAGAAGAGATTTACATATTTAATTGTAAGAAAGGGGATCTTTGTTTAAGATATTTAAAAAGAAACTGTATAACATTCTTCTCTCAATATAGATATTCTTGTACCTTAGCAGAAATTGAATAAGTAATTTATACTTAACCTACTGTAATGCACATTGAAAGCAAAGTTTAGATACAAATGTAGACTGTTTATTTTTACCAATGACCAATAAAGGTGTGAGATGGCTTAATGTTTATCAGTATTAGAAACAGAAGTGGCAATTCCTGTTTAGGCTGTTTCTTGGGAGGAAAGGTAGGTAGGACTCCACTTCTGCCTGTACTCAGTTCCATTGCCACATATGGTGATGTAAGGTCTCACCACAGGTATATCATGATGGTTGACAGATTGGGTGATAAAGCACTTGTTCAACTTTCCTACAATTACATTAGATGATCAGGCCAAGGTGACATTCATTGTCAACCTTGACATGGTTCAATGAAAACCAATGCTAGTAACTGCACAACAATTAGGGACTGCCTCATTTTTATCAGAATCTGCAAAAAAGAACTATTTTTCTGTTTACAGTTTAATCCTAATTATTATCCTTATCTTTACCATTATGATCTGTTTCAATTAGCAGATTCTCCTGCCTTCTTTAGGTGCAGAATCCTTAAGAAACAAGTTAGAATAATTTGAGAAGTTTAGACAACATTTTTGTCTTTACTCAAATAAATGATATAAAATGGGCAAACTCAAGAGCTAGGAGAAAACTATTGAATTTAGATATTTATCAATTTTCTTAATATTAGGGCATTTCAAATTTATTTATGCATAAAGCATTATTTTTTATGTTCAACAAATTCCTTAGCAGTGGTTTGAAAACAGTGTAATTTCTTTAAAATTCTGCATGCATTATTTGGACTGTTATTATCATTGCCCTATTGCACACTCCAGCTTTCTTCAAGTGATTGGAATATCGAACCAAACCCTTTATTTTGTATTTTATTCTATGCCTCTTCCAGATGTCTCAGTTATTTCGCTTTAACTTAACTCTCCAAGTTTCTAGTACACCACTGCTGTGGCTTGAACTCACAACTATCTGGGTCTAGTCACTGGATCTATGCAACATCTTTATCCACTGGGCCATATGTCCTTGAGGATATCTGTGTATGAATTTTTAGGACTTATAAACCTAATATCTCAGCAATAATTTTTCACCAGAGCTTATATTGCAGTTTTTTTTTTTCTGTAGCCTTTTTTTACCAGAGCTTATATTGCTATTCATTGCTTTTCTCTAGCACTTCTTATTACTGGTTCCCATATTGTATTCATTTCTATGCTTGGTCAGCTCAGGAGATTTTTGTGGCCTAGCATATCTTCTGATTCCTTAAGATTTCGTATTTTCCAGTGATGCACTCTATTAGTTCAACTTCATCTCACAGGGGGCGGTGATCTTCCTTTTCCCTCCATATGTGGTCTGCTACGCCTGATTTTTCTATTTCCCTTCATGTTACCACTTTACAATGTTCTTGTAGTCTTACTTTAAGGGGGCAGCCTGTTTCAACAATCACCTGAAGAAGGCCAGAGTGTATAATGGCTGAAATGTTGTGAATATGGCAATGAAGATGAGGATAACAATCTGAATAATGTAAATAATGCAAGTAATAATACTTCATCTCAGAGATATAGACAGATATTGAAGTTTATGAATGTTCAAGAAAAATATCATAAACTTTAAAATTTAGTAATTTTTTTTTATCTGATACAAATTGTAAGAGAGAGAGCAAACAGAAATAGAAATTTCAGTGCATTTAATACTGAATGTAATCAACTTTTCAAATAATTAAATTCTAAATCTGTTTTGAATTTACAATTAAATCATCTCTACAAAAGTAGAACCACAATAGCTTAAATCAGGTATTACATTTCGGAGAAATTTTGTTGGTATTCAGACTAAAAAGGAGTAATTTAAAACATAAGTCTGCTCTTATGATTGAATAATTCTCAGTATATTGTAGAAGTACATTTATTTCTTTGAGAATATGTGCATTGAAATACCTTTGGAAATTTGAGAAAGCTTACTATAAAATGGTTTTTTGTATATGTGCTTTTTACTCATTATCATTTCTTTGCTAACATTGACTACTACTAACATTAATAGCATTTCTTTTTAAACACCATTTTTCATCCCAAGTTCTACGGTTCAG
Organism: Acanthosepion pharaonis; assembly: GCA_903632075.3. Classification (NCBI taxonomy): domain Eukaryota; kingdom Metazoa; phylum Mollusca; class Cephalopoda; order Sepiida; family Sepiidae; genus Acanthosepion; species Acanthosepion pharaonis. Next base: position 1,288,756 of record CAHIKZ030001569.1, on the reverse strand, counting down.
TTAGTTTTGCAGAACTTTCAGGGATTTTTCATCAAAACATCTCCTTTGCATTTTCATCTAATTTCCAATTCAGAGTTCTAGTAAGGAGTTCAGCTTTTGACATTAAAACATGAAAGCTTTGGTTAGAGAAAGTGTTTTTTAATGTTTTTTTTTAATTAATAAACAATGTTGTTTTAATCTTTTTTGCAGAACTGTAACTGAAATATTTTTCAACTCACTCTTTTGCAACACAAACTCTACTTTTGCCATATTTTTCCTAGAAGCCCTGTGCTTGTGGAATGCTCCATCTTTCATGCTAAAAAGTGAGCCATGCAAGTTAAGCCAGTATTTGAAGTGAAATGTAGTAAAAATACAGGAAATATACCCAGTAAATTGTTCATGTATGATTAAACAAAAGAAAAAATTTCTTTGAAAAAGTTATTTTACAAATAATTCACAATTCTATGGTGCATGGCTTTTATGTTGCTTTGTTTATACACTAACACAAAAGTGAAGGTTTTGTGTTTGATGAAACTAATTTTTATTATTTTTTTAAATGGTCTACTTTTCTTTGTTAAGTCATATTTTGCATGATAGAATAATGCTTGTATCTATGTTCCAAGGATGACATGATTTTCATGTGTTTGTAATTTGGATGTGTTCCCCACCTCTTTGATTAGATAAAAATTTTACTTACTGACTAAAAACAGTTTCACTATGTTTAAAAAAAAAAAAAGAAAAGACACATTATTGCAAAATTCCCTCATCTTTCACCTAAAGCAAATTTCTAATTTTCATATCAAAGGAATGAACAGAAGAAATTATTTCAAATCATGCATATTAATTCATCAAAATTAATGCACCTTCTTTGTCCATTTCATTCTACAAATGTGAATGAAAAACAAAAAGATTTATATAATGTATATTGCTTTCAACACCAATAATAAATTTATAAACAAATTCAAAGAAATTAAATAGGATTGGAATATGCTATTTAATTTTTTTCAATATGTTTTTAGATTTTTAGAAACTGAATTCATTGTTGTTGTTACAATGCTTCAACTGAAACCATTTTGTAACCTTCTCCATCTGTCTATGTCAAGAGAGGGGACTTTTGTTTTCGTTTTTGCTATTATACAAAGGCACAATATCATACACAGTCTTTTTTTTAATGTGAAAAAATCTCTGTACACACTTAATATGACACATCAGTTTATAGAGGCTCATTTGTCATATTTTGAATTCTTGATAATGCTCTTCTTAGCCTTATTCAGGGATTCTGTTTGGGTGATGGATCTCTTAATCTGTTTTGGTTGAAGATGCAGGCAAACTGAATTTTCAATAACAAACTGAACACCAGAAAATGACAGCAAACAGAAAAGAAATGGTGGCAAATATACTGATCACATCAAGCCATTCACAGCAATACATATAACATGGGCAATTATATATTTTCTATATGTGGTGATGCTTGACAAGCAAATTAATTCAGTATGTTGAAATTCAAATTGACTTGATTTATACAGCTTCTTTCAATTTCTTCATTTTTAAGCAATGCTTCCTATTTATTATTTGAATTTAATTTCAGAGTGTAATGTGATAGCTTCTCACTATTTCTTTTGTTTGCAACCATTTACTGGTTTGTACTACTAAGAAAAAGAGCCACCCACCAACCTCACACTTTTCATATATTCACTTGGAGAAGGCTGCAGAATGGATTGGCCAAAATGTTATGCTAACAACAAAATTGTATCACTTGATTTAATTTGTGCTTTAAGATGCTGTCTGAATATAATTGTGAAACAGAAGGAAAAAATGACTATTTCCTTCCAAGGAATAAGGATGACTCCAATTTTGATTATACTAAAAAAAATATAAGAGCTGTTGAAATTTATATAGATGATCCTATACTGACTACAAAGTTATATTGAAAAATTGTGAATAATTTCAGAAAAAATATCAAATCTATCAAGTAGAGTAGACAAAAGAAGTGTCTGGGATCTAAAATGATTTTATATTCTACAAAATAACTTTTTTTTAAAGTTATAGCTTTATTTATATTGATGAAAAATTTCAGGATTTTTTAAAAAATCTATCTATATTTAAAATAATCATTTAACAATAACTTAGTCTTTAATTTTAAATGTTGATATTTAATAATTTTAAGGTAATTTTGCTTTATCTGTAAAATAATTCTTATCACAAGGCAAAAGTAATTAAGTATGGAGAAATCTAAATTAGATAATCATAATCATTGTTCAATTACTATGAATCCAATATGTTAATTATTGGTGTAATATCACCAAAATTACTATTCACATAGTGTACAAATTTCCCTCTATATCTTAATAAACAGTTTCATTGGCATCTATTTGATTCTTTCAATGTAGGAAGAACTTCAGGGTATACTAAAGTGAGGTTTCCTTTTGGCCTTAAAATAGAAGAATTTATTACTGTAAATATTTGCATAAATTGGATTAAGTATACATATTGTAAGATGCTGAGAAATGTTTATATTTTGGATAGTAATTTGAATGGTTCCATATTGGTAAGGAAGAAATAAAAACCAGTAACTTGATAACTTTCAGCACCTCTTCATGTGTACTACTATACTACAATGTATATTTAAATTTTTTCTATAAATTCCTTTCTGACTGATGTAGCATTTATTTTAGACCAATTATTATTAGACATATACACATTATAACATATTTAATAATGGTTAGATCTTAACATTACTAAGCTTGAAATAAAATTTTAGGCAAATTTTTTAATTTAAAAATTCCTTTAAAATATAATCACTTGCCTGAGTTATAATAACAGTACAGTCAACTATTTAAAGTTGACTGTACTGATATTATAACTTCTTAGACAAGTGATTATATTTTAAAGAAATTTTTAAATTAAAAAATTTGCCTAAAATTTTATTCATACCAAGAATATTTTTGAAGATGACTCACAAGTATAGAATAGTAAGAAAGACTATTTTTATTACTTCAACAAATTTAAGTAAGAAATAGAATAATTTTAGTAAAACTACTTTTTTTTTTTAAATAGCCTACCAATGTAATAAGAAAAGAGTGCAATTTGATTAAAAAAGAGTTTTTGCAATATTTTTTGGTGCTCCACTTTTCACCAGTAAGGAGTCTATAAACCTGGTTCATTTGCTTTTCTGCCTGTCTCTTTGATTCTGATTACAATTAACATAATTAAAATAAACACATAGAAGTTGATTCTCTTACATCTTTAAAAAAGAAAAACCAAGCAGTATTTCTCTTCAGGATCTAAAGCACTGTTTCATGTGACTGGTGAATCACTCATTCTCTTCTTGCTAAAGTATGAAAAAGAAATATAACAGATCTTTTTGGTACTTTCCTTTTTAATGGAATTTTTTATAAAGAAAATTCACAAAAGATCTTTTGCATTTTTTAATTTGATTGTTTTTGGGCAAATTATTTCAGATCAGACTTTGCATATAATTGGTCAATTTATTTTACTCATTAAAAATTGAATTCATTGGGAGAAAAATAAACAAAACCTCTTCAATGAGATTAAAATTGACAGCCATTAGCAGGTTTTAAAATTTCAATTTTGCATCTCAACCACTTTGAGAAGGTTATTTATGTTAAACATCTCAAATTGAAACTCATCTTATTGCCATTTGGGAAGATTGCTGTAATGGAAAGAACAAAAAAGCCAAGTTAAATCTGGAAACATAAAAATTAATTCCAAGCTTCATTTACGTAACAGAATGTATTAACTATATTATCTGTTATGTGTGGATGATAGCATTATTTATAAAGGTTGAATTATCAAATTGATAAATGACAAGCCCTGTCATTGGCTATAAATTTAAGGAGATAATTTCTTTAATTCTTTTGAAATAGTGAAGTTTCATAAAGTTCTAAGAACTAAACTGTTATTAATTCAAATCTGTTTCTTATCAACGAATTAAAATAAGACAGGGTGAGCATTTTATGCATACAATTGTTTGTTCATTTGTTTCAATTGTAATAAACATTCATTTTGTCAAACATTTTTTTTAAAAAGAAATTACTCCCACTGACATTGTGTATGTATCATTTATTGAAAATGTTACGAGCTTTGGTCAAATGATTTTTATTTTTCATTTTTCATTTTTTTTTTGTTGTTGTTGAAAGTAAGGCATTTAAAGAATATGGTATTTGTTAACCTGATGACATGTTGTTGGCTAGAATAATTGTCATGTTGCATCAAAAGAAAAAAAAGAAAAAGTTTATGGGGTGCATAATATCAACTAAGAAACTAACCTTGCCTCTACCTTCCTAAAGTTTTGCAAATCCTTTCCTTTGTTCTTCACTCAAGACATTATTTCAAATAAGCGCACATATATAACAGAATAACTGAAAGTTGAATCCATTGAGACTGTGACATCTAGACTAATAAACAAAATTGACAAAAAAATATTTATATCTAATGTTTGTCATTGTTTTTGCTGATTGCTCAGGAGAAAAATTCTTTGCTTGAATCTGAAATCTTTTTTTCCTTCTTTTTTTTATGATTTTTTAATGATCTTTGGTACCTGATACTTGGAACTGAACATCAGACTTTGTAACCGAACCAAATTTACAAGTATTAAGATCTTAAAAAGTGACAGATACCTGGATAGAATGGCAGGCAGCTTAAGAATGTACATAAAAGACAATATATTGAAACAAAAAGGAAATGCAAAATCATGTCACAAGATAATTGATAACACAAAAGTTAATTAATCATTTAAGCAATTACCTATTGACTTTGTGTGCCTGAAAAGTGACAAGTATTGACCTTAATCTTAAATAAAAGTTATTGGTCACTGCCTTCAAATGAAAAGATGAGTCCTCAGCAATAAACTATATTTTTTAATACTACCTCTGGAATCAGCTGACCCTAAAATGTGAAAAAAAATTAAAATCCCCTAAATAAGCAAGAAAATTGTGTTGAATGCTAATAAATCATTGGATTTATGAATAATGATGTAATTTATATTAGTGGTGATGTGTTTGTAAAAAAATAAGTGAGACATTTTGGAGGCAGAAAATTTGTCATTATATGAAAAATTGATAAAAGCAGAAATTCCAAATAGGCATCTCAAATTCATTTATTCAAATCATTTCATTTTCACATTCAAGAACCATTGAGGAAATGGTTAGGTTTTAGGAACAATTTTTCATAGAAGTCTGAGTGAAAACAAGGAATAGATTTCCATTCTTCTGTCGTTTTTTTTTTGCAATTGATTTCTTTTTCATGTTGGGACTAGACTATTAGTTTCAATTCTAATATGAAAGACCATTATTAAAATCATGTTATTCATATTTCTTACATTTGTTGCACTTTTACTATGGAATTTAAGAACAATGCAAATCTTGTTGAAAATTCCCATCTGTGGGTGATTAAATATGCAACTCAGTTTAAACCTTTGTAGCTGTGTAATGATTCATTTTTTTTTAATATTGATTAGGCTGTGCACTATGTAGTGAGAGGTATTTACCCCAATAACAAAAGAGTTGTAACAAAATCTCATCTTGAGATTAATGTAAAATATACATACAAACTTACAACAATGACAAATCAAATGTTTTGTTCAATTAAATAAAAAACATTTTCATATCTTTGGTTTTTTTCACTTTTTCAGAAAAAATACTTAGTTAACATCCACAGTACTTTGATTACAAAAAGTAAAATGTGAAATTGTCAGCTTATATAAATTTTAAATATTTAGTTTGGCAAAGAAACAGAAATCACCAAAAATTATTTTGCAAACCTTATGATGGGGGAGGATTAAAAATACTATTGTTGTATATCTAACAAGAAAAAATCACTTTTTGTATTGATCACTTTGTCTTTTACTTACATCTGCTTAACATACACTAAATTCATTACTTCAGTTATTTTATATAACAGAAATATTTGAGCTAATGAATGTTAATTTGTTAAATTTACAACCAAATTTTAATCATTAGTTTTTGGTTTCAATTTTGCCATTAAATATGAATGTGTGTTGGACTTTACTAATATTTTTTGCTTCAATTCCTCTAACAATTGTTGATTTGAGAAAACAGGATAAATAATCATTTTTATTTAACCAACATATATGCATATAGAAGTAACTGAAATAATAGCAGAAATATTGTAATATTATTATTTTATATCTGAATTTGATTGAAATAAAAACTAAATTTTAGAAAATATTCTACAATTTTTTAAGTTACCGCAAGATATTTTTAGATGCCAACATTTAATGATTTTTCTCTATATAAAAAAATTCCCAATACAATGCAAAATATAGAACGTGAAATGTAAAATGATTTGAGCTTTACAGAAAATGTTTCAGATTTAATAATCAAAGTTGAATAAACTTATGTGTAAAAGGAATCATTTTGTCACGATTAAGTGTTTCCATAGGATTTTCCGTTTTTTTTTTATCCGTCATCAAAAAAGTCAACTGTTTTGGGATGGTATAATAGTGAGGCATGCAATATAGTCATGTAAGGTCTTATGTCAAAGTTTGCACTGTCCAACAATTATGTGTGTAAACATATTTATACCTGGTGAGTCATATTAGAAAGTGTATATCAAGTAATAATTTTCAATTAAAAAAGAGTTTACTGTGAAGCTTTGTTTAAATTTTTCAAAGCACTTTCTTCGGTTATTTGTATCACCAAAATTGTATGAAGGAACAAACAGAAAGATATTTTGTTTTAAGTTGTCACATTGCTATTTAAGACCAATATTATTGAAAATATTTCTTTTTAATATATCAGCAGGTGCAAAAACTGGTAAATTACATAATTACACATTTTATCTATATTTTTTAAACATTAACTTAAATCAAATAAATTTTATTGTAACTCCCAAAACGTTCTTGATTAATGAATTACTAATTGGGAGTAGATATGCTTAAATCAAGGGAGAGAACTCGCGCTTACTTGGTAGTGGTAGATAATTAATATTTTGTCTACACAGCAGAATATATTCTTGTGTTAAACGAGAATGGATTTGTATATACAAGTTTAATATTGTAGGGAAGGAAAATTCGGGCATTTTTGGCTACGGCGTTTGTTGGGAGAGTAATCAGCGACAAATTTGCTTTGAGAACGCTTACACTTACAAGCTATTTCGGCAGATCGCACACAAAACACGAACTTTTTTGACTTCAATTGGTTGAATAACTGCAGCCACTGGTTCATCAGTCTCTTTTTCGTCGATCATGACAGCACGGGCTCTAGTCAACAATTGATTGAGCGTCAGGTCTTCCATTCTGGATGATGCGCGGAGTATCTGCTTAACATGACTGGGCAATCCAGAAACGAATGCACATGTCATCCATTCTTCAGGAAGCAGTGCGATTGGAATGGCGAGCTTCTTTAATTCTGCCAAATATATGTCTACTGTCTCGCCAGGTCACAGACGCCGTGCCTGGAATTGGTCGTAGGCCACGAACCGGTCAGTTCCAAACGCGGTTAGTAGAGCGTGCTTTATTTGCTCATCACTTTTCTGTTCTTTACTCAGCTGCCTATACACAGCAAGGGCACTGCCATTCAATCGCAGTGGAAGAATCCGTTCAATCTTCGTGATCTCGCATAATTCGCAGACCAGTTCCACCTTTTCGATCCATTCAACCACAGACTGTCCACTTGTATCACCACTGAATTCGGGGATCAGTTTTATATCGAACGGTCTTTCCGCCATCTTGCGAGAGACAAAGTAAACGCCGAAATAGCTTGTAAGTGTAAGCGTTCTTGCGGCTGGCCACGCTCTTCATCGACGGACGAGCCGAGTGGACAGTCTGTGGTTGAATGGATCGAAAAGGTGGAACTGGTCTGCGAATTATGCAAGATCATGAAGATTGTGATCTGACCAGCTGTATGTCACTGGGAAAGTTGGTAAGTGAATACCACTTATCCGTAGACATACAGATCACAGCAGAACAAGGCCGATACTTTAACAAGGGTACCCCAAAAATGGCTTGACGCTATTAAGAAAGAGGTAGAGCCGGTAGGACATGTCTGTGTAACATCAGCGAGCAACCATAACTCAGATTTACTAAAATCTGTGCATTGCCAAAGCGGACATCCCGGTGTAAAACAGACTCTATATTTCGTGAGGCAGATTGATCCCTCCGTATCCAAAGCTGCTGTCAGGGCAGTGGTCAGAGGATGCAAGGAGTGTCAGTCCATCGACCCAGCACCTGTGCAATGGCAAAAAGGACAAGTGAGTGTAAGCAAGGTGTGGCTGGATAATGGATGGCTGACTCTGTATCCCAAGGAAGAGCTTGGCCGTGGTACAAAAGAACAAGGGAAAGGTGTGCCCTGTACTAGATTATAGAGAACTGAACGAACATGTAGACACATACACAGCTCATGCTGATGTGTGTGCACAAAAATTGAGAAAATGGTGAACGAAGGGATCCAATGTCTCTGTGATTGACCTTCGAAAGGCCTACTTGCAAGTACGCGTGCACCGGTCACTGTGGCCATTTCAGATGGTGATCCTTAATGGGACGAGATACTGCTTAACCCGAATGGGATTCGGACTCAATGTAGCACCAGCCATCATGAAAGCCATCGTGGATGCTGTGCTATCCCAGGATGAGACAATTCGTCAAGCGACAGCGCGTCGCGTGTATTCTGTGACGGAAAAAGAAACAGGTCCGTCGCACGAGTTGCTATAAAAGGATATTGATATGCAAAAATCTTATAGCGAAGAAAACGGCGACTTACCTCGTCAACCCAAGACACATAAAGGACTTGTGTCGCTATGTAGGTACAGATACGTCAACAAGTGACACTAGCAGTGAGTGCTCAGAAAGTGAACAAATAATTACCATTGGAGGTAGGGCTAGCACCTCTTCAGATGGTGAAGACTGTGCGTGAGGTTGTCAGACCAGAAGAATCCTCAGAAGAAGAATCTTCAGAACATTCTTCAGATGATGAAGACTCTGCACATGAGGTTGTCAGATCAGAAGAAACCTCAGAACATAACACACAATCTCCTCCAACAGTCGCCCCGCTCTGGAGAAGCTTAAGAATAAAGAGGCCCGCCCATGAGTGTCACTTATGTGACAGGGGGGAGTGTAGGAAAGGAAAATTTGGGCATTTTTGGCTACGGCGTTTGTTGGGAGAGTAATCAGCGACAAATTTGCTTTGAGAATGCTTACACTTACAAATATTCAGTATATTTATAAAACAAATATTTTAAAAAAACAAACAGGAGAAAATATATGTTTAGGGAATAGCAAAAACAAGATGCATGATATATGAAAAGAAGACAATAAAAACTTTCAGTGCAAAGAAAAAAAGAATAACATTTAAAGTAATATACCAAGTTATTTATCTGTATAAAACTGCTGCTACAACTACTGTAAAAGACTGCCAATATGACTGAAAGAAATAAGATTTTTTTCATGTGAAAATTGATATTATGCTAGGTTTCTTTAATAACTTCATTTCTTCTTTCTTTGACATGTTATAAAAAAGTGATGGAGTTGTCAACTATGATACATTACAATCACCTTCATGTGAGTAAAAATTAAATACTCCACAAAATATTACATAATAAATCCTTAAAACCTGATTAACCTTCTATTTTTAATGTGTAGCCAAAATAATTAATTATTTAAAAATTTTGTAAAGAACATTTTTGATAATATATTTGGATTATTGTTAGTATAGGCACAACTGAATACATATTTAAATTTATATTTGTTTTTCTATAAATATTAATCTATCTGTCTATTTCTGAGATGAGGTATTGTAATTATTTACACTATTTACATTGTTTGGACTGTTGTCCACATCTTTGTTGCTATATTCACGTTTCAACTGTTGATTTGGTTTGAAATTCCAATCACCTGAAGAAAGCTGGGGCATATAACTGTCAAAACGTTGTGAATATGACAACAAAGATGAGGACAACAGTTCGAACAATGTAAATAGTGCAAATAAATATTAATATCTTTAATTCTTGTGAGGTATTTCCATAACTTAAATAAATAAACTTATCTTTAACTTTTAAAAATGTGTTCAACCAATTATTTCAGACAATTATATTTTCAGACTATATATTTCAAATATAATTTGTGGTTAAATTGTCAGATATTTATTAATTCTTTTATTAAAATAAAGCTAAATTAATCTTTTTATATGATGCAGTTAAATAAGTAAATACCAGCAAGACAAAATGCAAGCAATGAAACAACAGCTGAAGAATGTAATGGTGAAAAAGGAGTAAATTTCTATGAAATCTAGATTTGCTCAAAATGACAGGTTCTGCAGCAGTAATGATGAAACTTTATTGAAAATGCTATAAAAAGCTAATTTATTATCTAAAGAGCTCATAAGTTTCAAAGTGGTTTTAATAAAATCATTTTAAACCCCTCCCACCAATATAAAATCCAAAAAGCAAGATATTGATTTATTTTGCAAATAAAATTCCGACTTGAAGTGAAAAAAATATTTTTGTAAGAAATCTAAATTGAGTTCAAACCCTTGAATAACTGGATGCATTTAATGAGTTCATGTAATTATTACAAATTTCATCAAACCTTTATTCCCAATAATATATTGATGCTTAGTTTAGTCTGACTCATAATATAATAGTAGAAAACATAGAAAGTCTGAAAGAATTGTCTAACCTGAAGAACAGCAAATATTCTGATTTTTGCTTAGATTCAAATACTGAATAACACTGCTTGTAAGGAAATTAAAGCCAGAATCAAAATTTCGGATTCGAAAAGGAAATGTTAGCTTGATGTCCATATTACTGTGTTGATGGTGATGAATAAAAACTAATGAGACACAGAAATAACTACAAAATATTCAGTGTTAATTTTAATGAAATAAGTAGCAGTCATATTTTTAAAAGACTAATGAAAATTTTTAAAGAGGTTCATTTATTCACAAAACTAAAATTTTACTTTTTGATAGTAAAATCATTTTCTAGTAATGCAAAAAGATGTTACCTTTATCAGCCAAATTTATATGGTCAATCAATTTAATTATATTTTCTAAGAAAAATGTAAAATGCACAATAATAAAAACTACCTTTGATATAAAAAGTGATTAATCTTGATATATTATGGAAATAAAACTCATTTCAGCTGTCATAGATTACAACATAATTACTTCATAACAACTGAATAAATTTTCTATTAATGATAACTAGGAAAATTTTCTGAATTAAAGGAATTCGTTAAAACTTTATTTTATTGTGTAGTATTAAGATGAATTCCATTTCATGGTGTCTCACTGACACTTAATATTTATCTGTCAAATAAAGTGTCTGTAGAGATTTCTTTTTGTTGTGATCTATTCTGCATATATATGTATGTATGTGTGTGCCTATTTGGCTCTCATAAATAAAAACTATTAAAATACAGTTAAGTATTTAAGAAAAATTTAATCTCAACAACTTTTTACATTTTCTAACCAAGTTTGATAGAGTTAAAGAGATTCTTAACATATTTGAAATTCTATCATAAATGTCAAGTTGATGATGCACATGACCACAGAAGAAAAGTAAAAAAAATACAAGTTACAAAATTTAGAAAAGTATTTAGTACTTTCTAGACAATTATCACCCACCTACTTATCTTGACTCTACCTTCATTCTAGTTTTAATCTTAATCATATTTAATAATTCCAATTTAGCAAATTACAATAACACAAATTCTTTAGGTATTTCTCAATACAGATTTGATTTCAATGGTTAACCCCATAAATTAAAGTCACTTGTTAACTTGTATTTTTCTGCATACCTAAAATTAGTTCTTGGAAATAAAAAAAAAAAAGATAAATTATTATTGAAAGAAATCTTGTTCAATTTTTTTAATGATTTACATGTCAAAATTATCTAAACCCCCAACAAAAACAGTATAGTAATAATAGTAACAGTAGATGCCAAACTGAGTCATTTCTTTCAGACATCAATTCTTGGTAGCCTAGCCAAAAAACTTCAGTTATTAGAAAAAGTAATGGAAGTAGATTAGTAGGCCAAGTCATTTCACTTCAAAAAATATAAAAATTACTATTTCTAATTCTTAAAAAGAAAATAATGGTTTATTTGATGGAGTTAATAATCTAAGGGAGATAACCTTACCATAGCTTACAAGAGATTACAAGAGTTGTTAACCTTGATACTCGAGTTGTTATTTACAGCAGGCCTTAAGGTCGCGACCCAATCAGGGTAAGATGAGGGTGGCATAAAAATTCAAATAGTGTCGCGAGTGCAATTAAAAATATTTTTTTCTATTTTATAACCTACCTTTAGGTTCATTATTTGCAATTTTTCTTCCAAAAAATAAAACTTTGCAATTGTACATTCAAAATGTAAACAAGTCCAAAAATTTAATAACCATGGTGAAAAATTGTATTAAAATAATGACAATGTTTCCTATTTTAATTTTTATTTCATGTGATTGTCAATCAGCCGCAGCAACTCCATCTGAATGTTTTCAGTTATTTCAGTTAATGGAAAATTATAATTTTTTTATCACAATATTTATCATACATGATTTTTATCAGAAGTTATTTTAATTTGCAATTTAATAACAAGAGACATGAAACAGCACTGTAAAATTTAGAGAAACAAGATAGGAAGAGTTGTTAAAGTTATACACTAATTTTTCTTTTCATGATAGGAGTGAATAAAACTGGTTGTTTTGAAATCTAATTAAATCAAGAAATATTTACATTTATGGTTAAAAAACTCCACAATATTGTTTCTCTGAAAGAATAAATAATTATGTAGTTTAAGACTTTTCCAAAAGAAGAAGGAATTATTTCAGTGGTAGTGTTTCTTCTGAAAGAAAACCTCATAAGCATATTTTTCAAATAATTTTTTACACATCTGGTCTTCCATAGCAGGTTCCCTCATGCATAAAGAGACCCAAATTCCTTTTACCAATGTTGGGTGGAAATGGTTAGGTGGAGTTGTGACAAAAGGGGGTTGTGATTCAAAAATATCTGGGCAAGTCTGATCTAGAGGATAATTAAGCAAAAATAATTGATTAAATTTTATATAAAATAATTTAAAACATTTATTTCTTTGCACTTTGGTTAGAATTAATTTTTTTTTCTTAGCAACTGATCTAATCTGGGCTGTTCCTAAAACAGAGAATTAGAAAGATATCAAATAAAATTATGTTGCTACTTGTAACATTCTTTATGTGTGCAAGAAGTCAAAACATATACCAAGTATTTGCTGACATAACATCAAGGTAGTATTTAATAGGAAAACTCTTCTTTTTACCGTCCTTACTTGGGAGAGGGAGGTGTGTGACAAAAAACTGTATATACAATATTCCATGGATATTTGGAAAGTTATATACAGATAAAACTGGATGTCTCTTTAAAGTCATAATCTTAAGAGAGCTATGACTAGTGATGAGGTTGAGAAATCTGGTTTAATGGAGAGAGAAAGGTATGTATAATCTCTCCAGATAGAGGATCATTGGGGGTGCAAGAAAGCTGAGGGAAACAGTATGTATTTGATACATACAGAATATTTAATTCAGCCATCATAAGAGTTCAATACTATTTTCTGCACTTTTTATTGTTGTCAGCTTTTGACAGTAATTTCTAGGCTGTTGTAAATGTACAAAAAATCCTATTAATGAGTAGAAGGATTTTTTGTATATTTACAACAGCCTGGAAATTACTGTCAAAAGCTGACAACAATAAAAAGTGCAGAAATTCATTCAAAGAGGAGAAATTTAAAAGTTTATTGTTATCTAATATATTATCAATTTGTAATATAAAGTGGTTTAGCTACTTTAAAATTGACTATTTAAAAACTTAATATTATGAGTTTTCTATTTCAAATTTAAGAAAAATTAACTGAATCTTCTTTTTATGCTGAAAAATGTATAAAATGTAAAATTAAAGAACATTACTGATTTTTAAATGCAGTTAACTTAGAAGAATTTGCAAGTCTAGATGATTTGGTTTATAAGCCACTTATAGATTTAAAACTTTTGTTAGCTAATTTATCTAAACTCTGTGAAATAAAAAAAATACATCTGCAACATTAAGTGTTCAAAAGGTTGAAAGAAAGTCTGGTTAGTGGCAGAAATGAGAAAAAGTATGAGGGTTACTCTGAAAGTAATATCTTCTATTTTATTATGTTAGCCAATGATATCAGAAGTGGATGTTGGTGGTATGGCAGGACAGGGTGATTCTTCCTAACAATAATCCATAATTTTTTTTTTGCCTGGTTACAGACAGCAGCTGAGTGGCAGTCTGCCAAAATTACATCTGACATGAAACTGCATACAAAGAATAGGAATACTGAATTCCTACACGCTTAAAAACATATCACTGTGTTCACCCATGCCCAATCTCCTAGCCTCATGGTGACAAAAAATACAACTCTTGCTCACCTTTGATATTTGTGGTAGGAACAGTACCATGCATATCCAGAAAATTGTCCAACTTTTACTAATGACATTCCTGCAACAGAAAGGTAATATACTATTCCAGCAAGATAATGCTTACTACTCAACTTCCTTGACCAACATGATCATCATTAAACATATAGCAGCCACTACAACTGTTTGGCCAGATGTACATGTACTAAAAATTCTGTTAACAGCATCTACTCTTTTCAGCATAAGTATGTGTAAAAAACTAGAGTATGTACAGCATGAATTTTAAAAAGAATAATTCTTTTTAGGGGCAACATCACAAAAATGAATATACATCTCTATGCTCCGGGAAAATAATGCCTGGCTCTACATTGTCCTCACTCACTTGTTCAATACACAGTCCAACTGTTTATTTTCTTACAGTCATATCATCCTTAAACCTTACTCACTTCTTCAGGAATTATCCTAAACATTTCTTCTACCAAAAGAGTACCTATCTTTGATAGGATTAAATTTCTGCCTTGTTTTTGTTTATTCTGTTGCTCAATTTCTTCCAAACAAATCAGCTTGAAACATTTTTGTTTGTCAGCACCCACTCAAACTCATCCAAAGCTAAAAAATATAACATATATGGGACATGATGAGATGATGCCAGTCCTGCTCATTTAACCCACCTACAAGTTTTGCTGCATTGTATTAACAGGTGCAAGATATATGCATTAATGCATTACAAGATGGTATTCATTATATGATCAAATGCATGTTAATGTCAATGGAGGATATACACTGATTTATTAGTCATACAGGGCTTGAATACTGTACATATATTGATCTGTACATGTAATCATTGCAATCCAGCTATAGGTTTAATCTTGAGTAAACAGAATTGAGTACATTAAGGGTTTTGCAATTGCACTAACATTATATGGGAGTTGGATAAATTTGCTATTAAGAATAAACATCTGCACTTTCTACTCAACTAGTGGAAAGGATTCATATTCCCTTATTCCCAAACTTACCAAAAATGTGTAAAAAAATTATCTTAAAACTATTCCTCGATACTCCTCTTGCTTTCTCACATATGGTTTGGTGCCTAAAAAGTATGTGTTCAAATCCAAGTAAATGAAACAGAATCTGAGAGAAACATTCTCCTAAATAATAAGCAAATTAGTCCTGTTTCGAACTTATATTCTGATACAGAAAAAATAGTAACATATTAGAGAGAAACTTGTTCTCAATCAGGTCAAAAAAAGAGACTAAACCAGGAGTCAGGTGATAATCATGAATACCTGGATGATATTTCTGAAATGTCAAATATCAGATGATAATTCAGAAATTATCAATCCTTATTTTGAATGTTGAAGGAGATTTCTGTTATTTTTAGTAACACTAATAAAAGGTTCAGAGGTACATATGAAGTATCAAATAATATTCTTAAAGATTTTATCCATTTTCCTGTAATGTGCATTTGAATGAAATGAAATGTCTAAAACTGTAAGTGATACCTCTAAAAAGTTAGAGATATCAAATATCAAACGAAAATTCCAAAACTAAAAATCATTCTCATGAAACGTTGAATGGGAGTTTGGTCACTCATAAAACATTGAATGCTCCTGTTACATCAAAAAACAAATATTTAGATGAAACTACTAAAATGTCAAGTGATGTTTTTGAAGTTAGATGAGTCAAAAATCTAATGAAAATTTTGAAATTACAGATTATACCACTGAAATATTAAAGGGCTTTCTGTCATTTTTAGTGGCACTCACAAAACATTGAGTAATAAATTATAAAAGTCAAATAATATTCTTAAGTTTTATTCATTCTCCAGTTATATCAAGTAATGCTCCTAAAATAATATATAATTATTCTTGGTACCTCCACAGATTTGTTAAAAAAGGAGCATAGCTTGATGAAAAAATGCACAAAGCTTAATAAAAACAAAGTTTTATCATGAAAATTTTTGTTATTAAGAGGAAAGGCCAAAGGATTTTTTTATTGTTAAATTATATTTTTTTATCCTTTTAGAACGTTTGGAATTTTGGTTTAAAATCTTGTTTTTCTTGCATCAGCAGAAGGAAGGGGGGACCATAAATTAGTATAGGAAAATTTTGCATCTTTTTGGTGGTGAAAAACATTCTTGCAAAAATCATATGTCTGGTTTTAATGAAACTTTCAGGAGTTATTCATAAATGATTCTTATTTTAGAAAATCTTGGTAACAAACATTTTTTCTTTACACCTGTTACCCTCCACTTATTTAATTTTATGAAATTTCAAGAAATTAATTTTTGTATCACTTAATGTTTACATTAGTTATATGCAGAACTCCTTGGAGAATTTGAATCAATTTCATTTTTGTATAACAAGATCACTAGTTATGGAAAATCTGCTGTGAATTGTAAAATAAAAAAATGCAATAAAACTAAGTCATTATTTAATTAGAAAAGCTTTTAATTGCTTTTATGAATAAGATATATTATGAGCATTATTGTATTAAGAGAAAAATTTTTTTGATGAATAATTATTACAAAAATTGTTTTCATTTTTAAAAAATTTTAATTGTAATAATTTATAAAGTTTTAAATCTTTTAAATTTCTGTATTACTTTGACCTGGCTAGGTAATCCCATTATTAAGTAAAACTATATTTACTATCATAAATAGAAAAGCTTATTACAATTTGTCCACCAATATTTTCAAAAGAATTTGTTTTTTTTTTTGTTTTTTTTGTGCGTATAAATGTGCCGATTTTTGTAAATACAGATGTCCATACACAACATCATCAGAGAATAAGAGCAATAACTATAGTAAATGTAAAGCCAAAGTATTTAAAATTCAATAAAACATTAGATTACAGAGAATATTTTCCTAAAATTTTAAGATTACTGGGTAGTTAAAAAAATTATATAAAAATGATGCTCATATTCCGCAAGTAATTTTTAGACATGTCCTCCATAGAAAAAATTTAGATAAACTTCCATCTGTCAGCCAAAGCTGTCAGCACCTTAAATAAACACCTATATCCATGTTAAAAAATGCATTTCTGCAATATTTTAAACTAAAAGTAATATTTATTTCAAATTAGATTAATTAAACTTTAAATTAGATAATATTCCTCAAATCAAGTTTCAGAAAAGTATATTTTATTTTTTAAAGATATTTTAACAAAGAGAATTACATTGTGATGACACATGGTTAAAAATGGCACTAAAATCAGCGATTTTCTTTGTCCACAGAAACAGTTTACCCTTTTAGCCATAAAACTAACCCACAAGAGGACACAGTAATTGGTGAAAAACAGAATCTCCCATTAAGAACAACATATGAATATCCTCCTTAGAGTTGTGTCTAACTGATTCTTTCCATTCACATGTTTCTGAAAAAATACAGGAAGATTTGGATGATGTAAACAATAATAAAAATTTACCTAATGATGATATTAATTCAGCTGATTTCATCAGTTTTCAATTTGGTATTTATGCTGATAACACAACTATTTACTCCTGTCTTAATAGTAAGTCCGATAGATCCAATAAAGTAAATTTGTCAGCTGATCTTGAAAATGACCTCCAATCAATTGTTAACTGTAGCAAGAAATGGCTTGCAAATTTTAATACCAACAAAATGAAATTACTATCTTTTAGTCATCATAAAGAACAATTTTCATCTTCCATCAGCATGGCTGAAGCTAACTTCTAGGAGGGCAATTTATTGCAGTGTTTTGTGTTACACTTTCCACAGATATGAAATTAAATGATTATATTAAATCATTTGCTAGGTCTGCAGCTAGGAAAGTTGTTTCACTGTGTTGTGCCAGACAGTTTTTCTCTCCAGAATCCATCTTGCACATTTATAAATCTACCATTCATTCTGGCATTGAATATTGCTGCCAAATCTGGTCTAGTGCTCCTGGTTATATATATATATTTATATATAAAAACAGTAGGGGAAAAATATTTGTAAACATACAAATTTTTAATTTTTAATTTATTGTAATTTCAACTAATGAATTAACTGTACACAGATGCATAATAACTAAATATGCATAGAAAACAGAAAAGATTTTGATTTAATAGAAATAAATCCCATTCATCCATTTTAATGGGTGAAAAGTATTCGTACAATACAAATTTCAGATTTAAAATTTTTTAAATTGCTTTTAATACTCTAGATTATTCAAGTGGAATATTCTAGAATGTTCCAATAATGTTTTCAGTAGTTATTTTTAGTCTAAAAAATACACACAACATTCTGTAATTGATATTTGTGCAAGAAGGTTATTGTTGTGTCAAGAGGTAAAGAATTGCCAAATTCACAAAAAGAACTGATTGTTAAACTCTGAAAAGAAAGTAAAAGTAAAAGGAAAATCTCAGATAACCTGAATATTCCATTTACTACCATTAGTTCATTTATTGCGATATGTAGAAAACTCAAAACTGTTGAAAACCAAAGAATAAGATCTTTGAAGAAATTAATCTATCAAATTAAACAAAATCAAATGGTTATTAGTCAAGGGGTGCAGGATGATTTGCTTTCATCAGGAATCTGCATCACTAAACGGACAATAAGCAATGAAATTCATTGAAACAATCTAAAGTCACTCTCCCCTCAGAAAACTCCACTGCTATTGAAAAGACAAAAAGATGCCAGATTGAAATTTGTTTGTGAACATAAGGATAAGGAAAAATCAGAAAAAAAAAGTGTATTATGGACAGACAAAACCAAAATTGAGTTGTTTGGACGTAATTCTAGAAATCATGCATGGAGGAAAGATGACGATGACTTCAAACAAAAGAAAACAGTTCCAACATTGAAATTTGGTGGTGGCAGCATCCTGCTTTTGGGATGATTTCTGCAAAAGGTACTGGCAACATATAAGTAATAGATGGTAGAATGAATGCCACAGCATATCAAAATATTTTGAAAACAAATTTAATGATTTTGGTTGAAAATATTAAACTTCCTCCTGATTGGATGTTCCAACAAGATAATGATCCTAAGAACACTGCAAAATCTATGAAGAAATGGCTTGCTGAAAATTAAGTAAATATCCTAAAAGTCAGTCTCCACTTGAGAATCTCTGGCATTATTTAAAATTTCAAATCCAATTGAGAGCTCCAACAAACATCCCAGAACTGAAGGCCATATACAAAGAAGGATGGAACAAAATACCAACTAGAATTTGAAAATCATTAATACAAAACTTGTGGAGGTATATTCACTCACACCATGTGGTCATAAGTTGGGGCTTGTGTTCACAAGAAAAAAACAGAACAAACATACATAATAACAATAAAAAAACATGGTAAATTGTATGTATTTTATTTATGTATTTGTGTGTGTTTGTGTGTGTTTTACATTACAATTGTGATAAGGTTCAGGTTACAGGAGGGAGTAAGTGACTCCATAAGTCCTACCACAGTGAGTTTTTAAGCATGTGCTGTCATCCCGACAGTTCTTGGGCAAAGAGATTGAATCTCATGTCTCTTGGCAGGATGTTTGTATTTCCAGCAGGAAATACAAACTTTTGCATGCTGGGAGTAATTTTATTATTTTTATTTTTTATTTATTTATTTTAAATGAAGTTTAAATTTTATTTATAATTTTTATTATTATTATTATTATTATTCCATATTTTATTTTCATTTATAATAATAACAATGTTCCCACATATAACATCCTCACAGAGCTAATTGGTAGTGATGGATCCCTATTCAAAATAAAAATAGTCACTGTTTTTTGAGAAATGAACTCTCCTCCCTGAACATGTAGCTGTTTTTGGTAATGAGTTTTCCATAGTTTATTTTGGTTGTTCAGGTGGTGATTTTATTGAATGTTTTTTGTTGTGGTTTTGTAATAATGTCACAAGTTTTAATCTGCGGAATTATCTATTATAAAATATTTTCATGTCTGGTATGCTCCAGAGTAAGGAGCTTCAAGAGGTTTCCTGACTGTCTGTTCTTAACCAGACATATGTTGAAGTGTATAGGTTTTGTGGGATGAAAGATTGCTTAACTGAATGTAACCGTCCTTCAGAAAGGAGTGATAAGTTTAGCTTAATTATCTCTTCAGAAAATTGTTTTATATTTTCTTTGGTCGTCATGGAGCTGTTATGTTCTATCAGTTGTTTTGAGAGTAATAGTTGGGTTCCAGTGTCAGTGATGGCAGGTGAAATATTATCTTCATTGGATACATTTCTCATACCAAGAAGAACTATTGGTAGAGTGTTTATCCAGTTTTGCTTTCTGGCCATGATGGCTGTTTTATTGTTCTATATTGTCACTCAATTATTCCATTTGTTTGGTTGGTGGTATAAGGTTGTACAGGGTCTGTGGAATCCTATGATGGCAGATAAGTCTTTGAATAGTTTGCTTTCAAACTGGCTACTTCTGTCTGTGATGATATAAAGTGGTACTCCAAAGCAAGCTATCCAAATGTTCAGGAATGCTATGGCTATTGTACTTGCTGAGGTGTCTTGAAGAGGAGTAGCTTCTATCTATCTCATTGTTTTATCAATGCATGTAAGAATGTATTTTGTTGGTGATGGACAGATGCCATCATATGCAGTTGCTGGGGGCAACAGCCCGATAACGTCAATATGGACAGTTTCAAATTGTCCAGATAGTAGTGAGAAGGGTGTAGTTTGTGTCTTAGTGTGTCTGTAAATTTTGTTTTGTGGACAGTCTTGACAGCTTCTGACCATTTGACATATATTTTTGTCCATATTCAGCCAGTAGTATCTTGATTTTATCAACTTTGCTGTTGGATTAGGACCAGGATGTGAGATGTTGTGAAATATATTGAAGATGTGTTTTTGAAGAGATTCTGGAATGAATGGTCTTGGTGTGGATGATGTGTCACATAAGAGAGTTGAATCTTCATAGTTATATGAGTTAAAGTTATCCTTATATTTCAAAATCTCTTCATCTTCCTTTTGTTATGCTATTACAGCAGGTAGGTTGCATGGGTCAATTGTGACTGATAAGGCTGGTTGTGAAAGACAATCAGCAACTATGTTGTCGTCTCCTTTAATATATATCACATCTGTGATATATTTAGCAATGATGGAAAGGTGTCCTTGTTATCTGTTTGATTTGAGGGGGGTATTTTTTTTGAATGCTAATGATAAAGTTTTGTGATCTGTAAACAATGTAACCTGTCTACCTTCTATAAGCTGTCTGAAGTGTAGTACAGCTTGGTAAGTGGCTAATAGTTCACGATCAAATGTTGAATATTTTTTTGTATGTCCATCAGTTTTTTTGAGTTTATAGGGATTGGGGTGTCATCTACAATCTGATGTAGTGCTGCTCCTATTGCATAGCTAGAACTATCAGTTACGAGAAGATATTGAGCAGCTTTTGGATTGGGGTGTGTTAATGTTATTATTTCAGCTAGAGTGTTTTTAATGTTCTCAAATGCTTCTCTTTGTGTGGAATTCATCTGTGGTGACTTTGCAGTTTGGTTGTATCTGATGAGTTCTGTTAGGGGGAGTAACAATTCAGCTGCTTTTGGAATTAGTTTCCTGTAAAAATTAACTCATCAAAGAAATCTGTGCAAGGAGTTGTTTGGTTCTGGGAAGTCTTGAATTTGTTGAATTTTTTGTTTAATTGGTATTAAACCTTTAGAGCTGATATTATATCCCAAGAAGTTTACATTGTCTTTGAAGAACTGTGGTGAATAAAAAGAAAACAGCAACCAGCAAGTAAATTCAAGCTCTCCCAACTGGTATTCCAACCTCGAGTCGTTCCTTCTTGAGTTCTGTCTCAAAATCGCACTAACAGACTTTTCAAGCCGCCAACCGTGAACATCACTCAAAGCACCCCGTACTGGGAAAAATTAGTTGCTTTTATATTTGTCCATATACACATAATCCCTTGTGTCTTCAGGCAATCCCATAATTCATTGCGTCCTTGTCCCATAATGCATTGCATCTTTATTGCGTAAAAATGCAATGCAAGTCCCCCCTCATTCTTTTACGTTATCTGGCCGAGGACGGACTACAGCAGAGTGGTAAGTGCTTTTTTCTCCCTCATTTCAACTACAGTAGCTTTACATGCTAAGCAAGTATGGGCTTTTTTTGCAGGGAGAAGGCA
Source organism: Acanthosepion pharaonis (assembly GCA_903632075.3). Lineage (NCBI taxonomy): Eukaryota > Metazoa > Mollusca > Cephalopoda > Sepiida > Sepiidae > Acanthosepion > Acanthosepion pharaonis. Next base: position 1,266,300 of record CAHIKZ030001569.1, on the reverse strand, counting down.
AGTCGTGACCAGTTGTGCTCGTCCCAAGTTCTGTCTCATCACGTCTGCCACAAACTCACATTTATCCAAGGATATTTGCAGGTTGTTTTCTGCTAGGATTGACATAACTGTCTGCAGATGTTCATAATGTTGGGTCTGTGTTTCTAAGGATGCTAAAATGTCATCTATATAGACAAAGATATTATCTATGAAATGTTGGAAGGTAGTACTATTGTTGCGTAGACCAAAAGGCATGAATAAATATTCAAACAGACCAAAAGGTGTAATGACGGTGATTTTTTCAATGTCCTCATCGCTCATGGATATCTGATGATATGCATGTAGCAAGTCTATCTTAGAGAACATGTGTTTGTCATGGAGTTTGGATCCTAAGGTATTAATATTGGGCAGGGGATACATCAGGTTTAGTTAAGAGGTTTAAGTGTTTATAATTACAAGGTCTCTACTGACCTGGTGTTGATTTGGGTACTAAGTGTAGTGGTGATGCCTATGGTGATGTTGAAGGTCTAATTATACCAGTGTTCATGAGTGCAGTAAATTCTTGTTTTGCAACTTTATATTTTTCTTCTGGTAATTGGTGTGCTTTAGCAGAAGTTGGTTTATTATTACCAGTGTCAATGGTATGTTTGATTCTTGTTGTAGGTGTATTGGATCTTTCTCTGCGTGGCACAAGCCGGGTAAGGTATTTGCTTAGTAGTAACTGGTCTTGCTTTGGTAGTTGACAACAGTTATTAACAATAATTTGTTGAGTAGTTGCTGTAACTTGCATGCTTTGTGTGTAGTGCTCTGTTTTGTTATCACATAGTTTTCCCATACTACAGTCTAGAATTAGAGCATAATGTCTGAGGAAGTCTGCTCCTAGTAATGGATTGAGGGTGTCTGCTACGACTACTGTCCATGTAAATAAGCATCGCAGACCAAGAATGCCTATGTCAACTGACGTTTCACCGTGACAAAAAATGTAGCCAACAAGAAATGAAACAGGTTGAGATGTAGTCCTTGAAGTTTGTAGGGAGTATAGTTACAAATGCTCCAGCATCAATAAGAAAGTCAACTTGAGACAAGCCTATAATAATGGCAACCTTGAAAAGCTGCAAGGTATTGGTTACCATAGCAACTCACATTAGTAGTTTTCCAACAGCCATTCGTTTTGGGGTTCTTCTTGATTATATCTAATGTGGAAAGATGCTCTTGAGCTGGGCTTTACTGATGCCATGAAGTTTTATCAGGCCATTTACACTGTGGCTTGCATGTCCTTGACATAGAAGCAAAGTAGACATGGCCTCTACAAAGTAGGGGTTTTTGGTTTTCATACAAAGAGTATATAAAATATGGAGTATCGGTCAAGGGGGAAACAACTCACGTTTATGCGGAGTTACAGAACTTGCATTTTGGACAAAATTTGTTTTCATAAACGAAATTATTTCGTCAGCTAGTGTGCCAAGCTTGGATACTGAGAGACTTCTAGCAGCTATCATAACTAGTGAAATATTTGATGTTAATGCTTGTATAAAACAATGTCAAACAAGTTCCTCACCAGTTCCTACTTTAGATGCTGTAGAAAGTAATTCTTGGAGATAATCTGATAATCTAGTCATTTTCATATTTGAAATAAATTTAGCAAACATTTCTGGCTTTGTACTCTCATGCATCTGAATTACTGCCTCCTTGAGTACATAGTACTCCTTTGAAACGAGTATAGAAGTTTGTAAATTTGATATGGTGTCTGGGGGTAAACATGATACCAAGTGGTAAAATTTTGTTTTAGTGCTGGTAATTTCACACAATGCAAACCTGCCATTTAAAGCTGTTTGCATCAATTGCAGTATCTTAATGGAAACTAAAGTTAGTGTGTTATCTTGTTGTTCCATGTTGAGAGTGTATGCAATATAAAAATTGTGGATAAAAAAAAGAGATGCTTACTTGATTTTTCTTTCTTCTGCTCCTTCATTAGTTTAATTGCTTTTTTTTTAACTTTCAGAATTTCAAATCTTTGTTTTTTTTTTTAAGTCATTTTCAACAAAAGTGTGGCTTCATTTGATTTCTGGTTTCCTTTCTGAACATCGTTTTTTTTTCCCAAATTAATGTGGAATACACATTGGTAGATCACTGTAATTTGTGGAGGTTTTTGTATGTTTTTCTTGTGCACATTGGTGGTCACCATTGAGTTGTGGGGGTTTATTCACTCACAACATGTTGGGCTTCTGTTCACAAGGAAAAATAGAACAAACAAACATACATAATAACAATAAAAAAACATGGTAAATTGTATGGTAGCTTCATACAATTTTATTTATGTATTTGTGTGTGTGAGTTTTACATTACAATTGTGATAAGGTTCATGTTATAGAAGGGAGTAAATAATTCCGCAATATCACAACTTCTATCATGGAAAAGTTTTTAAGTACATGTTGTCATCCCCACAGTTCTTGGGCAAAGAGATTGAATCTCATGTCTCTTGGCAGGATGTTTCTATTTCCAGCAGAAACAGTCCCTGTTGCATGCTGGGAGTAATTTTATTATTTTTATTTTTTATTTATTTATTTTAAATGAGGTTTAAATGTTATTTTATTTTATTTATAATTTTCATTATTATTATTATTATTTTATATTTTATTTTCATTTATAATAATAACAATGTTCCCACAAACTACAAGAAGAGGTTGGTTGCTGTACAAATAAATAATGTCTATTCTACAAAGTATTAAATAAAGATTATGTATTCTTTTTTTGTATTGTACAAATACTTTTTCACCGATTAAAATGGATAAATGGGATTTATTTCAATATTTTTTGTTTTTCTATGCACATTTAGTTATTATGCTTCCGTGTACAGTTAATTATATGAAAAGTATGTGTTATGTTGTGTATATTGCTTAGTAAGCATTCAACTTCCGTTCTAGTTGTTGTCCATTTATATTATGAGCTACCTGCTCATATGCAAATCATACTAATTTGCATATCACTACATCTCCCTATAACGGAGGGGCCTTATGCCGCGAGTACTTCTTGTACTTCTTCTTGTGCCCTCCTGAACATCTTCCTTTATCTCTCTCCTTTCCCTTGGAGATCTAGATCTATCACGTCTTTCCCTATAATCGAACTGTTCCTCTTGCATACTGTGGTCTTCCTCTTCTAACTTGTCCCATTCTACTTCTTCCTCTTCTAACTCATCCCTCTCTACTTCTTCCTCCGCAGTTTCATTCTGCATTAACTCTTCTGTTACGTCAATAATGGGCATCTCTGAAGGCATTTCCTCATCCGATTCTTCTCCTTGGGATCTTATTTGGTCAGCATGAGCTAGAACACTGTTCCCATTTTCTTTATTTAATATTGCAGTATTATGTCCTTTCTGCATAATAAATTCGGCTGACTCGGGTTGCATGTTCCTGTTTCTTTTGTACCACATCTTTTGATTTGTGGCATATGACATTGTCAAAGGGGACCTTAATTGTCTGCTCATTAAGGCAGATGGACTTTCAGGCCTACCTGCATGTGGAATTGTTCTATAACTTAATAGTAGTCTTGGTAGAAAAGTATCGACTTCCTCCTTCTGTTGCAAGCATGCTTTTATGCCCTTCTTTACAGTCTGGACCATCCTTTCCGCTATCCCATTACTTTGAGGGTGGTAGGGAGGGGTCTTGTAAGGTCTGCATCCTATTTTTTCTTAACCATTCATGCAAATCAGCATCCACAAATTCTGGTGCGTTATCAGTCACCAATGTTCTCGGTGTCCCATTCCTCGAAAATATTACTCTTAATATTTGTTTTACGGTGGTACTTTTTTATCAGGTACTCTCACCACTTCAGGCCAACCTGAATATGCGTCTACTAATATTAATAATAGTCCTATCCCATTGACATAGGCATGGTCCATGTGTACTCTGCTCCATGGTTCTACTTCTTGGGGCCATACATGTATTTTCTTTTGCTTAAAATTCCTAAGTTCTGTGCATTTTTGCATCTTCTTACGTAGTCTTCACGTCTCTTGAGGACCCCGCCACCAAGCTTAATTTTAATCTTCTTTGCGTAGCTGCCACTCCACAATGTACGTCATCATGTACACTTTTTTATAATCTGTCTCCTCTGTGTTTCTGGGGAACTACCAAGTCTCCCTTACATATTATCCCGTTTTCTATAGTCATTCTATGTCTAATTTCTTTGAATGGTCTTTCAGCCATTGAACAATTTCCCCAGCGATTCTGTTTTATCCTCGACATTATTCTATTTAACACTGGGTCATTTGTAGTTTCAGTAGCCATTTTATCTACAGATATTACATCAGTTTCTACGAGGTGCAAGAATGTGTCTTCAAATTCCTCATCGTTTTGTCCTTCTCTTCTCTATAAAACCTCAATCTAGATAAGGCATCAACGTGTGGGTATTGTATTCCCTTTAACATATTCAATGTCAAAGTCGAACGCCATCAGTCTAATCACCAACGAATATTCTGGACGTTGTAACTTTCGGTAGCTCTTTTCTTGGGTTGAAAATAAATTCCAGTGGTCTGTGATCACTTTTCAACAAGAATTTTTTTTCCCATCAAAAACTGTCTTGCTCTATCCGTTGTCCACACTATGGCTAGTGCCTCCCTTTCTATATTCGAATAATTGTGTTCAGTTGTTGTTAATCTCCTCGATAAGTACATTATGGGATGCCCATCTTGTGACAAAATACCAGATATGGACTGCTCACTAGCGTCAGTAGTTAGAGTTATGTCCTTCTTAGGGTCAAAAATTTGTACTATTGGCTTTTTTGCCAGAATCTGTTTTAAGTTTTCAAAGGCTTTCTGTTGGTGTTCTAACCAAATGAATTCCACATTTTTTTTTCTTAACTTAGCAAATGGTTCTGTCAACTCATTATATTTTGGTACATATTTTCTATAAAAATTTACCAAACCTAAGAAGGACTCCAACTCTTTTTTATTTTTCGGTGTAGCAACTTTTAGAATTTTCTCTATTAATACTTTATCTGGAGAGATCCCTTCCTTTGATATTGAGTAACCCAAAAATTATATTTCATTACTGTTGTTACACACTTTTTTTGTATTTATTGTCATACCAGCGTCTCTTAGCGGTTCAATATATTTTCAGTTTTTTTTTTTTAAATCATCTTGATTTAAATCTCCAACACATATATCGTCTTGATAACAGATGGTATTTTCAACATTTCCTATTACTTTTTCAATAGCTTTTTGAAAATTGCACTTGTTGCTTTTTATGCCATACGGCATTCTTTTCCACCTTAACAGGCCTATAGGTGTGTTTATGGTAGTCACTTTTTAAAATTTTCATTTATCGGTATTTGGTGGTAAGCTGATTTTAGGTCTATCTTCGAAAATACTTTCATTCCAGCAAGTTTATGTAAAGCTACTTCCACATTCGGAATAGGGTACGAAGTCAGCACAAACTTTATGGTTCACCCCTATTTTATAATCTCCACAAATTCTCAGGTCACCATCTTTTTTTTCAATACCACAATGGGTGATGCCCATTTACTTCCTCCTGGAGGGCAGGTTCTAATAAGTCTTCTTTTATTAGCTTTCAATTTAGCTATTACCAACGGTAATAAATGCACTGGTATTTTTCTCGCTCGTAGTAGGAGGGGAAACATTTTCTTTTAATTTCAGGCGAGCTTCATAATTTTTTTTTATTTTCCTGTTTTTTCTTTTCTATCTCATTAATCAACTTCGTTGAATTTATTTTTAACACATCATTCCCCCAGTAGTCCATGCGTTTTTCGGCAATTTGTAACTACAATGGGTACTATTTCATATTTTTCTTTTAATTCTATTCAACCTTCAAAGTAACCCATAATTGCTATAATCGAGCCATCAAACTGACGTAGTTGTAGGTTGTTTTTTTTTAAAAACGGTTTTCCCATTTTTTCCCACAAATTTTTGGGTAATATCGTGACCTCACTACCTGTGTCGATTTGCATTTCGACAATACAGTCGTTGATTTTCACTTTTATTTTTGTACCTCCGTTCTTAGATCCAGTATTTTGTATATTATCCTTTTTTACATTAAAAAAATCTGTCTATTTTCATCCTCTATTCTTTCCACATTTTTCGTTTTACATACTTCTTTTGAAGTGATTTTTTTTAAACACTTTGAACACGTCTTTCCAAAGGCTGGGCATTTTTTCTTTTTTTCATTTCATGAATTTTTCCACAGTAGGTACAATTTTTTTTTTGTTTGTACCGTATATGTTTCAGCCATTATTTCTTCGGATTTATTTTTATTTTGGTTGTAGGTATGTATTAATTCCTGCTGTTGTATAAATTCTATACACATATTCAAAGGCATGTTTGTAAGTTGTAACTGTTCCATTAACTTATATCTATGTGCTGAATTATGCATACCTTCAATTAATCTTAGTTGGATTAATTCTTCTTCCGTTGTCTGCTCTCCTGTTCCTAGTTTTTCGAATTCACAGTATTTACTCCGCACTTCTTAACCGGTGTAAATATTTTTACTATCGGTTCATCCACTTCCTGCTTCATTGCCATAAGCTTGGTCCTTTCTGCAATCACCAGTCTTTTTCTTTGGTCTCATGTTTCTGTTAATAACCTGACTTATTTCTTCTAGTTCTCGAGGGTAAACCATTGTAGCAACCTTCATAATCACTTCACAACCAGCGGTAGCCATGAACAAGTCGGTGATTTCATTTTCCTCCTGTGTTTTTGTTGTCTTTCAACTTTTTTACATCTGGCATTAGCAGCAAAGCAACGAATCCACGTGTTCACGCATTCTGGGTCTTCAAGACCAAAGAGTATCCTATCGGCGACACGCATTGTTATGTCGTGTATATTGCTTAGTAAGCATTAGGACTTCCGTTCTAGTTGTTGTCCATTTATATTATGAGCTACCTGCTCATATGCAAATCATACTAATTTGCATATCACTATAGTATGTTTATTCATTAGTTGAAAATACAATAAATTAAAAATTTGTAGGTGTATGACTATTTGTCCCCCCCCTCCCGTATATTCATAGCAATTGTTCGAATGAGCTTTCCTTCTTGGTGCCTCAACTTCATGAATTTAAGCATACTACTAGATTGAAAACTAGATTTCATTGTTTTACAGTTGTAATAGATAGATATAAGAATAAGTTCTATTCTAGTAGTTTCTTTTCTCACCCTTATTGCCTGTGAAAAACCCTTCTGGTTTCTTGCTTCCCTGTCATCTATGATCTGCAAAAATTTAATTGCTATCTTCTGTCTCCTTGAATCCTGTTCCTTTATTGTCATGTCTTCTGAATAATGCCTTCTCATTTTCTTTTACTCTCTGTAACCCCTTTCATCTTAGTGGCATTATCACCTTGCTTGAGGTGAAATGATTTAAAAAAGAAAAAGAAAAAAAACTCTGTCCAATGATTTTCTAATAGACTCAAAAGAAAAGCTTCTATGAGACAAATGACAGTCTCCTGAAAATCTCCATGTTTAATATGAAATACTACATAAGGATAAGGACTAATAGTGACTATAATTTCTAACATGATTTATGTATAAAATTCTACATTTTGGTTAAATCATATCTTTCTAGCTAACTAAAGACTATATTCTTCACATATGTCAATGTTTTGAATTGACAGAACTCTGGGCCTTGTAGATCAAACTGTCAAAATTTTATAAATAATATAAATTCATATTCTATATATGTTCCCAACACAAAGTGCTCAGTCAGACAAAAATTAAAAATAATGACTGGTTTAATGTAAGATTTGCAAAAACCGAATTTTACAAAAGTTTAAAATTAATTGTTTATATATCTGTCCAGCATAAAGGGCTTGGTAAGATGAAAATTAAAAAGTATATGACTTGTAAAAAGTAAATTTTGAGGCTTTAAATGTGATTCCTTGTAAACTTGTACCTGAGAGACTGAACTAAACTACCATAAAAGCAAGTTAATTTTTGACTATATCCTCCCAACTAAAAGTTTGGTCTGATATACTATTCTTTTAAAATAGTTAATAATTATATTATAAAAATTCTGGTTGATTCTAAAATAATTTAAAATATAAACTTCCCATTGGTTTAAATCCTAAAGACCTCAGAATAGGCTGAAAACTTACATATTTAACAAAAAACAAAGTTTTGGATTTAACTGAACTTTTAAAAATGGCTCTATATTATTTTATAATTGTGTTTCTTTATAAATTTTATCAAAAATTATAATTAAAAAATGGAATTGAACCTTTAAGATTATTGTGTTTTATAAAATTTGTATTAAAAAAAAATTGTGAATTAAGTGATCTTTTAAGAAAGGCTCTATATTATTTTATCACTGTGCTTATTATAAAATTTTGCATTTATTATTAAATGTATATAAAAAAATGAAAAACTTTATGACTTAGTCTTTAAAAATACATTTTTACTCATTAAGTAAATGTCTTTTAGGGGAAAAAGCAGTGTGTTAAACTCAAAACATAAAAATGTAAAATTAAACTAAAAAGGTTTATTACATCTTCTTTGAGGGGAAAATATTGAAATTTATTTGACAAAAACAATTCTATGCACTGTACTAAAATTCAAATATCCTAAAAAAAATGGGATTGAGAAGGAAAATTCTTCCTTTGGATTTTCTCACCAGAGGAATGGAATTTGAAACTCATGACAATTTGAAATGGTAATTATGTAATCTTAGGGAACCAAATATAAATGAGGTTGCTGATGGGATCATTATTTATTCATACAATCATACAGTCACTCAGATGAGAGGACAGTCTTAAAAGATAAACCTTTGCTGCTGAGAAGAACCAAAAACTACTAATTTGTTCTGACACCAATTTCAGAGACTCAGATCAAGCTATTTTGTCACATCACTGCTACAAAAAAGATTTTTTGGACTTCTTCACCAATATTCTTTGTGTCTGCTACATTTGGCATCAACTGCTGACAGATCTAAATTTCACATCTTCCAGAGAACATTCATGGTGTCCCTTTAAGGACATTTTTGGTTTTATCAATTGTAAATTTTAATTTTCATAGGAACATTTTCTCTTTACCCAGCTTAATTTTCATTAGGCACTCAAAACAATATTTTGAGCAAGTCATTACCCTTCTTTCATTCCCATTTTATATCTAATTGTAAATAAATTCTTTCTGTTCAAGTTCATGCTGAGTAACAGTTTTTCTTTTCTTGAGCACCTAATGACTCCACTAATTTTCTTTTTCTTTTTTTCTATATTGGAATAAAATTCTAATAGATCCTGTTTTTGCTCAATAAATTATGGTGGCAAGTACTTGAACTCTTGGATAATTAATAAAAAACAATTATTACTCTTCATCTGTAAAACTGTAGTAGGAAGATTTTGTTGTTCATCACAAGGCCATTTTAATAGAGCACTTGGTGAAGCCCAAACTCACTAACTTGCAAAATTATCACTCTACATCAGGTACTCTAGCTGTGTTATCTGTATTGAAATTAGACAAAAAAAAATCAATTCCACATGCAAAAATATCAACTTATCAATAAGTATTAAGATCATTAATTAAAGAGAATTAATTTCAGCAAAGTTTTGAGTAATATTTCTCAATAGAATTCATTAAGAATAAAAAAGGAAATCTTTTCTAAGATAAAGGTGAAATAAGACTTTTGTTCTTTATTATATTTCCTTTTACATATGAAATATGTTCCCTTGACAGTATGTTTGTTCTAAGAGAAAAGATCAGGAATGTTATTCAAATAACAATACTATTCTGAATTCACAACAAAAAAAAGAAAAACTTAGGTAAATAGTATCATATGAATGTTCCATTCACCTGTGTTTATATCTATCTCTTCAATGCATCTATTTAGAATATTTTCTATTCCCTACTACATAAGGTAGGAAAGTGGTGAGAGTGTTTTTTCACAAATAACAAAGAAGAATGTATAATATTCCAAAAGCAATTAGGTAGTGAATGACATTGACACACATTGAAAATAGAGTATACTTATCAATGCATCCAGAGTTACACAAAGATCACAACCATCAGATGAAAAACCAAAAAAAAATCTTATGTTGGTAGCCTTGGTGTACTTATTAAATTATCCACTGAGAGTTGCTGAGTCCACTTGTACAGTTGATATGCCTCTCTGTCCCATTCGTTCATGTCATATTCATTCTCAGCAGGTGAAGATAAACTATGCAGAGGACATATTTCTAATGTAGATATACTGGAAGAATTTTCAAGGCAAATGTCTACTGGCAGATCAAGTGACACATGAGATCCATATTGAGGCTCCACACAAACATCTTTACTGTTCAAGCTTTCCTTTATAAAAAAAAATATATATATATATATATATATATATATAAACCCTGTTATAATTTTGACATTTTTCAAATACTTTATTTACTAAAAAATGCAGCCACAAGAAAATAGAAAACTAATAAAATTTTTCTCCTGATGAAAATAATATACATTCATATTATTTATGTAAAAAAACAGCCATTTTAACTGCAATTGACAAAACAAAAATTTGATACAAACATGAATGCTCCTAAAAGAATGCAAATAATCAGTGAAAATTACAATTAAAATAATATTCCAGTATATTTGAAAAATTAATTTAAATTTGCACACTCAAAATCAAAAATATCTGATAGGTCTCAAGTGTACTGTGATTAATTTGGTTAATTTCTCTAATGAAATTTTTTAAAAAAAGAAAAAAAAACTAACCTTTTTTTCATGCTTATAAAGCTCTTTCATTTTAGATACTCGTTCAATTGCTTGTTTGGACCTTCGTTTTGTACTTTGAAAATTGGACAGTAGGTTCTGAGGAATTCGGTAATAGGAAGGTTGAACAGAACATCTACAGAAAATATAAATTATTAATAAAATTATTAATTTTTATCTAAAATAACTAAAATAATAAAGCCATAGAAAATATAATTAAACAACTTGATTGTTTTTATACCAATATTGTCATCATCTTAAACTAATTTTGACAAATCACTCTTGAAATTATCTAAAAGTCACTTGATGTAAAAGAGTATATTTTATACTTATTAAATGAATAAGAATTTTCTGGATTTTATTTTACATATTCTTGTAACATACAGCTTTTACTCTGTTCTCAGTATATATATATATATATATATATATATATATATATAGAGAGAGAGAGAGAGAGAGAAAGAGAGTGCGAGAGAGATAATATTATGGTCAATATATATATATAGATAGATAATAATATTAGTGGTCTATATATATATATATATATATATATACATACACATAAATTCCCAAGAGGATAGAATCCAGGTAGAACTCAATGTCCAGGACAGAGTAAGAATATAATATAAAAGGCTCAAACACTAATATTGTATGGTTATAATTTATTACATTGGAATCATAATCACGATCCAATTCATCAGACCTACAAATTCAAAAAGAAATTGGAAAATATAACTCTGGGTAAAAATGTTAGTGAGAGTGTATGTGTGAAAGTGGGAAACAAGTGTTAGAGAGAAATGTATGAAAGCTCTAGTGAGAGGTGTAACAGAAGAAAGAAGAACAGGAAATATATGCGATTCCAATTCCAATGTAATAAATTATAACTATGGAATATTAGTGTTTAAGCCTTTTATATATATATATATATATATATATATATATATATATATATATATATATATATATATATATATGTAGATATATATATATATTCCATAAAATACATCTATTGGATGCTTTAGTACACATCATCAGTGATGCTTTAAGTTGAGTTTCATTCTTCCTTCTGGTGTGCAGTGAGTCATTTAATCTGCTTTCTGGTTGCACTCTCTGGATTTTGAGAGACCAGCACATGGAGAGTCTCGGCACTGTGGTGTGTACCCTGCTCATGCTCCTCTCACCAAGGTAATTATCTGTGCATTGTGACTGCCTCTCTCTCCCCAAACATTTCATCCTGGTCTGGTGGATTTTAAGACTACGCGGGTTTTTACATTCCTTCCCACAGATGCATTTCACTTTTGTCATCAGGGTGTAATCCTTGGTCGAAAGCCCTTCGTCCATCCTGATGGAAATCTCATTCTCCTCCCCGTCTCGGGATCCTCTGGGGGTATGTATTTCTTATAAAACTCATAGCGAACAAGTGGAAGATGCAAGTAGGGGTGCTAACCCAGCTTGCCCAAACTGCCGTCTTTCCATGCTGTCAACTGTCTCTCCAGTTGTCACCAAAACTGTTCTCTGGTTGTCATTTAGTCTTTTCCTGGACATCACTGAATTCTTCAGAGTTCCATTTCATAAAATAATCAATTGGATGCTTTAGTGCACATCATCAGTGATGTTTCAAGCCGAGGTTCATTAGGGATTTCAGGTCTTTCAACATCATACCCCCTCACCACGGTGACTCAGCCAATACTGATTGGGTATCGACTTGTGTACCTTCCATCAGCTACAATTTTTTCCATCTTCCACCGTTCACACTATACGACTCTTCTTGGCAATTTATTGTCCAATCCCAGGTGACTTCTGGTTCACCAGTAGTGTATGCTAAAAAAAGGAAGGAAATACAGTCACAATTTCTATCTGATCAGGAATATGGCGGCATGCTTGGCTTGAAGTGGTAAGTACAGGTTTGATCCCCCTCCCGACCCTGAGACACACACACACACACACACACACACACACACATATTCAAACATCACATTCTGCTTACACTTATCCTCATTTTCATTAATGTTAATCATCCAGTGAAGGAAAAGGAGAAGATGAAAAAAAAATTATCATCTTTTCCTCCTTCTTGTTTTTTCCCCTGCCCTCCACCTATATAAGTTACACACACGAACACACACACACACACATCAATGCCACCACACACATGCACACAAAAAAAACCACTAAATACCGTAAGCCTGGTAGGGGGGCACACATGTGCTAGATCTTAGCCAGGGATCACCCTTAGGTAACAATGATTTGGGATACCCTAATTCTGTCCCCTAGTTGAGACTCCACTGTCGGATATAGTTTTAGGTCATACCCAGGACTCCCCCCCCCAAATAAAATAAATAAAAAATAAAAATAAATAAATAAAAATAAAATAAAATTATATATGTTATATAAACCACAACTTCCTTTCATTTCCTTACTGACTGCCAATCACTTGATCTTTTCAACCAAAGCCATCTAGAAGCCTCTTCCATTGCCAATGTTATTGAGTGAACAGCTTTGATTTTTGCCAAACCTTTTACACCTAATTTTGGCAATATTGTAGTCAAATCACGGTACTAATGATATTGCATATTTCTTATCATTTTCTATTATATATGGTATTATACAACCACCTATTTTTTATTCTTTCTTAAAATTCTTAAGTCAGTGAGGCAACAATGTTAGAAACTACTTACAGAAAGTTAAAAATCTGGATAAAGATTAGAAATTCATTTGAAATCTCATACTATTTAGAAAATATATAAATATAATAGATATAAATATAATTTTGTGATGTGTTCTTGTAAGGTGGCATAAGTGTAGATTATTGTATAAGAAGAAAAAAAATATAAGGTTGGATATTTTGAAGGCAATGAAACAAGGAATGTTTCTGTGTGTAATTTCATTTCTTAAATTTTTAAATAACCTTTTCTCTAAAGTGTTACTAGGAAGGAGTCACCAAGACTAAAATATTTTACCAAATCTATTTATTGATGCTCAAAACACTATTTTTAATCTTCATTGCATCATATAGTAAAACAAATACATGATAAAACAAGTTATAATTTGATTGTTTTATAGAGGATGGTACTCCAGATTAGTAAAAGTTTTGCTGCGGTACTGCTCCTAATTGAACCAAAAGCAGTGACAAACTGCTTTTTATGCATGTAAATGATGGGTTGTCAGTGTTAGTAGAGGTAAAAGGAAATGGAATAAATTTCAACAAGGCAATATTTTCATGTCTTTATAAAATGATTGATTAACAAAAGAGAGAAAATACACTAGTATGCATGCAAATATAGCTAAAGATAAAGAAGATTAAAATTTATCCATTAGAAATTGTGTGTGTGTGTATGTGTGTGTGTGTGTGTGTGTGTGTAAAAGAGTTCAGTCACCTGGAGGAAAGATACCCCCAAGCTGGAAACAAGCCCACATGCTGAAAGAAAAGTAAAAAGAGGAAGAAACAGGAAGTGTCCCTGTTGGTTTCAGTTAGTAGGAATGTAAATAGTGTAGTAGGAATGAATATTTATTTTTTGTAATTTTACAAAAATTGTGGCACAAGGCTGAAGGGAAAGTGGGGAAAGGCTGGTACTCAGTAACTATCCTAATCTTAGTTAATAACAATCATGACCCATTCATTCAATACAATATACTCAATCACCATAAGAACTTCTCTCACCTCTCAATCCTTTTTTTGGTATTTTTCCTTTTTTTTTCCAAAAATATATAAAAGTTTATATAATAATGAAAATGATGGGGGTATGGAATGATCTTGAAATCAAAACTAAAGCATGAAACAAAACCAAACTAAAACAAAACAGATATTAGTAGGACCCGTCCACTCCTCAAAATAATGAGAGTGGCTACTGTATTCATTAATGGAGTGGGGAAGGAAAAAGTAAACAGTGAAGTGGAGAAAACAAAGTCTGACTCAGCTGAGATTTAAAAAAAAAGGGGCCAAAAACAAACTGTGGAGGTTGGGAATCTTGACATGGCTCATAACAAAAGAGAGTGTCGGGAAGAACACTTATTCACATTAACTAGGAAAACATAAAACAATCTAACTTAACCAGGGGAGGGTTCACAGGAACTTAAAAGAGACTTAAAAGAGAAAATCAACGGGGCGTTCACCAGGAAAGCTGAACGTGAGGGACAACTGGAATAGGTTAGCAATGGACATCACTCACCATAGTGGTAAGCACTTTCTGACAATTATTGATTGTGGGCCTTCTCAGTTCGCGATATGGTGCCCACTACGTCAACAAGATTCTACTAGCGTAGTTCAGCAGTTATAGGCAATTTTTTACGAACAGGGTCCACCACTCGAGATACTGACCGACAATGACACTGCATTCATGTGCAAACATTTCAAGAATTTTTTGAGTAATTGGGGTGTACATTTGTGGTTCCGGTGTGCCTATGCAGCTGCCGGGAATGGTATAGTAGAAAGAAGTCACCGAAGCATCAAAACCATTGCAGGTAGAAAGCAGTGCTCTATACCGGAGGCGGTTTACTGGTATAACGTTACGCTTAAAGATAAACATTCGCCTACTACTGCACCAGCTGATGCACTTTATAGGTACCATACCCGTGTATGGGGCATCGAGGCTATGTCCCCCATTGAATCTCAGAATATTCAAGGAACATATGAAGTGGGAGACGTCGTTTGGGTGAGATGCACGAGTAAATTTAGAATGGGTTACGTGACTCAGGTTAATAGCCCACAGTCAGTGCATGTTGATGGAGTTCCGCGTTATGTGAAGGACTTGTGTCCCTTTATGGTACATCCTGCTAGCTCCCCTGATGACAGTTCATCTGAAAATGAAGCTTGTGTTGCTCCACCTCTTCGGTGAAGTACCCGGCAAAAGCGACCTGCTCGCGACTATGTTTTGTAATCATGAGATCGGGGGGGGGGGTGAACATCCCCATAGAAGCAAGCAAGCCAGAGTGGCTTGTATCTGGTGTATAGGAAAATAAGGGTCTTACCTTATTAACGTGCGGCATGTGACATCAGCAAGTTTGCTCCGCAAAAATGGCATTACTCTCCCGTCCAGCCATTCTAGCAGTATGTGCAGTGATGAGGGTTTTTTGTACAGTTTGGCATGCTTCCACCAATAGCAAGTCGTGTGCTGATTGGTCAAACTGGAGGAGGCAATTTGCCTGTGTAACCATAAGTTGGATTGGATGGGCAGGATTTAAGTTCTACGTAGAATTGTAGGGCAAGTTTTTCACTTCCGAGTTGTAGGGGTGCTTTGTGAGCCTCTGCATGTAGGCTTTGCACTGGAGAAGTTTTGAAGGTTCCTAAAACTAGTCTTAAGATTTCATTTTGCATAGGGTCTCTCTTGTAGGTGGATGTATTTAGATCTGTAGCATGTCAAGATTCATTAATTGTGATCTATATAATCTTAGTAGGGTTTTTCCAGTTGGCTCCCCATTCTGTGTGTGCCACTGCTCATAAGAGCTGTAGTGCTTTGTTACATTTTGATTTCACGTGTTTAATGTGAGGGATGAAAGTCAACTTTCTATCAAATATAACTCCAAAGAATTTATATTCATCAATGATGAGTTATTTTAGTTCCTTCTAGTTTAATGACTGAGTCATTGTGCATTTTTCTTATTGAGCAGAAGTGCATACACTGGGTTTTTGATTTGGAGAATTTATAAGCATTGTTTATTACCCATTTATTGATCTATTTACCTTCAATTGTAGTTGACATTCTAATAGGTGGCTGTATTTAGATCTGTAGCATGTCAAGAGATCATTAATGAATAGGGCACTGTCTATTCCAAGATTTAAGCATTTAATGATGCTGTTGATTTTTATACTAAAGAGGGTTACCACAAGGATGCTCTCTTGTGGGATTCCTTCCTCTTAGTTGTGGAGTCAGAGAGGATGGATCCAATGAACCTTGAAGTTTCTGTCTGAAAGAAAATTGCTTAGGCGGCATGGTCGTCTTCCTCTTAGGCCCAGATTGTGTAGGTCTCTCATAATGCCATACTTCCATGTTATACGCTTTTTCTAAGTCAAAAAAGATTGCTCCTTATTTATAAAAGCTTCCCTTATGAAGGTCTCTAGATGAACCAAAATAGTTCCTTATAGTTCTTCTTTTCTTAAGGAATCCAGGTTAAAGTTTGGTGATTAGTCTGTTTGATTCTTAGAACCATAATAGTCTGTTGCTGATCATACATTCCATAGCCATGCATAGGCAACTTGTCAGGGTAATAGGATGGTAGTTATCTTGATTTCTACTATCCTTTCTGTTTTTAGGAATAGCAACAATTGCCGTCTGTCTCCACATATCTGGAAATTTATTGCTCGTCTATATAATATTGTAAACCTTTAGAAGATACATCATAGTTTCTTTAGGTAGTTATTTTAAGAACTTGTAATGTATTTCATCTGGACCGATGGCTGTACTGTTGGAGTTTTTTTATCGAGTCCATTGGTTCTGCTTCTGAGTTATTAGATTTGAATTCTAGCTTGACTTTTACAGCATTTTGTTTGATTTTTATGAATTGTTGGTTATTTTGGCTGGATAAATTTTTTGAGTTTTCAGCAAATATTTTTGCAACATTCTTTTTGGCAGTTATTTTGGTATGGTTTGTGGAGAGGTGTTTTAGGGGAGTTGATTGTTGTTTCCCAGAGATTTTGTGAATCATGTCCCAGATTGTTTTTGATTTAGTAGAGGGGTTGAGCTTACTAACATAATTTTGCCATGTGTTTCTTTTGGCTTTCTTGATTATTTTGCGTAATTTTGCTGTGGTGTTTGAATGAGATTAGGTCGGTCTGTTGTAGGTGCAGCTTTAAATTTGTGCAGGAATGTTTGTCGTAAATGGATAGCCTTCTTGCATTCTTCATTGAACCATGGTCTGTTCCGTTTATATGAGGCTGAGTTCTTTGGGACACACTTCTTGACTATATCGATCAGTTTGTTTGTAAAATCGTTGACAGTGTTATTAGTATTGTGCTTTTTTTATCTGGTGTAGGAGACAAGTGTTTGGAATTTTTCCCAGTTTCCTTTGTTTAGCCTCCATTGGGGGAGATTTTCTTCATCAGGATGTAGGCCTTCAATTATGATTGGGAAATGGTTGCTGCCACTTGAGACATCGTTTAGGTTATTCTTGTTTACTTGAGGTTTTCTCTTTTGGTGTCAGTGAGGTTTTCATAGAAAGAGGTGGATTTTTAGAGAACTTGACGCTCTCTGTTTAGGAGATTCTTGGGTGTTTTGAGAGGGTTTTCCTAATTGGAAGGATGATGGTGGTGTCATTTGCTCTTTTTAAGTGGATTTTAATGTAGAGGTTGGATTGTGGGGCTTCCATAATACCCAAACTGTTTAGCTCTTTTAGAAGGGTTGGAAATTTGTCTGGTTTCAGATTTAGTAATTTTTCTATTAGGAGATTGCACTTCTGGCATTCTAGAATGGAAAGGTTTTGGGTAGGTTGTGTTATTGAGTAGGACTGAACTAGGGAAGTGGTCTCTATGATTTTTTATGCCTTTGGAAAAAGGATGTCTTGAGTGTATTTAATTGCACATTTTAGTAGTTTTGTAGCGAGGTGCGAAACGGACAACGGGTCAGCAATAAAAATATGAAGGATTGTCAATCAGATGTAGCGGACCCCACCACATTTATTTAACTTTGATTAGGAATGATGTGAAAAAGGACAAGCAAAGACACTGGAGATCACCATCAAATGTGGCAGTCACATGCAATTTATATTTGACGTAAAATAGCACATAGCAAAAATACAAGACAGAATGTAAAGGTTCAAAACATAACATTTGAATTTATTTGTTTTGATGTACATGCATATAAACTAAAGGTTTGATAAAGTTACGTCACTTAGATTTGGGAAATATTTGTACTGGAGCTCACAAAGTTGAATTAATTATTAAACTGTAGTTTTAGAAGAATAAAGTTCCTGTTGCATGTTAGGAAATGTGAGTTGGAAAAGTTGGTAGAGTTGAAAAAAAAAATAAACACTCTGAAAATGAATGATAAATATGAATTAACTACACTCCCATTAGAAGTCAGTAGGTCTACAATATTAAAACTAATAAGACTGGTAATGAATAGTTCAATGCTCATTTTTTTGCAAAAGGTTACTGGCAAAAAGCTGGAATAGATTATCATGAAAGTTTCCCCCCTCACAGTGTGTTTATTGTCTGTAAGGACTTTAATGCAATTAGCTATTTGACATAATTTATTTGTCCACCTACTTAAATGCCCTTATTATATGTATATGTCCAGCAACCAGAGGGCTATTTTATTACCAGCAAAAACAATGATGTTCCTGAGCAGACTTGCATTTACACAAAAAACACTTCAAATAAAATATTGATTATGGCTGTATGGATATAAACTTTGCCACAAATTGCAATTCTGCATTAATTAATGTAAAAACACATTTAAATGAACAATTCAAAATGGCTGATCTTGGACAGCATTTTACTTTCTAGTTATACAATTTACTTTTAAAAATAACTCCATAGAGATGAACTCAACAAAATATATAGAAAAGCTTCTAGCTAAATTTGGAATGCAACATTGTAAACCTCAATCAACACCTTGTGAAATAGATATCAATATACTAGACAAAAGCAATGCTGAGCCTACAGACAGGAAATATTACCAAGAAATAGTTGGTAGCATATTATAACTGCAACACATCCAGATATATGTTATGTGGTAACAAAATTATTACAATATTCAGCAAACACAACCATGGATCATTTGATAAGAGCCAAACAGGTCTTATGTTATTTAAAAGGTACAAAAACACACCGTATACTGTTTAATAAATCTACTAAGTCCCTAAGTTTAAAAGGCTTTTATCATGCTGATTGAGGAAATTCAAAAGATTGCTGAAGTATTACAAAGTGTGGTTTCCAATTATTACCAAACAGTTTACAGATTTTGTTGAAAATGAAAAAGCAACCTACAATAGCGTTGTCAACATGTGAAGTGGAATATATGCCACTAGCAGCTGCAATACAAGAAGTAAAATTCCTTATTTAATTATTGAACACCATGATTAATTCAAATGAAAATGAGCAAACTACTGTCTATTGTGATAATCAAAGTATCATAGTTCTTGCTAAAGACCTATCTATCACCAACATTCAAAACATGTTGACAAAGTACCACTTTATAAGGACTGAAATTCTAAATGGTACAATAAAGTAAGACCAAAATGTCACTGATTTACTTAGTAAGTAAATATTGTTGCCTATTGGCAAAGTAAAATTAAATAAATTCTTTAATGCTCAAAATGGAGCACAATTCTAAAATTCTTGCTTGTCCCTATTTTGTTCCCCCAATTTTTTCTCCCCACCACATTACTTATTTTCTCCATCTTTATTCCTTTTGTAAGTAAAAAGTGATTAAAAAAATTTTGAAATATCAAAAGATAAAAAGATATGAAAAAATAAAAAAAAATGTTTTAAACACTGCAAAACAATTGTAAATATTTATGTGTATCTTTGTTTTTCTGGTTCCATAAGGAGAGGGAAATGAGTACATTCATGGATTGATTGAGGAGGGGAGTTGGTTCCAAATTCATTGAGGAATGAATGCAAAAACATCTCCCACCCTGTTATAGTGGAACACACCTATTCTATAGTTAATAGACTCTCCCACCTATAATAAGTAGGAGTAGTAAGAGTAACGAGTCGGTCGGTCATTCAGTGAGTGAGTTGATGTCGGACGACAGTTAGTCAGATACTAAAGTATCAGTGATCACAACTAGATTACTCTGCGTTATACCTATTATATCAAGTTCCTAACGTTTTGTACATCGAACCTATTTTAGGACCAACTTAGTACAAATACAAGCCTCCACTGTGAAATCACTCCACAACAATAATTTGGCCATAAGGATTCGAACTCATACGGAGAAAGAAAAAATATGTTTGCCACAACATAATTTGGCGACGAGAGATTCGGATTCATATGGTGGAAGAGGAAAAAAACAATTTGTTCGCCACAGTATTATTTGGCGACGAGGGATTCGGATTCATACGGTGGAAGAGAAAAAAAAATTTGTTTGCCACAGTATTATTTGGCGACGAGGGACTTGGATTCATATGGTGGAAGAAAAAAAAAAATTCACTCGCCATAACATTATTTGGTGATGAAATTCGTACTCATACGGAGGAAAAAGAAAAAAATTTGCTTGTCACAATAATTTCGGCGACAAAATCTCGGATTCACACTTCCAAAAAAAAAAAATCTTGGCAAATTTTTTCGAAAGCCAAGACATCAACTTAGTGACAAAAAAATCTGTTGTATTCTCAACTGAGAAAAGAATATTTTTTCTCGATAATACAGTTTGCTCAAATAGGTCACGAATTGCAAATCTGTAGGACCCCCCACCACCTCTACAATATTTAGGCATTGTGTAAATTTTTGCGAAGATGAAGGAATGCAAAAATATATTCCGGGAATTTTTTAAGTTCCAGTCGGAACAACAGATGACAATATTACAGCAACAAAGAACAGTCCAGATGCAGCTACAGGAGGAAACTTTCAATAGACAAATGCAATTTCAACAAAAAATGGAACAGATGCATAGGGAGTTTCAAAACAAAATTCTGGAAATAACTGAGAAGAGGAAAGAGAAAAATCTACAAAATGATTCTTTCCAAAAGAATACAATATGGAATTCAATTGAAATATTCACGTACAGTCCAGATGAAGAGATAACTTTTGAGGAGTATTATAAAAAATATACGGACGTGTATAACGAGGACTACCACTCATGGTCTGAAGGAAAGAAAGTTAGACTTCTTTTAAGCAAATTAGGAACTGCTGAGCATAACAAATTGGTAAACTACATTTTACCGAAAAAAACTAGCGAGTTGACATTTACCGAGGTGGTAAATATATTAAGTGAATTATTTAGTAAAAAGACATCTTTGTTTCACAAGAGGTGGAAATGTTTGAATCTGATGAAAGATGACGAAGAAGACTATATAACGTATGCAGTCAATGTGAACAAGCATTGTGAAGAATTCAAGCTGGCAGAGTTAAGCGCAAACAATTTTAAGTGCTTAGTGTTTGTTCAGGGGCTGGTATCGGAAAGAAACGCAGAGTTGAGAAAATTAGTACTGACAAAATTGGAAAGCAATCCAAGTCTTACGATACAGAAGTTGGCAGAAGACTGCACAAGATATGTTAGCGTAAAGAAAGATTCGAAAAAGATAGAACAGTCTGGCGTTTCGCATGTAAGGAAAATACGCTACAAAAAAGAAAGTCAGTCTACCAAAAAGAATTCTAAAATTGTAGATTATCAAGCAAAAAGTGAAATACCAGAGAAAAATAAACAAAAACTCCCGAAGCCATGTTTTGCTTGTGGTGAACTACACTGGTACAGATATTGCGATTTTAGGAATAAAAAATGTTTCAACTATAAAAGAGTGGGTCATAAAAGCTTGCACTGCAGGTCAAAAAATGAAGACAATAAAATAAGAAAATTAAAGTCCAACGAGGTGAACAATGGAATAGCCAAAAAATTTGTTACCGTCGAAATAAGTAATAAAAAAATAAAAATGCAACTTAACACTGGTTCCGACCTATCTATCATAAATTTGCATACATGGAAGAAGTTGGGGAAACCAACGTTAATAAAGACAATGAAAATCGCGAGGTCAGTGATGGGAGAAAAAATACAATTTATTGGCAAATTTGTTACAAACGTCATGTTAAATAAAAAAACGCGAAAAGCTAAACTATTTGTCATAGAAAATACCACAAACTTACTTGTTACGAATTGGATAACAGAATTCCAATTATGAGATCTACCGATAAATTCTTTCTGTTACAAAGTAGAAAGTTTAAACTATGACATCCAAAAATTAGTAAAGGAAACATTTTCTACTGTTTTTTCTCCAGGTTTGGGAACGTGTACCAACATGGAGGCAAAATTCCAGCTAAAAGAAAACACTCAGGCGGTATTCAAAAAGAAAAGGAATATGCCGTTTGGCTCAATTGAACAGATAGATAAAGAATTGGACAGATTAGAGAAAACCGGTGTATTTAAAAAAGTTGAGTATAGTGAATGGGGAACACCGACGATATATGTGAAAAAAAAAAAGCTCTAGAAAGTAAAGATGAAGCCAACACCGAGAAAAACTGAGGAGCGAGTTATGTACAACCAAGGACATGCAGTATTATTAAATGATTTAAGTCAACTGAAGTCACCACAGAAAATGTTAAGAAGCAGAAAAGGGAAGCTAGAGGCTGAACAAATAGAACCACAAGGAGAACCTACAGAAACTGTGACTCCATCCTTAAGAAGCTCAAAGCGGAAGGTTGTTTCTGGTAACACTATGGAGGTACCAAAAAATAGAAAAGCAGATTGGCAATATGATGCACTTGGTGAAAGGTGAAAAATTCACGAGCAGTAACCAGATCAGACAACGTTTTTCAGATGTGGTTGACAGCAGTCCCGCGGAAAAAATGCCGATGGAGGTGATTTTCGATACGTTTGATCTAACAACGCCAGCAACAATTTTACCTGAGGTACGCCGATCCAGGAGAAAAAGAAAGGCTATTGATCATTTAAAAGTGGATCCAAAACGTAGGCGATACTCTACGATGTTGCTAAAAAAAATTAATTTTTTTTTTTGTTTTTTCTTCATATTTCCTGTAAAAAATAAATAAAGAAAACTGTTTACTCCTATGGTGTAAAGTTTTAGGAGGGGGGGGGTGTATAGTGGAACACACCTATTCTATAGTTAATAGACTCTCCCACCTATAATAAGTAGGAGTAGTAAGAGTAACGAGTCGGTCGGTCAGTCAGTGAGTGAGTTGATGTCGGACGATAGTTAGTCAGATACTAAAGTATCAGCGACCACAACTAGATTACTCTGTGTTATACCTATTATATCAAGTTCCGAACGTTTTATACGTCAAATCTATTTTAGGACCGACTTAGTACAAATACACCTCCACAGTCCCATTTTTATAGCTGTTTTATAGTGCCAAAACATAACATCATTTTTTTTGTGTGTAAATCATTCATGACTGTAACTTTTTGTATATATTGTTTGTTCTTAAATTATTTTGTCCTATTCTTTTCTTTCTCTTCTTATTGTTTATTGCAAACTTTGTCATTTCTGTTTGTTGATTTCACTTCCACAACACAAAGAAAAATCACAGTCCCATTTTTATAGACTGTTTTATAGGTGCCACCTAAAAAATTTTGAAAACCTGACTTAAGTGTAAGCGTTCTGAAAGTAAAGGATCTTTGTCGAATCACAATGCGTGTAACCAGTCAGAAAAAAAAAATCACTCTCTAACAAACAGAAAAATAACTCACTCTCAAAATGCCAGAATTTTCTGTCTCCGAATCGAGAACACCAACTGCTTTTATCGGCAGAACCTATTTTTCATTCGTCAACAGCTGGGATAGGATGCTCCGTAATTTGCATATCAAAATACTGTTATAGCGACTCCTGTTTCTTTTTCGTCACTTTTTCCGTCGTAGAATACACATGACGCGTTGTCACTTGGTTTGACAAGGTAAGTTGCCGTTTTCTTCGCTACAAGATTTTTGCTGACTACTTTTTGGTAATGTTTCTTCGGCAGATCGCACACAAAACACGAACTTTTTTCCGGGGTACCTGATTATCCCTTTCACTACACTGACTTAACCAAGTGAGAGTAATTCCACACTTTAAATGTTAGAATTATGTAGTTTTTAATGAGTAATTCATTATTTTTATGCTTAATATTATTTATATTATTTTAATATTTAGAAGATTTTGAAGAATGCATTTCATTATATAGCATTATTCTGAAAAAGATCATATGGCAATTATTTTCCCCTATATAATGGTTGGGACAAATATTTAAGGAAAATATATTTCAGTTTGATTATTAATACCCTAGCATATAAAAAAGTAAAGGAAGCTGATGAAAAAAGAAACTTCAACAATTTTGTAATCTAGTTCTTACCTCAGAGCAGAAATGATTTTCAAATGCTGCAGTTGTATTTCAGGAGTGACAGGCTTCAATAAAAGGTTTGGTAGTTGTTGTTGAAGATGTCTAGACAATTTCCCAATGTACAAAAACTCTACTATATCATAGAAAATGGTATGACGAGGTACATCTGAAGTCAAAAAATATTGGAGTACATATTTTGTAATATGAAAAAAAAAATAAACAAACTTCCAATTTTCTGCTTTATTTTATTTTAGTTTGGTTTAAATAAATACAAGAATATGCAAACTTTTTGTGGTAAGATGCTAATTAAATCTATATTATATCTAAGAATCAAATCACATTTGTTCTATATATACATTCTGAAGGAAGCTAAATAATAGTGCAAAATATTACATTAGAATTGTTTACATTGTCAAAATGTTTACAAGAGGGGTAGGGAATATGAGAAAACATTTGTATTGTAGCTAGTGAAAAAATTTGTATTGTAGTTGCAGAACTAATAAAAATTTCTTTCATATTTTTCATTTATAATTTTATAATTATAATTTTTCTTTAATTTCTTAATTAGAGGTATTCACTTTTTAAGCACTTAAAACAACTGAAGGTCTATTCCAAATATAAAACAATAAAAGTTAGCATCATAAGAATTATAAAAATTAAACATTTGGAAATTCAAACTTCATAAAATTTTATCTTTTGATGTAACACTATTTGGGTTGCTGGTAATTAATAATAATAAGGGCAACTTGGAATACCAATGAAAACAAGATAATAATGAATAACTTAGCATGAAAAGGGTTAAAAAATATAAAGAAAGATAGACTGATAATAAAATCATTCCCAGAGAATCGAGATATATACAATAGACCAGATAACTGTCTAAAAGGAATTCTCAGTTTGTGCGAAAAGGTCAAGTGTTAATAATTTTCGGCAAACAATGCCTGGATCTGACATGTGAAGAATTGGGTTAAACCAATTGAATTTATTTTGCCAAAATGTTGGAATGAAAAACAGTAAATTGAACACCTGCAGGATGGTGACCTTTGGCTGAATGAATTGTCACCATAATGGGAGTTGCAAAAATTTCCCTGGGGAAAGTGTCTCTTGGGTCAAAAGTGAGAAAGCCAATTGTTGTGTCAATTCACTTATGAAATAATAGCATTTGAAACCATAATTTTTTTTTAATTAATCTTTGACCAAAAAGGTGACAGGTGCAGAAGAGCAATCAAGGAAGGATGAGGGGCTGCCTGCACCAACTGAAGGGCAGCAGGCATAGAAAAGACATTAAGGCGGTTGAAGGAGCTGCTCATGCCCACTAGAAAGCAATGGTGGAAGATGGTAATAAGAGAGAGTAGAAGTAGCCAGGCAGAGCGATGCCTGCACCCATCTCCCATGAAAGAAGGAGAATTCCCCAAAATTATGAATTAATTTAATTTCTCAAGACCAAAATCAATAGACTTTCACCGAAACCCTGCCCTGCACCGGTTTCTAGTTGGAGTCCATAAAAATGAATGTGTGAAAGCCATTCAGACAATTAAGAGTTGGAGTTGCAGTTGAGAGTTGACAGCTGAGAAGAGAAACAGCAGAGGTCACTAAGAGATTCCACAACTCCTACTGAACACAAGTACCTTGAGCCAAACTTGCCAAATCAATAAAACAAATTTTGCTAACTCTGCAAGCCAAAACTTACCAGCTAAGCCAAGTATTGTGTCCATTTTAGGAAGAGATTGGGTTTGCAAACACAACTACTAATGAACCATTGTGCGCAGTATTGATGTAAAAATAGTAATTATTTTTTATATATATTTCGAGTGCTATTTTTTCTCCAGTTTTAATGTATGACTTCATTCAACCAGCCCAACACAAAGATACTTGCAACGAATTGATCTTGGCCTCCTTATAATCAAATCAATCACAACGTGGGATAAGGCAGGTCAGGATTGAAGGGATCACTCCATTGATCAAACCAGGATCCACCTCGGGCTAACCACAACAAAAGGTTACATCTGTTGCCATTCATTGTGAACCGGGATTGAGCCTGAATTGTTACATTGATATTTTTTTTAAATCATTACTATTATTTAAAAGTTTCCCACAATCAAAAAACCAATGATATGAGGAAAAAATTAAAACAGCTTTGATATAAAAAGACAATAACTGCTGATCCAGCATATAAAAAATTTTATGAAGTAAAAAAGAGAATCTTTTTAGAAAATGTTTATCCTAGGTACCTCCACAGATTCATGATACCTAAGGTTTAAAATGAATTTTTAAAAATGAAAAATCTTTTTTGGAGCTTTTATTTTAGTTTTAATTTGAAGCTAATAGATTAAATTGGATATTTCCAATAAGCAAAATACTTGAAATTGATAAGGAGTTTACATTTTGAAATTGCTAAAATGGCTGATTTTAGTACCATTTTTGGCAATCTTCCATAACAATGTAAAAAATTCTTTCAAAAATAACATATTTTTCTGAAATTTGATTTGAGGAATATTAGCTGATTTAATGTTTAATTAATCTGATTTGAAACAAATATTTACTTTTAGTTTAAAAAATGAAAACAATTCTTGTAAAAATTCATTATTCATCGAAAAAAAATTTTCTTAAGACAATAAAACCCATAATATATCTTATTCATAAAGGCAATTAAAAGAAGCCCACAGGAAGTACTATTTTTGACTTTACCAATGTGACAGTTCCCACCACAATAGGCACATATTTGTGGCTGCACTTAATAAATGTAAATGTGTCCTCGAAGGAGCTAAGTCTCAGTTTGTTAAGAGAATAAGGCACTGTAACAACTTTGGTTCTTGTGATTACGACAAAATCAAAAACAAACAATACACATGCGCAAAATTAAAAATATAAAGTTGCGACAATTTACTCATCGCACCCTGTAATGTACTAAATAAGAATTCCTCCTCTCTTCAACCAATTTGAGGTGTTAACATCTTCTGCTGATAAAGCTGAATGCAGGGCTTTTTCACAAATTGAAAAGTTACAGTGTTTCTGGGCAAATTTTTGATCTGATCCAATCTTTCTTATCAAATCATGAAATGAAAATTATCCTGAATGGCCACTCTTCTAAATCCTTTTTGCAGTAATGCAGACATCTCCCAAGGCTGTATACTTGGTCCTACTTTGTTTTTAATTTTCATTAATGATCTTATAGATGGCATTAGCTCTCAACTTGGTATCTATGCTGATGACACAACCATTGACTCCTGTCTTGATACTAAGTCTGATTGATCCGATAAAGTCAAATTGACAGCTGATATCAAAAACAACCTTCAATTTGTGGTTAATTGGAACAAAAGATTGCTTGTTAATTTTAATACCACCAAAATAAAACTGCTATCTATTAATCATCTGAAATACTCCTTTCTGCCTTCCATCACCATGGCTTATGCTAATCTCCAGGAGAGTGACACATTACACCTTCTCAGGGCTAACATTCTCAGTTGACAAAGGTGGAAAGACTATATTTAATCCATTGCTAAGTCAGCTGTGAAGAAAGTTGGTTCAATGTATCGTGTTAGACAATTTTTCCCCTGAATCTCTCTTTCACATTTATAAGTTCATGCTTAGAATATTATGCTACATATGGTCTGCTATATATTTAGAGATTCTTCATAAAATCCAAAGAAAATTCAGCAATATTATTGGTTTTCATCTGGCATTTCGGCTTCAGTCACTTTTACAGCATTGACTCCCTGTGCCTTTTCTATAAATATTTTCATGGCAACTGTTCAGATGAGCTTTTCATCAGGGTACCTAGACTTTTTGAATTTAAGCATAGACTGGCGAAAAGGTCTCACCAATTTACAGTTGAGTTGGTTAGATGTAACCATGAGTTCTATGCTAACAGTTTGATGATGAGGCTCTGAAGGCTGCCATATAGAAAGACAATAGCCAAATCTGTGGTGATCTTGTCAAATGCTTCCAGGTTTCCGATGAAACAGATTTCACCTGCACTGCAAAGGGAAAGCATATTAGTTGAGCAAGCCAACAAGCAAGAAGTGACAGCCTGTTTCGATACTGAAATGTACTTGTATTTCATTGATTGCTCACCATTGATGAAAAGTGGGTCCTGTATGACACTCCCAAGCATACCAGACATTGGTTGTCACCATGTGACCCAGTGCCTTACATCATAAGACTACCTCTACACCCACATAAGATCATGCTCTGTATCAGGTAGACTAGTCAACAAGTAGTGAACTATGAGCTGCTACCAATAAGCCAAGCCATCCCTGCAGAGCTGCACTTGCATCAGTTGGAATGTGTATAAACAGGTGCTGAAGTAGAAGGAGCCAGCACTGCTTAATAGCAAGGGTGTACTGGTTTTTTATGACAATGTCAGGACTGATGTGGCACAAATGGCTAGAGATACCATACAGCGTCTTGGCTGGCAGACATTCTACCATCCACCTTACTCCCCAGATCTTGTGCAAACAGATTACGTTGTGCAGCTGGAGCCACATTGGCAAAAGGTTTTGGATGCCGATGGAGATTACTTTGAGGACTAATGATATATCAAAATTGCTGTATACCTGCTTATTCTAATAAGACAAAAACAGCAATGACTTTTTTGGTTACCTTGTACAAAACAAATATACTGGATTTAAACAGATTTTCATACATTTCTAAAACTAAAATCATAAAAACGACTTACCATCCAAGGTTAACAATCTCCAAAAGTTACTTTTACCACCAAATTTGGCAGGAGTTTCATCCAAGTTGGCTAAATACTAAAAGAGAACAAAGTAAAAAAAAAGTTTGATAAAAGTGAAATGTATATTTCAGTCATTTTCTTATTGTGAAAACAGTTTAAAAATGCATCACAGATCATTTTAATGAACAAATGTTGTAAAGATAATTTTGAATTCATTTTAAGAATAAAGAACTTTCCATGGCTTAATAAAGAGAAATGTTTCAGTTACATACATGAAAACTGATTTTTCAATAAAGCTATATTAAATGTACACATAACTGTGGGAACAACATGGATCCTGTCAAGCTTGACCCCCACCCCAGCAAAAAAAAACTAACTTAGGTATGAATGATGCATGGAGTCAGTCATGGATGGATATCACCCATAATAACAGCAAAAATTACTTGATGCTAATCTATTATGGCCCCACTTAATTTGAGGCTTTGGTAGGATTCAGTAAGTGTAATTCACTAGAGGCCCTATTTTTTCAATGAGAACCACCAGCTGAATTCCTCACCAACAATGACAGTATATATCAAAGCAAAACTGTTTAAGGATATTTTGAATCTGATTTCAATGCAAACATGTCCTCATGAGCAAAGGTATAGTAGAGGGATGCTATAAGGACAGTGAGAGAATTGCTGTTAAGAAGCAGTGTTTGATAAATGAGATGTACTGGTACAAAATTACATGAAAAGACAATACATCACACCAATATTATCCATGACTACCAATTCTGAGGAATTCAGATATCACTCCCACCTGAACATGAAAAGGCGCTAGTGACGTATGAAGTGGAAGATGGCATGTAGGTAAAGGTCGCATTCAGCCAATGTACTTCTAAGTATGATGTCACATTAAGATCAGCAGCCTGCACACAATCCTGACAGATGAGATGCCATTCCACCTAAAGGACATTCAGCCATTCATGATCGAGTGACACCAGTAATCCATCTATAGAAAATGATTGAGATTGGACAGAGAGCATCTCAGAAGAAAACGAACTGAGGATATCTAATGATTGTTTTGAAGATAACTCATCCAGAGGTAATGACTGGTCCACTGGGAAAGATCACCAGACTTGCTTCTCCAAGCAAAATACTCATATGTTGTGTGTGTTTTTTACCAAAAGAGAAAACCTAAATTCCCTCTCTAGTTTTCTTTCACAGCATCTCATGCAACCTTTGTTTGACCAATCCTGGGCATCTTCAGGCTATATAAGCTCTTCCTGTTTTTTTTTTGAGAGAGGCATGTTTTTTTTTAGTGACCTGGTAGCTGAGTTCTGAAATGCACAAATCTTTTAAATATTTTTCTGACACAAAAGTATATACAATGATGTTATTGTGATAAGTTTGTTTGTAATTTTATTATGCAATCATGTCACTCTTAAAATTACACCTTATTGTGAAAACTTTACAAAGTAGTATTTGGAAACTTTTTCAATGTCAAAAATATTAAATACACCAGACTGTAATCATATATATACTTATTATAAAATCCAGGTTGTATGTGTGTGTGTCTGTTCGTTTATATATTGGATTGGATTTCCTACATTTTTCAACCGATTTCAACAAAACTTCACAGGACTATGTAAAATTACCTTGCGGTGGTTCTGACAGTGCCAAAAATTGGAAAAACACAATTGTTTTTGCACGAAATCAATTTGAAAACACGATTAAGAGGCATCACTGTCGTGAGAATGAAAGGGGGCAACTCATATCAAGTTATACTTATTATAAAACCCAGGTTGTTTGTGGGTGTATGTCTGTGTTCGTTTATATATGAGATCAGATTTCCTACATTTTTCAACCGATTTCAACAAAACTTCACTTTTTTTTTTGGCAGGTAGTGTTTCTTATTGTCTTGCACACTTTTTTTCTTTTATTTTACATTCAGAATGCTTTAAAAATTCCATTTACAAGACAATTGTTTATAATAAAATTCTATTCAATCAGTAGACTCATAACGATTGAAAACAATGTTTTTGTTTGAGTTTGACCAATTTGTAAAAAACACAAAAAAAACAAAAAAAAACCTAATTAAGACATACGTGACTGTCAACCTTAAACAATAATCTTTGTCAATTTTATCTTTCAGTCCTTATGATGGTCGATACTTGATCTATCTCTTACTTTTACATCCCCGGGCAACGCCGGGCTCTACTGCTAGTAATGAATATACTTAAATTGTCAATATTTTGGTAAAATTAGTCAACTTCTAAGAATAAGAACATTGAATACCAATTTTTTTTGCAGTTTAATTATAAGTGTAATTCAAAGTTGATATCAAAAGACTTTTTTGAACATTTCCTTAATAGCGTTCTTATAATAGATAGAAAAGTAAACACTTTTTATACTTAGTTTATGAAAGGTTTGAATGAGTGGATACACTAGTTCCAAAAAAGAAATCTTAAAAGAGCAGATAAAATGGACATTTAATTTTAAGCAAATTTTTTTCTACCAAAGCTAGTTTATGACTGCAGGCTTAATTAACCCAGTCTTAGATGTGTCATACTTGAACAAGTATAAATCACTTGAAGAATGCATATACTTGTTTTAAAACACTAAGGAAGCAATAAAAAAATAAAATACTACCTGCATGTAGTCTTTCAATGTTATAACATTTACTTCATCAGTGATTCTATTATAGTGCTCCTGCATGGAATCTCGAAGTATATTCTCATAGAAAATGCGATTTCCCATCATCTTTAATGAATCTTCAGTTGCCTGAAATTTATTTATCACAAGATATGGTAGACTTAGACAGTAGTATAAAAAACAACTTCAATATTGTTTTCTCTTAGTTCATGTAAAACAAAAATGTTTTTCCTTAACAACAAAGGAATTTTATGAACCTTCTGTTAGAACAGTTCATATAAATCAATTACTTAGCAACAAAAGAAATTTACTTTAAAAAGTTCACAATTCAAAATGGTTCAAAGTTGGAAGTCAAAATAGGATGAGAAAAGCTTAACCTATCTCAGGTAAAGCTGCTTTTCTGGGTCCTTTTAACAAATATTCAGATTTTTGGGATAGGTGCTCTTAAATTTGGGATCAACTGTCAGGTTTTTAAAATGTGATAAACTCATGTCTACTCATATGTTTTGAAAAAAAATGTATATCAAATTTAGAAGATTCTTCTTTTTCTTCAACAGCAACAATAATAGTAATAGTAGTAATAGCCTTTTATCATCCCAGGTTACTGAGTTCAACTGAGTGGTCAAATCTTTTCTCCCAGATGATTGCCTTTATATGCCAGATATAGTTAATCCTTTCAGCAGTAGAGATGATACATACAGAGGCAACAATCCTTTGTCTACATGCCAAGGTGGTCTTTTCTTTTCAAACCTTGCAGTTAAAATTTCTCCTCTTATATAGCAATATGTGGATCAAAACTGGCTCATAAACCAACTCCTTAAAGAGGCTATACTTCTTATCTCTGTTGGCTAAAAATTTAAGACTCACTATCAAATTAAATCACTCCCATTTTCAATTCAAAAGTGGCTGGTTTTTGACAAAATCAAAGCCAAGGACATCCTGAAAAATTTGGCCACAGAAAGTTTAAGCTGTCTGTCTTCATTTTGACATGTTTTTTATGATACCCACTGGGAGACTCTTTTTTTTCAAATCTTTACACATCAATTTTTATTCATGTTTTTCTTTTTTATAAACTGTCTGACTTCATTTTGGCAATTTCTTTATAACATTTAGAACTTCATTTTTTAAAATCTTTAGACATCAATATTTTTTTATATAAGCCATCTGTACAAACTTGAGAAATTTCTAACTGGGGAAAAATTGTATCCATGACTGGGACAGATACTCTTATATTTGACCAACATGCCATTATAAAAATACTTCCAGGTTCAAGTATCACAGAAACTCTGGCATTCAACATGTGTTTACATATATCAGTAAACAACATGGAAATATTAAACAGATTTATGTGGTATTTGACAGATATTGTTATGATAATAATATTAAGGTTATAAGTGAGCCCTTTTCCTTTTACACTGTTGTAAGCGATAATGAAGTCAGTGAATAAACATGCCTTAAAACCAACTACACATGCCTGAATTATTGCAACCCATCCACGCTCATAATTAAGGCATGTAACACCTTTATTATATAATATGGTATCAGAGATGGATTTGCTGTGTTATTTGAAGAATATTTAATTCAATACTCTGCTTCTTTTCATTGTATTTGCCTAAATTTGCATTTTCTTTCTTGCTTCTTCATCACTCACCAACTCACTCACCAATAATGGAAAAATTGCCTGAAGCTAAACCATTCAAATTCAACCAGGAAAATTTGTCTGAAACTTGGAGTAGATGGAAAGAGGAACTAATATTATTTTTAAAGGCAACTGAAACCCAGAAAAGTCCAAACTTCCACTTTACTAACATGTATAGGAGCAAAAGGAAGAGAGATTTTTCCACATTCAGCTTCGAAAATAATGATGATAAAGTGAATATTACAAAAGTAATTGTGAAATTTGATGTTTATTGTGAACCCAGAAAATTTTTTACTTACAAACAAGCAAATGGTCAGAGATTCGATGGCTACATGATGGAACTACATTGAAAATTGAGCAACTGTGAATTCAGGGACTTATGCAACTCCTTAGTAAAAGATATTCTAATAGTTGATCTAAAGGACTTGTGTCTCACAGAACACCTACTTAGGGAACCAGATTTAACACTGATGTGGGAAATTCAAGCTGGTCAGGCTGCTGAAGAAACAAAAAGGCAAGTTAAAGAACTCACAAATTCTGAGACCCCAGAAAGGGATATTTCCCTCATAAAACACAAAAATAAAAACAGACGTGGAGCACACTTTCAGCAGATTCACCAAAATGCTGACAAATATGTCAAACAATGCAGCAAACAGTTCTACATAAACTCCTTCAAATTCTGTGCCACTTCCCACTTACGTGGACAATATGCAGCAGACAACAAGCGATGCACAAAATGTAACAGCAAAGGATACTTTGCCATCTGTTGTCACTCATAAAAATCAGTGCGACAAATAGAAATATATACTGACTTATCTGATTCTGACTCAAATCCAGAGCAATCAAAATTTTCCCTAGACATGATCAAAGTCAAGGATCCCTACCATGTAATTCAGTTTTCAAATGAATTGCATAAATCTTCCATTAACTCAATCAACTCTGATAAGAAAGCTAAACCCTGGACTGTAAATCTTGACACTAATGGTTCTATGGTTAATTTTAAAATTGACTCAGGTAAATGTAATTCTCAAAAGAATATGCAACAAGCTTCACCAGCATCCATAACTAAAATAATTCTCAGTCACTCTCACTGCCTGCAACAACACTAGCATTCCAGTTCTAGGCAAATGCATAGTCTCTGTAACTTACAAAAATGTAATTTCTCCAGTTAAGTTTATAATCACTAACAAATTCTCAAGCAGTTCTTGGTGCTGATACGTGTAAGAAACTTCAACTGATCAAAAGGATTTTCAATATCAAAGCAAATCTACCAGAATTTCTTGGAAAATACCAAGATTATTTTGGTAAAATTGGAACTCTGGTCACAACATACCACATAACTGTTGACCCATCAGTTTCCCCTGTGATCAATCCTCCCAGAAAGATCCCCTTTGCATTGAAAAAAAAGAAGCAGCACTGGATATAATGACCAAAATGGACATCATCAAACCAGTCAGTGAACCTACCAAATGGGTAAACTTGCTAGTGATTGTTGAAAAGCCAAATGGCACTCTATGCATTTGTCTTGATTCCCACAATTTAAACAGAGCAATAAAGCAGGAACATTTTCAATGTCCTACTGCAGAAGAAATATTTGTTAATATGCATGGTGCTAGATACTTCTTAAAGATTGATGCATGTAATGGCTCTTGGCAGATTCCTGTTGACAAGAGCAGCTCAAACTACTCACTTTTAACTCTCCCTTTGGTTATTACAAATTTACTTGCCTTCCATATAGAATTTATAGAGCAAGCAAAATATTTCATATTGAAATTGGCCATGTGATAGAAGGAATTGAAGGAGCGAGAAACATTCAGACCTAGAAGAACACTACCAGAGACTGAAACTGGTATTTGATTGTATCAGGCAACAGGGTCTAAAGCTTAATAAAAACAAATGTGAATTTCTCGCTACTGAACTAGTTTATTTGGTACATAAAATCCCCACAGAAGGACTCAAACCTGACTCCTCCAAAATAGAAACAATCAAAAAAAGGCCAAATCCTAAAAACAAAGAAGACTTGTAATATTTTTTAGGCATGTGAAACTATGTATGCAGATTTATTTCAAACTACTCCAATGTCACTGCTCCACTCCAAACACTACTCTAAAATAATGTTGAATGGTCTTTTGATCAGCCACAAAAAGAAAGCCATCAATAAATTGAAAGACTTGATCACAAATCAACCCTTACTACAGCTCTATAATCCTTTGCTCCCAATAAAAATCTCAAGAGATTCAAGTAAACTTGGGTCGTTGAACAAGAGAGTGAGAGGGGCTGAAAACACATAACATATGCATCGCGTGCCACCTCTTTAGCTGAGCAGAACTATTGCCCTTTGGAACGAGAAGCTCTCAGAGTTTTATTTGGCTGCAGAAGATTCCATGAATTTGTGTATGGACATGACTTTGAAGTTGAAAACAACCATAAGACTGTTGTCAATCTTCAAAAAGTCACTTACCAAACACCACCACTCATCCAGCGATTCATGTTGGCACCCTCAATTACATCCAAGGGAAAAATGCAGTAGTTCCTGACACACTATCATCATGTATATATTTAGATGACTGCACAACTGAAATCTCCACTGAAGACATGGAAGGTCATGTACACCTGATCAACAAATCACAAGTAATGACTGACAAGAAACTCAACACTTACTGTAAAAAAACAGCAACTAATGAGTCACTAAAACTCCTAGCTAGATGTACTCTTTATGGTTGGCCTGAAGAACAATAAGTACAACCATCAGTAAAATCGTTCTATAATAACAGACAGGACATTTTAATGCTAAATGGTTTACTGTTAAAAGGGAACAGAATAATCGTCCCAAATGACCTCCGTGGAAAGGTCCAAAATATCATTGACTCAGGACACCAAAACATTGAGTAGTGTCTCAACCAAGAGAAAGAACATGTTTACTGGCCTGGCATTACAGCCAAGATCAAAGATATGGTAGGCAACTGCAGCACCTGCCTTGATAAATGCAACCACAACCTGCTGAACCAATTATACTCCATGAAATTCCTGAATCACCATGGACCAAAATTAGCATTGACATCTTTGAATTACACAAAAAATGTATGTGATTGTTGTTGATTATACCACCAAGTTCACAGTCTTCCAGACAAACAATCTTCCCATGGTCATCATGAATCTCAAGAGCATGTTTACAAAATTGGCATTCCACAAATTGTAATCGGTGACAATGGCTCTGAATTTAACTCAAAAGATTTCAAAATATTTGCTAAATATTGGTATTTCCAACATGACACATCAAGTGCTCTATACCCACAATCCAATGGTCTTGTTGAGTGCACTATCCAAACTGTTAAATGCACTCTGAAGAAAGCAATGAAAAGTGACCAAGCTATTCTTGCCCTACAAACTACTCCATTTAATGATGCACCATCACCAGCAATACAACTCATGGGTAGGAATCTCCAAACAACCCTGCCTCATATTGAACATCACCACCAAAATAAACAAAAAGATCCACCAATTACCTCAGCTTGGACTCTACCTGAACTCAAATCTGGTGATATATAGTACAGATACACTCAGATAAAAAATGGGAAATGAAAGGAAGAGTGCTTAACAAACTAATGTATTTCTGCTCCTGTTTGGTAGAGAACAATAAAGATGTCAAAATTAGACATAATCAATGTCATCTGCTCAAGACAAAAGAGAGAATTTTTATTAACTCAGATATCAACTATGAAAACATCGTCCCAGAAGAGGATGTATCAACCCATCATGATCAACATTCTGAATGGACAGATGGGGATCTGGAAGGACATCAGACCCATCGTACAACATAAAGTGGCAGACAAGTCATCATTTTCCAATGATACAGATGATGGCCTTCCTTGGTTCTTCAGAGAAACCTATCTCCATGAACTTTTCCTTGTTTTGTCTTCATTTTTCTTCTATTGTAGTGGTGGGGGATGCATAGTACTATTAAGGTCCTAAGTGACCTCTTTTCCTTTTACATTGTTGTAAGTGATAGTGAATAAACATGTCTTAAAATCAACTACACGTGTCCGAGTTATGACAACTTATCCATGGTCATAATCAATACCTTTATTATATAACAGATATGACAAGGATAGCATAAAGAACATTACAGATGGAACAGAAATGGTGGTAAGAGTCAACAATATCATATGTAACTAGATATACCAGCTCCTAAGACCTGGTCTGTCTTTATCAATCATGGTAATAACAAGTACAATCTTGCCAAATGTTATGCAGACTACATAAAAGAACATGGTATTTATTTACTTTAGGAGGATTAGTTGATCGACAAAATGTTGTAAGGTGGCAGAACGAACATATTAAATAAACAGTGTTATTCCCTGCAGTAGCTCCTCACCATTCTGATTCTAGGATTTATTGATTGTTTTTTATGATTTATCAACCTTTGACAGGTTATTTAAAGCCCAAAAATATTTTTGAATTGTAAGAAATTTTTAAAAATAATGATTTACTAATATGAGTCCTACTAAGTAACACATAGCTGGGGGAGAAGAGGTGGATTCACCCCTTTCTCAATGATATTTGCATATAAAATTAACTGAAATTGGAACTTCTATTTACTAGCCATTATCCATTACACCACCTGCACATCCAAGCTTACAGCACCTAGTATTCTCAATCAATCACCCATCTAGGTACTGATTAGGCTTGATGTGGGTAAACTTCAGGGATTGGATGAGAACTCGTGTTTCAACATAATATGGCCAAAGTATATTGCAAAAGTATAATTCTTATTTTTAATATAGCAAACACTGAAAGAAATTTTTCTAATCTATATTTCTAATCTATCTAATCAAAAGATTTTAAAATGAATAGTAGACAAAGATAAAATATACTTCGGATGATGCTTTGATCATTTGCTTCCCACTGATGTATTTCACTCCAGGTCCATTATGCTGATGAAAAATCTTGAAAAATATCATTGGAGGAAAATTACTGCCTCCAAATCTGAAAGAAAAATATCTATGTAAAATAAAACAGTTCTCAATTTCTTTATCAGAAAATTTTAACACAAGGTGGCATTAAAAAGTTCTCATGAGTTCCTGACTCATTTCTCACAGTTTGGCTGAATGACTAATCATCAGAATTTATTTTGGAAGATCTTTTCAGCACCTCATCATAAGCGTTATCCTGGTATGTTTTTTTTTGTTTCAATTTATTTACTAGAAAATATATTCATTTAATAAAATACAAAATATACACAATTTTTACAAATTACCATTTTAGTAGTCAACTAAGCAGACTTTTGGTCCCTATTTTAATACTGAATTATGAATTTTTTTCAAATTTGTAAGTGACATTTTACAACAATGTTAACACTAAATTTAGGTAATAGGTTTTCATAGTGAAAAATCAGGTGGTTGGTCAATTTTTAATTCATATTAAGTAGGTGCCACCACTGATTTGCTAAAAAATTAATATACTGTGATGAAAAAATGCCCCAAACTTAAGAGGGAAGACCAGATGAATTTTTGATTATTAAATTATAGTTTTTCATCATTTTTAGAACATTTGAAATTTTGGTTAAAAATCTTGTTTTTTTTGCATCAACCCATTGACCAAAAATTAGTATAGGAAATTTTAGCATCTATTTTTAGGAGAAAAACACAGATTTGGAAGTTTTTGCAAAGTTCAAATAATTGTTAGATTTTAATGAAACATTCAAGACTTATTCACTAATGAATGAAATTATTTTACAAATGTTTTTTTAAAAAGTCTTGGTAAATTTTTTTTAGAAACTCTTGGTAATTTTGCATCTGTTACACCACTACTTATTTAATTTCATGAAATTTTGCGCAAATTAAAGCTTATATTAGTTAAAAGCAGAACTCCTTGGATAATTTAAATCATCAATTTGTTTTTGTAAAACAGGAACAACATTTACCAAAAATCTGCTCTGAATTGTAAAATAAAAAATGCAATAAAACAAAGACATTATTTAATCAGAAAAGCTATTAATTGCTTTTATTAATAAGATATATTATGGATAATATTATCTTAAGAAAAAAATTTTTAATGAATTTTACAAGAACTGTTTTCATTTTTGTAAATTTTAATAATTTATAAAGTTTTAAATCTTTTAAATTTTTGCATTACTTTGTTGTCGTTAGGTGATATTGTTATTAAGTAAAAACTATTTACTAATCATAAATGGAAAAGCTTAGTACAATTCATTAAACACCAATATTTTAAAAAGAATTTTGAATTTTATAAACATGCCAATTTTTGTAAATTTGGACGACCATACATGATATTATTAGAAAATAAGAGCAATAACTGTAGTAAATTTAAAGCCAAAGTACCTAAAATTCAATAAAACATTAGATTACAGAGAATATTTTCCTAAATTTTTAAGACAGGATAGTTAAAAATTATATATACAATGCACTCACATTATATTCCGCAACTAAATTTTACAGATATATCCACTATAGAAAAACATTAGATAAACTTCCATTTGTTATTCAAGCTGTCAGCACCTAAAATAAACAGCTACTGCTGTGTTAAAAAATTTCTGCAATATTTTAAGCTTAAAGTAAGTAATATTTGTTTCAAATTAGATTAATTAAACTTTAAATCAGCTAATATTCCTCAAATAAAGTTTCGGAAAAGTATATTTTCTTTTTGAAAGATATTTTAATAAATAGAATTAAATTGCAATGATGGAAGGCTAAAAATGGTACTAAAATCAACAATGTTATTGATTTAAAAAAAAATCCTTCCAGTCACTTAAATTAATTTTGAAATACAGCAAAGTATTTAGCTTATTGGAAATATTAAATTTAATCTATTAGCTTGAAATTAAGACTAAAATAAAAGATTCAAGAAAGACTTTTCATTTTTAAAAAATCATTTTAAACCTTAGGTATAGTGTTTTTGTAGAGGTACTTACTGAAATATTTCCTTTTTTTGACTCATACATCATTGATCTAACAATATATGATTGCTTTTCTCTTGTGGATCAAATATGACACATCATCATCATCACAATGCAGTTCTTTTTATGAGAACTTCATCTATTTTTATCTTACAGTTGGCAAGATTTCAAAGTTAGCACTTAACAACCAACTAGATTAAAAGTTTTTATTACAAAGACATTTAAAATTGTTTTCCCTTTATCCAATAACACAAATAAAGTGATGGTTGACTGCTATTAACATCTATCTGTTTTGGGTTTTTTTAAACACAAAATCGTTCTCTTTCACAAGCAAAAAGCACTTGGTCAGTCTTTGCTCAGTCAGTAGTAATAACCCACCACTATTACTGATTTATGTTCTTGCCTAATAGCTATGGTCATTGAAATCAATAGTGCATCAAAACTGGGCCTGTAATTTGAAATAAGTTTTTGCATCACATCTATATTTGCCAGACTGACAAATATATCTCTAAGAAAAAATATTTTGTACTATAATTAACTATTTTTTTTGTTTCATTAGCCATAGAGATTAAAATCACTGTTTATCATTGAAATTATTGTGTTGAGAAATTTTAAATTACACTAAAAATGTGAGCCAGTAAAAGTAGTTATCTAAAATTGACTAGAAGGCTTTCAGTCATAAGTAGTGACAAATAAGACTATTGGGAAATCATGGAAATGAGATTGTTTCTTTGAGCATTTGATACCTCAAAGAAGTCAAAGAGAATATTCACGTCATAAAATTCTTATTGATTCAGATGAATACTAGAATTGGAAAACAAAGTAG
Organism: Acanthosepion pharaonis; assembly: GCA_903632075.3. NCBI lineage: Eukaryota > Metazoa > Mollusca > Cephalopoda > Sepiida > Sepiidae > Acanthosepion > Acanthosepion pharaonis. Next base: position 1,225,012 of record CAHIKZ030001569.1, on the reverse strand, counting down.
ATCGAGCAAATGGGAGAAGTTAATTTCCTATGAAGAAAATTAGAATCACTTTTCAATGTAGTCAAAAAAATATGGGACATTGAGAAGAGTAGCAATCAACTGTTAACAATGAAGTGATTAAAAAATATTTGGATGTAAGAAAAATCTATCTGCATGTCATTAACATGATGACAATGTACATATTTAATTATAAACATCTAGTCATGGTATTTAATCCATTGAGTTAAATTTAACTATCATTAATATCCTTGATATATTTTTTGAAGGATAATCTGTAAAAATAGACGCATTATTCATAAACATTCTACAAGTTTTCTGTAAAAGTTTCTATGAATAAACCAAACTGATATTTAATATATATATATATAATTTAAATTTTAATTATGTTTAAGTACACTATCAGAAAATGAAAGAGATTGGTATTTATTAACTTTAATTAGCTACAAGTCCGCACGTACAGGATACCCAGTGAGGATTGAACTCACTCTAGTAGCAATGATCTCCCAGGCTAGCTTGCTAACTATTGCTCCACAGTAAGGTAGGTACCTTTCAATCTTTCAATAAAATATACCTCAATCTCAAGGAAGCACAACCACATTTCTTTTTACAAGGAATCATGATTTATATAAGTGAAAATAAGTATTTTTATGTTCATAAAATGCAATGTAAATTACTGAAGGATGAGAAAGCAACATACCGAAGCCTGACTCGGGCTGGAAAAGCTGGATCTTGGAGTAAATCTGCTTCTCGTGGAGAAACTCTCCGCAAAAAAATTTCAGTCATGCAATTTTCCTAAAATATAAAAAATGGTAATATCTAAACTGATAATACAGACGAACAGAAAACACAAATTTAGATGAATTTTTATGATAGTGTTATAAATCCTTCATTTAAATATATTCTAATAGACAGTAAATGTCTGTTGATCTTTTTGGTGAGTTTCTCCAGGTGTAAAATAATTTGATTGATGTCAGGTGTAAACTTGTAAAGGAACTTACTGAATCTTGAAATTGCTTGAAAATTTCTTTGAAAACTTCTACAAGCATATATCACGCATGTCCCCTTGTGTAATGATCTAAGAAATATATACACACACAAACTGAAGGCAATGGCAATGGGATCACTTCTAGGAGCTTTTTTTTTCTCTTTATTTTTAATAATTGGAATTACCCCAAGCAAGGTAGTAAAGCCACTAAGACACAAGGGGTTACTGAGTGTGAAAGAATTAGAAAAGAGAAATATTACTAAGGAGCAAGAACAATAGAAGACAGTAGATAACACTTGACATTTCATTTAAATTTTTGAAGATCAAAGTTAACTGGAAAGCATGGAGCCAGAAGAGAGTTCCACAAGTGAGAAGTGTGAGAAAAGAAACTGTTAGTATAGAACTTATGGTTACATCCAGCCACTTCAACTGTAAATTGATGAGACCTTGTTGTCAATCTAGTACTGTGCTTAAATTCATAAAATCTACATACCATAGTGAAGAGTTCATCCAAACAATTACCATGAAAGTTTTTATAGAAAAGGCACAGAGAAGCTACTTTATGGCAGTGGGAAAGTGACTGAAACCAAGACTTTATCAAACTGATCAGACTTACTAATGAGATAGGAGTAAATGGCTGTGTCATCAGCATAGATACCAAGTTTAGAGCTGATGCTATCAGGAAGGTCGTTAATGAAAATTAAAAACAAAGTAGGATCAAGGATAGAGCCCTGGATTAGTAGTGGTCATTCAGGATAACTTTCATTTCATGATTTGATCAGAAAGATTGAATCAGTTCAAAAACTTTTCTGGAGGCACCATAATTTTTTAACTTGTGAAGAAGACTGGTATATTGAATGCTTTCAAGATGCTCAAAACAATAGTCTGAGCTTCACCATTATTATCTAAAGCTTCCCAAATTATTATACAACCCACATTGGAAATAAAACTTTCAACACAATGGACAAAGCCTATTCATCCAAGATGGTCCAGCATTCACTGCTATATAGATTAGCTATTACATAACAGTTCAGCACTTTTCTTTGTTTCTAATGACATTTTCCAATCTCTTAATGCTGCAATGTTTTCATTGCATAGAGTAATGAGAACATGAGACTAAATCTTTCATACCCTAACATTACTATTTTTTTCAAATCCAAACTTTGTCAATTCTACAGTCTCAGAAAAAATATAAGATACTCTTCTTCCCTCTCAGGTCAGTATTTATATATGGACCTGTTATTTGGTTTACCCCATATGTGCACATCCTAGATGTTATATTTTCGTAAAAAAAAAAAAGAATAAAAAAAGGAAACTAGCTTTCTTGTCCACGTGACTTTTCACACGTTCCCATTCCTCTTTAAAAGCTGCGTTCTTCTTCCTTTTCATTCTAAATTCTTTCCTTTGTTGATTACTGACTGCTGTGAATTAAGTTCAGTAAAGCCTTAAGAAAAGGTCATTCTATCCTAGCTTTCTTCTCTGTACTGCGTAACAATTTACTGAACTTAACTCCTCATGGACAAGATTATTCGTCTGGACAAGTTTGATATATCTTCTGCAGACCCTCAAGGCTAACAAGCTCTGGAGACTATGGTACCGTAATTTTAAGTATTACTTATCAACTATTGCTTCTTTAAACCCATACAAACTCGAAGTCCTTTATTTAAACATTGGTGCTACTGTTGCTGATGTTATCGAGGGTTGTTCTGGATTTGAACAGGCTGTTGAATTGACGAAAAGTGTTTATGACAAGTCTCCAAGTGTTATTCATGCTAGACATTTGTTGTCTGCAGCAGGAAAATGAGTCTGTAGACCAATACCTTCAGGTCTTGAATCGACTTGCTGCTGACTGTTGCTTCCAAGATGTTACTGCCTCTACTTACAGGGATGAATCTGTCCGTGATGCATTTATATGTGGTCTCCGGTCCCCCGTAATCGTGCCAGACTGCTTGAAAATGATCGCTAACTCTCTCAAGGAGGCTACTCAATGTGCTAGAGCCTTAGAACAGGCTCACTTTCGTGCTGAATCATACGCTTCTCAGATTGGATCAGCCACTGCTACTACCACTAGGACTAAAAATGTGTTTACTGATTCTGCCAAGGAGGCCACTTCCACTACTATTACTAAAAATATGCTTTCTGACTTAACTGATTCTCGTACGGAGTGTGACTCTGTACAATTGTCTGCTGCCCTTGCTCGTGGCAAGTGCTACAACTGTGGAGGGAAACGTCACTTTAAGGATAATCTTCGCTATTGTCCTGCCCATGATAAGATATGTCGAAACTGTGGCAAACTCGGTCATTTTTCTAAAGTTTGCCATTCTACCATGCCAGCACCTTCACATTCTACCTCAGCTATTATAGTAGCCCATGCTAAAGACGATGATAGGTCTCCTCCAGTTACTAAAACTTTAGAATTAAAAGGAAAGAGATTAACTGCCCTCATAGACACCGGTAGTTCTGATAACTTTATCAGTGCCCGTATTGTTAAAACAATGAAACTGTCTACTTCTAAACGAAATTCCGTAATTTCCATGACATAATCTGCCATTTCCCTCAAACTATCTGAATATTGTACTGAGGACATTATCTTCAATGGTTACGAATATGTTTACAAATTGACTTTACAGTACTTCCTGATTTCTGTATGGATATTATACTCAGAGTGCCCTTCTTAGAACTACACCAGAGTATCACTATTTCTTTTGGTGGATCTCAGGATATTCTAAAAATCTGCGCTTTAACCAAGATCAGTTGTGCTCCTGTTAAGTTGTTCTGAAACTTGACCCCTGACTGCAAACCTATTGCTACTAAATCCCGAAATTACCGTGCGGAGGATGCTCAGTCCAATGAAAAAGAAATTCTACAACTGCTTGAGGATGATATAATTGAAACGAGTTACTCTCCGTGGCGTGCTCAAATTGTTGTAACTTCGTCACCTAATAAAAAGAAACAATTGGTAGTCGATTTCTCCCAGACTATTAATCGGTTCACCTTAATTGATGCCTACCCCTTGCCTCGAATTGAAGATCTCGTAAACCAAATAGCCCAGTATCGTATCTATAGTATAATTGACTTGTCCAAAGCGTACTATCAGATTGAAATTTGCCCTGAAGATCGCCCCTATACGATCTTTCAAGCTGGAAATCGTCTGTACCAATTTAAACGAATACCCATGGGTGTTACTAACGGGGTTTCTGCCTTTCAGCGATTTATGAATTCTTTCATTTCTGATAACAAATTATCTGGAACCTTTTCGTATATAGATGATATAACTGTTTGCGGTAAAACCCAGGAGGAGCACGATGTCAATTTGAAATGTTTCTTAAAGGCTGCCTCAACATACAACCTCAAAATAAACCGGGAAAAATCAGAGTTTTCATTTCGTTCTATTAACGTGCTTGGATATCAAATTTGTAACGGAACTATCCAACCCGATCCTGAGCGTTTGAAGCCACTTTTGCCTCCTCCTTCCAACTCAAATTCGTTAAAAAGGTGTCTTGGTATGTCTGCTTCCTATGTGAAATGGATACCTAAATATTCACACAAAATTCGTCCACTGGTCGAAAATAAACAATTACCTATGCCTCCTATAGTTGTAAATTCTTTCGAAAAACTTAAGAAAGACATTGCCGAGTCATCTGTAAAAGTTATTGATGATGAATTGCCATTTACTATTGAAACCGATGCCTCAGAAAAGGCTATTGGAGGCACTCTTTTACAAGCTGAGCGACCTGTAGCATTCTTTTCTCAGTCGCTAAACCCCTCTGAAATGCGACTTCATATAGTCGAAAAAGAAGCATATGTCATAGTTGAATGCGTTCGTAAAAGGAGAGACCTCCTTGCCAGGAAACATTTTGCTATTATTACTGATCAACAAGCCGTATCTTTTATGTTTAAACCTGCTAATCGCGGAAAAATTAAAACGATAAAATTATACGGTGGAAAATGGAACTTCTTCCCTTTTCATATGACATAAAACACCATCCTGGAAATGAAAACACAGTTGAGGATACCTTATCCAGAGTAGGTGGTGCTGCTGCTTCTTCCTTGAAGGAACTTAAATCGATACACGATTCCTTAATACATCCTGGGGTACAGCACTTTTGGCATTTTGTAAGGTCTCAGAATATGCTGTATTCGCTTGATGAAGTCCGACGTGTGACTTCTGAATGTACAACCTGTGCCAAAATCAAACCCCAATTCTTCGATTCTGCTAGTAATGTTCTGATCCGTTCTACTGCGCCATTTCAGCGTCTTTCCAGAGACTACAAAGGGCCTGTCCCGTATCCCGACAGGTTACCGATATATATTTACTGTCGTCGATTTAATATAGTCGATTTCCTTTTGCCTTTCCTTGCCGCGATTGCTCTTCGGAAACTGCTATTCAGTGCCTGACAAGTATTTTCTCCATTTTTGGGCTTCCCTCGTTCATTCACTCCGATCGAGGAACTTCGTTTATGTCGGGAGAATTTAAACAATTTCTAACACGACTTGGAATTGGATGCACTAATACTACTGCTTATAACCCTAGAGGCAATAGCCAATGCGAACGTTACAACGGCATAATTTGGAATACACTTTTTAGTTCAAGCTACCACCACTATAACTACATTCATGGTTTTATCATTCTCCCACCACCGTTACTAATCATTTCTACCAATTTACAATTTCTACCAATTTACAATAACTATTAGCCAACTATCATTGTCTCCAATCCCTTGAAACATTACTATCACATCATACCATATAAACCCGTTATTAAATTGAACTACCCTCTCACCCAGCACATTGAATATTAAACTAAACATCACCATATAAATTAACCAATAAGGATTACAAATTTCTACCTGTTACATATACACAGTCACAAAAACAAACAAATAACCAACTTTAAATATAACAAATAAAACTCCATTTTTTTTTTTTCAAAAAAAAAAAAATTTTATAAATATAAATAATAATAATTTTACCTATCATAATTTTACACAAACCCCACCACACACATATACATACATGCGAGGAAATATTTTCCAGCTGGAAAATACATATATATTTCAACGAGACATTTATAATTTTAGATTTACAACATTTCAACATACATATATATATATAGATATATATACATACATGTGTCATAGCCAAAACTGCCCACATATGTTTTATATGTATGAGTCCCGACGGATGACCAAGTATGTATATGTGTTTGCATACATCAATGGAAAAATGACAAAACAACAAAAAATTCCCCACCACTTTAACAAACGCAATCTACATAAACCCAAATTTTTAAAACATTAATCAGTTTGTCTGACGATCACTAAAGCGAAACCCAGGTCATTATCCAACCAAATATGTTATTCTATCTCTGATATTGAAATAAGTACATTAATATATAAATTTATTCATATATATTTGTTTATATTTATATACACTTTTTTCATATATATATATATATATATATATGCTACCATGAATTAAAAGTATTAGATATCAATGGAAAATCAACCCATTTTAAATATTTAAAAACAAGGGTTGAGACAATCATGATTAGACAATTAATGACTTTATTAAAATAAAATTCAAATTAAACATTAAATTAATTTATTCTTTGAAACTGATAATATCAATTATACTCACCATTTAATAGATATATAAACATATATAAATGAGACAATCATGGACAATAATTTGACTGATTGAAAATAAAAGAAATAAAATATCATACGTTGAAACTGACAGGAGAGTTCATTATATATATATATATATATATATATATTTTTATATAAAATGAACTTGAAACCGATGGGAGAGTCCATTATATATATATATAATGGACTCCCCCATCAGTTTCAATGTATGACAACTTAACCAATTAATTCAGTTATGAAATTTTGTGCGATAATCTTAAGTGGCACTGAAGAAACGAATCAAGGCAAACTGCCAGAAAACCCACACAAGTGATTTGATTAAAGTAGCAAGGGGGCTTGTGCAGAGCCATCCACACTTTTCAGAACTATTGATACACACAATCGGTGCAAATAAATGCCACAGACAAAGCAGACCTCAGGCCTGTAAGAGTTTTCCATACTCACACACACACACATATATATATATATATATATATATATATATATATATATATTCTTCATTTTTGGCAATATATTTTGTTAGACTGCAGGTTCATTTGTGACTAGTTTTATGTAAATATCTAAATTAACAGTATAATTCTGCTTAGAAAAAAAGCAGAAAAATTTTACAAAATTTATATATAACAAAACAACTATATATAAACACTATATATAACAAAACATTTATAATCCAACCAAATCAAAACTGTAACTTGTTTCAACTAGGAAACTATATAAAAGACAAGTTTGTTATTAATAAATTATCATCTAATAATTTTACAGACCATATAGAATTTAAATTTTACATGTGAAATACTATTAAAAAGAATTTTTAAGGATGACAATTGTAAGAACTGTATGTGTGAACAATTCAAAAAGAGTTTAGAATATTGTTGCAAATGTCTTCATTTAGTTTGATCAAATAATTTGATTTTTTTTTTTTCAAATTTACAGTTTTTGGTGTACTATAAGTAGAAGAATCTGTCATTAGTGGCATTATAATTTTTTATTCTTTTATCACAATAAGAGAATTTGATTCCATTCAAATGATTAGAAAGGATTAACCTATAATCCTATGATTGAGAAGATAAAATAATATGAGAGGATATATTTCAATCAGGATTTTAAAAACATTTTAAATCATAAACATCATCATCATTAGTTTCATGATTGGGTGTATTCATATGGTTGTTGCACAGCTGAGCACCTGATCATTTCCCTCTATATGTCTTGGTTGCATGCTAATGTCTATGTTTTTCTGAATGATCTTCCAGTTCACTCAATGACATTATCAGCTTATATTTTTGTTTGCTTTTTCTTCTTTGTGGTACCTTGTAGGATGGCAGGGGAAAGACTGTTGGCTCTTATGAAGTAGCTATACAATTATAAAATGTCATTTTTAGTACATTCAAATCTAAGTCTGATAGATATACAAATAGAGATAATGAATTCTATAGATGATATATTCAGCAATTCAAAACTTAAGTACAGTTTGATCACAAAATAATAATTCTTTTGGGTAAATATTTATAGCATGAACTTCCTGATAATCATTCAAAATATATTTAAATAAAAATAAAACTTACAGCAGCACAAATAGCATGCTTTAGCATTTTGAAGATCTTCCGGTCTCTACTGGCCAACCAGGTATGTTTTATCATTTTAGCAGCCTGCTGGATCTGGGGTCTGAAATGAGTAAATAATGTAAAGTGTTTAAAATTTTTATACTTCAAAAATATTTAGCCAGGAGTTGATATTTCTTACTTTCTATCAAGAATATGTAAAGTTGTACTTTCTCTATTTTTACATCCCTTCTATTGCAATATGATCCATTGTTTTGGTATCAGTAAACTCCATAGAGACTCCATTTGCATAAAAGCATTTGCAATTAAGAGAAAGTATGATGCTTTGGTTTATGTTGGTGATTCAAAGTGGAATGCTTGAAGGGAAACACAAATGAAAAGTGCAAAAGAAAAGAGAAAAAGAAGTGGATGATAAGTAAAATTCTCAGTCTAATGATACAGTGAAAGAAGATAATGAAAAGAAAAGATGAAGAGTATATGTCTGAAGAAAACCAACAGAGATAAGAAGAATGAGGAGAAATGATGAAATAGGAAATGCACAGGGATTGAAAAATGGAAGGACACAAATGTAAGAAATAACAGAACTGAAAACATACTTTTTACTAGGATGTATAAAATCCAAAGAAGGAATGATCATTATGATAAAAGAAAAGGTACTGCAATAGTAGAATGAATATATAGGGAACTCTTGTATAATGGAAGAGAGAAATTTACATTACACAAACATGTACAATGACCTAAGATAAGTGCAAGCAGATGGAAGAGAAATGGTAAAATAGGAAATGCACAGGGATTGAAAAACTGAAGGACACAGATGCAGCAGGCATGCAGAAAAGAAAGCAGTTTTTTTTTATCATTTGACTACAATCAAGGGGCTACTGGGAGTAAAAGAGAATGAGAAGACTTTAGTCATTGGAAACCCAATCCTAAACAGGAAACAAGGGATAAACCTCTACATCTGTTCAAAAGACTGGGGAGGAATATGAACTGAATGAGTAGCAAACCTATCTACTCCTACTGAGGAAAAAATAAAAAATAAATAGTAAATAAAATTTCAGAGTTTAGGCAAAGATGTTAGAAGTATAGAGTCAAAGTAGACCTTTAGAAGGAACTGGAAACCTAATCCTAAGCAAACAAGAAATAAACCTCTACTGTTCAAAAGATCGCTAGTGTGAACTGGATGGTAGATGAACCTATCTACTCCTATTAAATGCTGTTAAAATGTAGTAGAAATGCAAAAAGATCCATATTTATGTTTTATAGTTTATACAAATACATTTGATAAATTAAGACAGAAAAATTTTTTTTAGAATTTTGGGAAAGCTTGATTTAGGAATAATCCACAAACTGTATTGAGAACAAATACTAAAAAATAAAGAATTTAACACTCATAAGATACATCAGGGGAGTTGTGAAGAGCTTATCTGGCAATTTTTTGAAAATGGATGGAGGAAGAAAGAGAAAGTAATGATGACAGCAACAAAAGACAAGAAGCTGTGGAGAGCTATGATCACTCACATCCTGAAGATACAGAAAGGAAAATACTCTTTCAATTATCTGTATGTAACTGTTTTACTTTCCTCTGATAAAATTTCTGATACAAAATAAAAAAGTTGAAGATATTAATTTTAAGATATTGATAGTTTATGAAAGTATAAACAGAGAGAAAAAATGGCCAGGATTATTTGGAAGAGAAGCAATGTAAGAGTAGATAATAAAAAACTCTTAAGTTATACACAAGAATAATGCTATGGGTCCAATGTTTAAGTAATTTTCTCATAGCTGTCTATTGAGTGTATTAAAATTTAAAAAAATGAAATCAAACCATGGACAACACTTTGAAAAGAAACATTAACTTTCAATTAATTTCAACTTAAAAAAAAGAGGTTGTTTCAATATTCTTACATTTCAAGAGTCATGCATGGACCATTTTCCCAAGAATTTAAGCTTTGACATCCTAAGTGAAGTTGATCTTGGCAGGGAGGTAAAGCATCTGTCTCAGATGGTCCAATTTCTTCAGTTGAGGGCAAAAGAAGATGTAAAAAAGCTGTTTTACCAGGTTCGACCATCTTTCGTTCAACATGAATGAGGAGTTACTAGAGAAAGAAATAAAAAATAATTTATACTATAAGAAGTCATTAAATGCCTATCATGTTTTAGCTACTAAGACTAAAGTAACCAATTCTGTACAAGCCATCATATTGTGGTATGGTTCAAAAACATTTTTTTAGTATCTCTAAAATAGAGTGCTTTCTATTATAGCAAATAGGTGCTACGTAGTAATGGATGTGGTTCTTGTTGGTCACCAGTTTGTAGCAGGAAAGTTGCAATTTGTTGTTGATGAGGATGAAAGCTTTCAAAATAAACAAAGTCAACATGTGGTGAAGTTTGACATACATATTTCTATGAAGAACAATATAGCTCACAAAAAAAAGAGAAAGAAGATTCTATTTACATGTATATAGTTAAAAAAGAGAAAGAAAACATTTATGTACTTAACAATAGAGTGTGTATGTGTGCACACATATGGTGTATATGAGATACTGTTTGGTGGTGTGAAATTAAGAAGTCTGCTGCCTGGAGTGTGTCTCCCTTGAAGGGAAGAATCCTGTTGTTATTCCTACTACATTCTGGAGCAAGAAGAAAGAGAGAGTGAATCTTTTGCTTTCATAGTCTTGAATAGAATAACATCTAGCAGGTGTCCTGGCAAACAAAGTGAGAGACTCCCTATACTATAATTATTTTTTTATATTAAAATTCAGGCAGAACTCTTCTATTTCCTGGTAAGATTTGTTTAGAGATTCCCTTCTAACATTAGAAATGTTTTGCATTGTTAGGCTATAGTAGTAATGCTTATACTTAGGAGCCTAATAGAAGTGAGGGATGTTTATTTTTTTTTTTTTCTGAGGAAATTTTCTAATCCCTCCAAGCTTATTATGACACCTTGCCACCATTTATTAATTTTTAACATTTTCCCCCAGAGCTTAAACAGGAAACTAATTATTATACTTGGTTCAAGTTTATATTTACACACTTTTGTGATTGTTTGAATAAGTTATATCAACAAGTTATTTTTTATGCTTGACAGTGTGCGAAATTGATCCAAGTAATCTCTTTCCAAATGACAAAGTCTCTCTGTACAAGCAGCAAACGCGTTCAAAAAACGAACTCAACTATACTTTCTTACATCATGATATTTATGTCCAGCTGATCTCGGAAAAAAAAAATTGTATACATTCACCCACACTCATGAATTCTTCTAGCTCCGAGACTGTGTCTTTCTTAAATTAAGGTGTCAGGGTGGCCATATTTCTTTTTCCTTTCCTTTCCTTCACTCATTTTGCATGCCAGGCATATACGTGCTCACTTTACCACACAAAGTAAGTTATCTCCTCTTATACACTTCTCCCTGATCTTCTGATTTAGTGCTTCTATGTAAAGGTGGACTGGCTCTGCCTATCTCTTCTGCATTTGTGCCCACTTGGTCTCTTTCATTATTAGTATCATCATTATTGTCTCCAGCATCTATTTCCGCTGGTTCCGTAGATAAATAATCTTGCTTTGTACTGAAAAACAGTGGCAAGTCTGAGTCACTTTCAGATGACATATCACTGCTGTCATCGTCCGACAATGCAGAACTCTGACATAGGTGGAGGTCTCTGATATGTCATGGCTTTCCATCGATGAGAACTGTTCCTTTTTTGAATTGCGTTGAACATTGACCTTGTGGGGTTCTTAACTGTTGTGGATTCTGAGATGAAATCCGGTCTCCAATGAATGACAAATGCAGGAATGAAATATAGTAAATAAATGTATTGACGTAATAATACAATTGGTAATACGGTTAGTAAATCCAGAAATGCGGTTAGTAGCAATAATAATATATATACAGTCTGGGAAATTCAGTATCGAAGTATGACTTCCTTCTGCATCTACGTGCTTGCAACTGTGACTCCTACAAAGTGGTTACCTCACACTCTTACTCTCTCTATTACTCTACCTCTCGGGTATTCACCGGCAGCAGTACAAATACACACTGGGCAAGTCCACTTGTATGAAAAAGGGGTGGACCCCATAACACCCCACTCCTTAGATCCCTTTTGCGGGGAGTTAGTATTTTTTTCTCTTATGGTTGATAATCAGATGTTCGCTAAATTTTCTCTTCCTGTTTGACCTTCTCATTTCTGTGTCTTCCTGTGGTCTTTGGCTCTCAAACGCTTCGAAGATTGCATCCATAGAATCGTCGTTTTCTGCGGGTGACAAGCTTGGCTCCTCAACCCGTCTTTTTTGTAATTGGTCGATATGTCTTCTATGTGAAAACTTCTCGCCTTGTACTGTGTACATTAGATTTAATCTAATCTGTTAATTATTGTGCCAGGCTCCCAGTAAGCCATATTGTTTCTAAACATCCTAAAGTACACCCATTCTCCTGGTTTAAATGATCTCTTGGGTACAATAGGTGTATACTGGTTTTCGTTCTTGTTTGGCAATAACTTGTCAAACACAGACCTTATTCTCCGAGCAAACATCAATTCTGCTGGTGAAAGACCCAATAGCGTTTTCACGTTAGGTGTTATTCTGTACACTTGGAGGAACTGTTGTATCGCTTTTGTAGTCGGTACATCCTTGGCTTTTTTTTACGCTCTTTTTAGTGTGTCAATGAATCTTTCAGCTTGTCCATTCAATCTTGGGTGGTACGGAGCTATCTTGATATGCTTTACTTGATATGTCTCACAAAATTCTGGAGGTAAATTGTGTGCCGTTATCGCTTACCAAACAATCTGCAGTGCCAAATCTCGCAAATAGTTTGTGTAAACAGTTTATGGTGTTTTCTGTCGTCGGGTATTTAAATCTGGCAACCTCTGGCCATTTACTGAAACTATCTACTGTTATTAAATAGTAGTAACCTTCAATGGGTTCTGCATAATCCATGTAAATTCTGGACCATGGTCTGTTGACTTTAGGCCATGGATTTTGTATAGAGGGTGGTTCTTTCGCTGCAGCAGCACAACCTTTGCAACTTTCCACCATTTGTGTAATATCATCGTCCATGTTCGGCCAGTAAACAAAACTTCTCATAAGTGATTTCATCCGTTTTTTTTCCGGGATGTCCTAAGTGAAAATCTTTTAAGATCCTTCTTTGTAGTGACTTCGGTATTACTACTCTCTCATTATACAATAATATGTTTTCACAGATTGAGAAACTGTCTGCTAAATTCCTCACCTTCTCTTCTATTTTTTTCTTGGTATTCTGAATAAAATTGTCTCTTTCTGCTTCTCGTCTTATCTCTAGCAGCATTACAGGTAGTTCCTTTATTGTATTGCATAATACCTTACTGATTTCATTTTCAGCTTGTAATGCCGCAATTACCAAATCTTGTAAAGGTTCACCTTTCGCAGGTATTAATTGCGATAGTCCATCAGCGTGTCCTATTTTCTTTGATGGTAAGAACTCAAGTTTGAAATTGCAGTTTACTAACACAGTTCCCCATCTTAAAAGTCTGTTCGCTGTATAGACTGGTAGACCTTTTTTTGAACCGAAAATCGTAAGAAGTGGTTTGTGGTCCATTTGGAGCATGAACTCTCTCCCATAAATATATCTGTGAAAACAAGTTACTGCAAAAATTATGCCCAGTGCCTCCTTTTCGATCTGTGAATAGTTTCTCTCTGCAATAATAATTCAGATCTAGAATGCTAACTCTAACGGGTTTGTTTTATTTATATTATTATTATATTATTATATTATTATATTATTATAATATTATTATATTATTTTTATTATTATTCTGCATCTTTATATTATAGAATACTGTGCCATGTGTCCTCAAGGACACATGGCACAGTGGATAAACCAGACCCAAAGAAGGTGAGTTCAATTCCTGGTTAAGGCAGTGGAGAACTTTCAGAGGAAAATTAGCACTGATAACTGACAATAATAATTTAGAGTTCGGGATCGAAATGTTCAGTCAATGAAGAAGGCGGGAGCGTACTACTCCGAAACGTTGTGACAAATTAATTTTGTATTATTTTATATTATTAAATGCTTTTTTACAGTCCTCTGTCCAATTCCAATTATTCTTCTTTTTTAGTAACTCATTTAGTGGAGCCCTCAGTGGAGCATATTATCAATAAATTCGACATAGTAGTTAGCTAGGCCCAGGAAACTTTGTAGTTCTGCAACATTTTTTGGTTCAGGCATATTTTTAATTGCTGATGCCCTCTCTGGGTCCGGTTTCCTGCCATTTTCATTTATTATCTGACCTAAGTATTTAATTTCATTTAGGAAAAAATCACACTTTTCTCCTTTTACTTTGAACCCAAAGTCCTGAAGTCTTCTGAAAACTTCCTTTATGTGTGATGTTTGCTCTTCAACATAGTCGCTCTTAATTAGAATGTCATCCAGATAAGCGGTTACGAAATTCTGGCCCATGAGCATTGTGTCCATCATTTGCTGAAAAATTGCTGGTGCAACTTTTACTCCGAATGGTAGTCTGTTGAATTTGTACAACCCTTTGTGCGTATTAATGCAAAGGATTTTCGTACTCTTTTCTTGTACTGGGATTTGTAGATAAGCCACACTTAGATCTATTTTTGAAAATATCTTACCGCCGTTGAGCTTTGTAAATATATCCTCTGGGATCGGTAGTGGGTAATGATGGTCTTTTACAGCCTTGTTAAGTCCCATCGAAAAATCTGTGCATACGCAGATTTCTCCTGATTTCTTTTTTACATAAACCACCGGCACCGCCCACTCACTAAACTCTATTTTTGAAAGAATCCCAGTTTGTTCAAGTCTCTCCAATTCTTTGTCTATTTTTTCTATATTAGCGAACAGTACATTTCGCCTCTTTTTAAAAATTTGTTGGACATTTTCTTTTAATTCAATTCTGGCCTCAAATTTGTTGCATTGTCCCAACCCGCTCAAAAATACCTCAGGAAATTGGTTATATAATTCTTCCTTTAATTTTATAGCATCTGATGGTTCAACCTCTAACTTTTTGCAAAAAGAGCTGATAGGTAGATCCCAAATGTTGAAATTTTGCATCCAGTCGATACCTACTAGATTTTTAGTATCTTTCATGATGTATATCTCAAGTTTTTTTGTTTTGGCATGAAATTTAACATTCACGATTATTTCTCCCTTGAATTTTATTCGCTTGCCAGTAACCGACTTTGCAATTTTTGTGTATGTAACATGGTAGGTCTGTTGAGTTTTCCCCATGTCTGTAGGTTGATTATCGTGAGTTCAGAACCCGAATCCAGTTGCAGTTTTATCTTTTTATTTAAAATTTCCAGTTCCACATATTTCCTTATGTTGGTGTTGTCTTCATTATGCATCCGAGTAGCTCTTATTCTATTAGTATCTTTTCTATTCCTACATTGGGATGCCTTGTGGCCCTTTTTTCCACACTCAAGACAGTTTTTATATCTAAAGCGGCAATCCTTGTTCCAATAATGTTCGATAACATGCTGATGGGGGAGGGCTTATATTTGCTTCGATTTTCATCATAATTTGTCCTGTATGTTGTACTTTTTCTCTTATAAAATTTTTGTTTTCTTTCCGGGGAGGGTGAAGAACGTAGACTTTTGTTTAACTTACGTATATGAGATACAGCTGACTCCTCAATGTCCTTTGCGTCTTTCTTTATACTGGCAATCTTCCGATAATTGTTGTAGAGTTAGTCCCGGTTCATTTTGTAATTTTGAAAGCATTCTTTTGCGCATTTCACTATCTTTTGTTGAAACTAACCCTTGAACAAAGATGAGACACTTGAACTTGTCCGGAGTTAGTTCCGCTAATTTGAAGTTGTCGCAATGTTTATTTACGATTGCGGCAAACGTGGAATAATCCTCATTATTGCCCTTTACCCGGTTAAGGCATTTCCACCTCCTGTGGAAGAGTGATGTTTTCTTGCTGAAGAGTTTTTAAGACATATCACTGCTTCATCAAATGTTAATTCGTTCGTCTTTTTTGGCAAGATATAATCTACGAACTTTGTATATTTTTCAGTTCCTAATTTTCTAAGCAATAGACATAGCAAAAAAGCTTCTGTCCAGTTTTGACAGTCGATGTTAAAGATGTCTTCATGTCTTCTGAAGTAATCTTCGAAATTTTTGTCCTCATCTAGAGAATATTTGAAAATCTCTATGGTATTCCACACTGCGTCTTGCGAAAAAGTTGCCTCTTTTTCCATATCTAATTGCTTGTTACCTGCTACTTTCAATATTAGTTCCTGGAGCACTATTTGTCTTTCTAATTGCTTTTGCCATTTTTCTTCCATTCTTTCTTGTAGTTGTGATTGTTGATCATTTTGGTATTTTATCAGTTCTACCACAATATTTTTAAAATCTTCCATGATAAGTCAATTTTACGTATTTTTACTCCTCGTAACTGTTTGTCACCAATTTGTTGTGGACGACAAGGGAAAATTTTTTTTTTGTTTGTTTGTTCTTCCTGTGTGAGTTCAAATTGCTCATCGTCAATTTGTTGTGGACGAGGGGAGGATTTTTCTATTTCTTCTTCTCATGTGAGTTTGAATCTTCGTCACCAATTTGTTGTGTACGACGAGGAAAAATTTTTTGTTGTTTGTTCTTCCCGTGTGAGTGCAAATCTTCATCGCCAATTTGTTGTTTTTTCTTCCCGTGTGAGTTCGAATCTTCGTCGACAATTTGTTGTGGATTCTGAGATGAAATCCGGTCTCCAATGAATGACAAAAGCAGGAATGAAATATAGCAAATAAATGTATTGACGTAATAATACAATTGGTAATACGGTTAGTAAATCCAGAAATGCGGTTAGTAGCAATAATAATATATATACAGTCTGGGAAATTCAGTATCGAAGTATGACTTCCTTCCGAGTCTACGTGCTCACAACTGTGACTCCTACAAAGTGGTTACCTCACACTCTTACTCTCTCTATTACTCTACCTCTCAGGTATTCACCGGCAACAGTACAAATACACACTAGGTGAGTCCACGTATGAAAAAGAGGTGGACCCCATAACATTAACCCATACTGCATCTCCCGCTCTGTAGATTCCAGTATCAGTGTGTTCAAGTGGTGGTGTAACATCGACACCTCTTATGCAGGCTTGATAGTTGTATATAGAGTTAGCTGGTGCTGACAAAGCTGTTGTGTTGTTTTTTGGTATCACGTTATACCAATATAATGCCTCAATAATGGAACATCCTGACTGAGCAGTGATACGCTTGATGGTACGACATCTTTCTGCGATGCCATTACCTGATGGTTGATAGGCACACCAGAATCTAGATGCCCCAGTTCTCAGCAAACCTTGTGAATACCAACTGAGAGAATGCTGCGCCATTGTTGATGAGCTGCTTGGTAGGTGGCCCTCTTTCGCAGAATAGTGATTCTAGCTGTTGGATGATGCTGGCAGCATCCTGATGTGGTAACGGTCACCAAATGGAAATGTGTTATGTCCATTCCCAGCCTGCTCCAATTTTCGCATACATCCAACCGTCCAGCTTTCCAATGCATTGGCATGGGGTCAATGGATTGGCACACTTTGCACTCTCCAACCACTACCCAAACAGCTGCCTTTTAGACCTTGGGCTGGATCCGTCATACAAAGTATGTATGCTTCACACCAGAATGCCAATGGATGGCTTGAATGTAGGTTGATTATCCACATGGTAACTTCACAGCCATCAATGCACCAATCACCTTATGCCGGATCCTTCAGTGCCAATCTGGTAATGATGTCCATCAACATCCGAGTCAGGAGTGGGTCCCGCACTTCCTCATCCCAGAGTTTGCACGCTGTTTTATGAATGTAGTTGCAACGTGGAGCCAGGCACATACTGGCAAATGTCCAGTCAACTTCCCACACAGGGAGAAGATGCTTCAACGAGTGAGCATGTTAGGTAATGGTGGGAGGTCACTCCTGTGACTCCATTGCAATTTAACTCGCTCCTCCCAGACACGTAATCTCAGCACACAGGTGCCATTCTCTAAATGCTCTGGATCCTTACTGGTTAGTTCAAATTGCTGAAGATATGCCATTACACTTGCCACAGTGCATATACTCTCATTGACAAATATGTCATTGATATACGAGGATGTGGTCCTCTGGATGGTCTTGTCCTGTGTGACCACGGCATTCACAATTGATTGCATGATCAGTGATGCCATGTTGAGCCTAAAACCCAAATGGGTGAGGCAATATCTTTGCCACCTATCTGCACTATTTGAAAGGGCCACAACGATTTGTCAACAAGGATCTGCAAATAGACACAGTGCAAATCCTGCAATGGCGACATCTGATCCTTCCTGTTGCCACTACCTCAATTTTTGCGTGCAAACATCTGCATCTGCATTAGTGGTGCGCATGTCCACATACTGATTGAGCTCCCAATAATCCATGACTGGGTGGACCTCCTGTTTGTTTTCCTGCAGCACAGCCATTAGAGGTATCAGGGCATTGGAGGGCCCAAGTCCTTCCTCAGGATAAGGAAGTAGCCAGCCATTACCCATCCAGATTTGTATACTCCTCCCTGAGCGGCTTTGGTACTGGATATTTGGCTGTCTGGTTCTTCAACACGGGTGTTGTCTGGTCACCAGACCACTTCCAAGACACATCTTCTTGGTCATACTCTGCATGGAAGTCAGGTTTGTTGATGGTGATGGCTGCACACAAAGGTTGGTCAAGTTGAGAGAAGCTCACAGTCCCATCACTGGGCACACGTGCTCCTCCCAACTTCTTAATAATGTCAAATCCAAGCAGCAGGTCGAAACCAAGCAATTTTTTGTCTACAACCAGAACCTCAACATCGATAGGGGGCCTGTTGCTCATGTCAAGTTGAAGAAGTCTTATCCCAGAGCACTTGAGGGTCCTTTCACCAACAGTGAGTATGTCCACTTCTTTCCTCTTCCAAGAACGACAAAGCAGTCTGCTTACAAGTGATCAAGAACAGCCTGTGTTTAGCAAGGCTAAACTCCTGATTCCATTGATGCATACAGCAATTGCAGGTAGCACCTCCTTTGTATGCAGCTCAGGGAGTAGACTGGCACTGAGGCCTATCCTCCTGAATTGTTTGCTACCACGTTGCACTTGTGACATCACATCCAGGGTGTCCATCTTTTGGTATCTGGTTCTTTTGCAGTTCTTTGCTAAATGACTGGGACCATTGCAATGATAGCATGTTATGGAGCCATATTGATCCCCGGTAGAAAGCTTCCTTGCTACATCCCATGTTGTTTGCATCGCCATTGAAGCCCAAAGGAGATGTTTAACTTGGTTTGGTAACCCTCGTGCAAATGCACATGCCAAGCCACAGTCACTCATTCCACTGAACAGGACAGAAAGTTTTTGTAACTCCACCAGATAGACATCCACTGATTCTCCAGGAGGGAGACATTGCTCAGCAAATTGCTCATCAGCCAGAAAACCATTCATAGCAAAAGCTGTGTACAGTGTAGATTTTATCTTGCTGAAATCCACTTTTTCTTCAT
Organism: Acanthosepion pharaonis; assembly: GCA_903632075.3. Lineage (NCBI taxonomy): Eukaryota > Metazoa > Mollusca > Cephalopoda > Sepiida > Sepiidae > Acanthosepion > Acanthosepion pharaonis. Next base: position 1,205,335 of record CAHIKZ030001569.1, on the reverse strand, counting down.
CTCAGCTGCTGGTAGACAGCAAACACACCCCTCATTAGCCTTAAAGTGACCTGGACATTTAACCTGGCACATCTTAAAGACCAGCTCAACCTTCTCAGTCTATTTGACCAAAGACGGTCCAGATGCAGAGCCATCAAACTTCCCTGCCATAATTTTTGCCAAAATAGCTTGTGTGAAACTGATCCAAATAATCTCTTTCCAACTGACAAAGTCTCTCCATACAAGAGATGAAAAAAATGAACTCAACTATATTCTCCCACGGCATGATTTTTATGCCCAGCTGATCTCTCAAAAAAAATTTGCATATGTTCACCCACTCTCGTGAATTCTCCTAGCTTCGAGAATGTGTCTTTCTTAAATTAAGGTGTCAGGGTGGCCATATTTCTTTTTCCTTTCCTTCACTCATTTTGCATGCCAGGTATATACGTGCTCACTTTGCCACACAAAGTAAGTCATCTTCTCTTCTACAGACAGGAACCTCATCTCCAAGACTTCTTGCACTTTCTGTTAACGTACTTTTGAAATGTACTATGTGAGTTATGCGAATTGATATTTAATTTATGCAAGCCTTTTCAACTACTAATTAAGTTGTACCTGGGATTCATCACATCCTACTATCTTAACAGAAATTTCAAGGTTTTGTGGTAAGGTTGGATATTACAGTAGTTGTTCTAGAAAAACAGGCCTTTCTCCAGAAAAACATCTCTAAGAAATTTTAAAAATTTATTTTTTTATATTTCTACCAATTCAATATTATGAATATCTAAAAAAAAGAAAAAAAGTTAATTTTTCTAAGTTTTTACTGTGTAAATTAATTGTAAATTGATCCCTTTTCACAAGCCAAAAAATAAAAATAAAATAAAATAAAAAGGTAAGTAAATAATAATAAATGGAAAAAGTAAGAAAGTACTTTAAATTAATATTTTGCAGCTGTTCTAAAATTAATTGATATTTTATATGTTAGCATTATCTTAACACAGGCTTACAGCCATATCACATTGAAACATTGGTTCCTGTCTAATCATATCAATCCTGATCAATACCTAGAAGGGTGACTTATTGGGAATACCAGGTGCTATTAGCTTGGATGTGCCCTTGGTGTAATGGATAATAGCTCAGTATGAGAAATTGGAGAGCCAAGGTCAGTTTGTATTACTGTCAAGTTAATTAGATTCACTTATGTGCAAATACCTTGACATTTTATATTTTAATTTTTACATAACTGAGTAAAAGATAAAATAAACTAATAAGATGCAAAAGAAAGACATTAAAACCTTGCAATTATGTGAGCGACACATGTGTGTGTGTGTGTGTGCGTTAGAAAATAAAGTTCAGTCACTGAGAGGGAAAATATCTCCATGTCATCCATGTCCAGGAAGGTGCCAGTTGGCATTGTCACTTATAACATATGCTAGAAGGAAAAGAGAGATGAGAGGGAGAAGTTAGGAAGTGCCCTGTTTTTAACAACTCTTAACAACTTTTTATTGAAACTGGTGATGCCATGTGGGGCTAACCCACATATTTCCTACTTTTAGGTGTATGATAATTTACAATGATAAAATTGTAATACCTGTAATTAACAGACCTGAGTTCTTTGATGTTTATTATTGATAAAACTTTAAAAAATTAATGATTCAGAAGGCCATCAAATAAAAAATACAAATGCTGAAACTAATTTGGTAACTGTTAGAAACATTTTCTTCCATTTCAACCGGGTGCAAATGAATGCAAGCACCGTACGACAATCAGCCTAATAAACCACATAACAAAACTTATCTTCCAAATTCTGATGAACAGAGTGCGTAGAAGAATTTGATCAAAAATAGAACAAAACAGTATGATTTTGTTAAAGACACTGGAACAAAAAATGCAATATTTATGCTCAAAATGATATCAGAAAGAACTATACAAATGCAGAAGGCTGTATACCAATGTTTTATAGAGTATGCAAAAACATTTGATAAAGTATGTTTCAAAGAACTGTTTGAAATGTTAGGTAAGTTTGATTTAATTGGGAAAGATATTAGAATAATTCAATTATACTGAGAGTAAACTGCCTGCATACAGATAGAAAATGAATTCAATAAATATACAAAAATAGAAAGAATCATAAGACAAGGATGTATCTTCTCACCAGACTTATTAAACCTTTCTAATCTAGTGATTCTGAGAGAATTAAAAGTCTTACCAGGATTTATTATTGGTGATGGTATCGTACTTCTCCTAGTTAAACTAAAAGCAGTGGCTATTTGCCATTGCTTTTTTGCTTTTACAGCTTGTTACTGTTAGTAGAAGTGAAAGGAAGTGGAATAAATTTCAACATGGCAATATTATCATGCATTTTTATATAACAAATTAACAAAGGAGAGAAAATACGCTAGTATGCTTGTAAAAGAAAGACAACATTAAAAGTTAGGAATTTTATGGGTGATACACTGTGTGTGTATGTGAGTGTAAGTTCAATCACTAAGGGGAAAGATATCCCCATGACTGGGATAAGTCCCAGTAGATGTTACTCTACTGCATGATAGAGAGAAAAGAGAAAGAAAATAGGTGTTTTTCATTTTTATAATTGTTTAACAGTTCCTTCTAGCAGTGTTTTGGTAAAGCCAAGTGGGGATAACCTACAATGGCAACAATCTTAACATAAAATGTATAGATGACACAGTGTTGATAGCAGATACAGAAAGGAAACTACAGGAACGCCTAGAGAAGGTAATAAAAGAAAGTGAGAAGAAAGGGCTATAAATCAATTTTAAGGAGGCAGAATATATTGTTGCTAGCAAAAGGAACAACCCAAAATATGAACTACAAATTGGAGATGTCAGAATGAAGCAAGTATGCAAATTTAATTATCTAGATAGTGTTTTAACAGAGGTGTAAAATGCAATTCCAAAATTTGAAGGTGCATTGAAATAATGAAAGATGCCTTCCAAAAGTTAAGCAAAGTATTAAGAAACAGGAAAATTTCATTAGAAACAAAGAAAAGAATGCTGAACTGTTATGCAGTATCAGTCCTATATGGCAGTGAATGCTAGACAATCTCACAGATGAAGAGACAAGGCAACAGAAATGTGGTTTTACAGAAGATGTGGAGAATACCATTGACTGAAAACATGTGATTAATGACAAAGTGTTAACGAAAATGGATATTTATGTTTCCATTTTCCTTAAAACTTAGAATCAGAAAGAAACAGTTGAAATTTCTGGGTCATAAGGAAAGAGGGATTGGAGAATTTTTACTCACAGGATTGAAGGCAAAGAGGGACAGAGGAGATCAGCGAATAACCTACCTAACGAGCTTGTTTATGGCTGTCAGAATAGAGACTATCAAAAATTCAATCCTTACAGAGCTACAAAAAAAAAAAAAAAAAAAAAAAAGAAATTCAGGGAGTTGTGAAGAGTCATTATCGCCTACATTTTAAAGGGATCCGACACATAGAAGAAGCAACTTTCACCAGAGAAATTGTTTTTTGTTGAGTGTTTTAACTGTTTTATTTGTAAAATTGGTAAAAAAATATATTTAAATTGTTTTACTGAATTTAAGTTTGTGGCCAATCCTACCAAATGTTCTTTATCAACGCAATCTTTGAAATATTCATAATGCATAAAAAATAATTTTCTCTCGAATTTAAAATTGATAAAATAGATAAATGAAAATGGTAAAACTAAAAAATAAATCTTTGTAGTAGTTCTGTTGGCCATTTCCTGTGATCATCATGTTTTCCTTGTTACACACAAAAAAATATGAACGTGGACAAATTAAGAGCATTTGAGTCGTTTTAATGTAAAATTTAATTTGAAATATTCACAAAATTGTACAATCAATCACCACAGAAATGAAAATGCAATAAAACTTATCTTACCAGGAAATATTTTATCGAACAAATACAAATTTAGTGAGGGACCCCCGACCCTAAAAAAAAGAAAAGAGCAGTCGCCATTTAGAAACAAACATTGGTTTTACTTTTAACTTTTTTTTATAACAATATAAACTTCGTGGATTAGGTCTTATTTTTAGTAAATTTTTCAACACTTTAAAATAGTAAAATAAAATTATATCGCCAAGTCCTGAGAAATCATATTTTCATGCAAACGAACGCACCTGCGAAATTTTACCTCGCAATTCCAGAAGCAGTTCTGTCACCTTGATCCTACAGCGGAAATACGACCAGACGGAAAATAATTATACAGAGCATTAATAATTATTATATGACAGAGATTTTTTTTTTTAATGAAATTACGGAGTGAAAAAGAAAACATTATTAACATAAACAATGATCATTGATTATCGAAGATAGCATTCATTTTAAAATTTTAGATTTCATTTTACAAATCAATATGAATTGGTCTGCTGGATCCGTTATTTTTTCTTTTTTTAGTAGGAAGCAGAAATCGACAAGTTAAGTTTTATGAAGCAGAAAAGCGATAAAAAAAAATTATCATGTCACGAAAGATAAGCTGATTTTCTTCGGTTAATTTATTTTAAATTTATTATTAATTTTACTTAAATGATTGGCGCGTGATAAAAAATAAATATTTGACTTGAACAATCAAAATATAAAAGCTTTATCTTATTTTTGTGAATAAACGTTTTCTTTTGATTTTTCAAAAAGTAAAATAGTTCCTGGCATGCATTGATGTTTCTTCTGTCTAGGATTTTTTTTTAGTAGTAGTGGTAGTTTACTGGCTGTGTATCGTCGTCAACACTTTTTATTTGAGGAAATTGGGATCAATGAAAAAAAATATACAAAGAACTTATTTAACAACAATTTAAATTATTCGGTACATAGTACAAATATACTTCAAAATATGACAAAACATAAACTAGTACTACCTTGTTAAATGTTAAGAATGGTGATAATTCTCTTTAATACAGATGAATAAGGCACGTCATTTAGTAATTTATTAGTTTTCACCATGGCAACCGAAAGTAGCCTTTAAAATGCGACATGGTGATGAAACATGGAACGCAATAAAAAAATAACACTAATAACTTTTTTATTTGACTTAGATATTTTTTATTTGCGTGTGAGATTATACGCTTGTATACCTATTTGAACTGATTTTATGATCATCTCAATTTATATATGTACATTTTCTTAACTTTGTAATTATTTGTTTAATTTTTATAAGCAGCTACGTAACCACTTTTTTGTTCATATTTTCTATAATTACTTTTGATTTTCAATTGTAGAAATGTACAAATTAACCTTTTATTCAATCGCAAAATTAGAAATCACTTTTCTTTAAAATAAGATATTAATTAATTAAAATTAAAATTTTTCTGAAAACTTTTTCTAAACCGAATTAGGTGATTCCGGTGTCAGTTTTAAATGAACTTCCTGTAAGCATGCGCTCTAAATGTAAAATGACAAGTTTCTAAGGTTTCGTCGACTTTGTTGTTTAACCACCGAATCCTGCGAAATGAGATTAAAATTAACTTTAGCGAGAGAACCGAAACATATCCTTTTGTTATTAGCATGTTTGTTATTCATTTATTTGATATTTCTCATGTTCGTTATTTATTTCAAATATTTGTTTTCGTTAGTGCAGTTACAGAACTGGTAAAATTCTTAATGCGTTTTATTTTGATTGAACTGTTGCTATGTTATGATTGTGATGTTTTGTTTTCATCTCATTTATGATTTCAGAATATACTTTTATTTTCCGATACATTTAGTTATACGATTTTATTCTAAATGATTTACTATAGTAATTTATTTTACACTTTTACAATAAATATTTTATCTTAGTAAATACTAAGTTTAATAATTAGTTCATAATCAAAATGTGAAAGAAATTAATCCTCATCAAATTAAGAATAATTTTGAAATTAAATATGGCACGTAATAGGAAATATTTTTTAATATTAGAAAATAAAGAGACCACGTGTATTCATGTTTTCTGATTAGAAACTTTTTAGAATTCAAAATTGAGATCAAAGTAGCATCCTGTCCATTGTTTTCCGTTCTTTTATTATTTTAAAAATTTTAAATCTTGATATTTACGCTTTAAAAAGCGTAAATATCAAGAAAGTCTCAAGTATTTTAAAAATTGATTCTCAATATTTCTTCTAAAATCCAATTTTCATCTTGAATTGTAACACGTAACCGACAAATAATTAAATTGTGGGTCTTAAAAAAAAAAAAAGAAAGTATTTTAAGTTCTTGTCACAGCCGGTATCCCCAAACAAACAATTCAAACATCACACCAAGTACCTCCACTAGTCATCGCTCTTATTTTCTGATACTTTCAAATAGGGACACGTTACGTAATATTTTATATACATAAATTACAAATTATTTTAAAAATCTTGATGCAATAAGACTTTCAATTTTTGATTCGTAAATTTAGTTTTCACTTAATAATAACTATCCCCTAACCTAGGAAAAGTAATGCTGAATTTTAATTTAAACGATAAATAAATTATGATTAAAAAAAAAATTGAAAAAAAATGAAAACAATTCTTGTAAAAGTTCATTATTCATCGAATTTAAAAAAAAAAAAAAAGACAATAGTGTCCTTAAAAAAGAAAGAAAAAGCAATTAAAAGTTTAATGTCATAGTTTTAAATTTCATTTATTATTTTACGATTCGGAGCAGATTTTCTGGAAATGTGTAAGTTGTAGCTTGAACAAAAAAATTGATGTTTTATTCTCCAACGAGTCTTGCTTTAGTTTATATTGAATAAAAACAATTTTCTAGATAAAGTTTAATTTCTCGAAATTTCTAGAAATGATTAAAAAATTCAATAAAATAATGAAAAAATGCTTTTTGGCCTTTCCTAACAAACATTTTGACGATAAAACTGTTTTTATTAAGTTTGGAGTCTTTTTTCCATCATGCTATGATGTAGTTTTTTCAGCGAAAAAGAGGAGCTTTCTCCACAAAAAAAAAACAAAAAAACAGCATACCATAATGCAAGCATGCTCCAAACCAAATGTAATGAAAACAGTTTTATCCTCGAAATCGTTTAAGAGGAAGGATCAAAATATTTTTTTATTATTATTTAATTTTTTTACTCTTTTTTAGAGTGTTCAAAATTTTGATTAGAAAAACTTGTTTTTCTTGCGTCAGCGGTTTTACTAACTTTTTTTTTAGCATCATAGCAAAGTTTTTAGCCTTTTTGGCGGTGACATACATATTAATTTGGAAATTCTTGCAAAAATGAAATAATTGTTGGATTTTAAATGAAATACCCTGGACATTCAAAAATGAATGAAATTATTTTTTAATTAGAAAATCTTGGTGAAATTATATATTTTTTTTAATTTATGAAAACTTGAGAAATTCAAATTTTAGTGATTAAAAGAATTTTTTTGAAGAATTTAAATCGCCGAATTTTTCAGCAAAATCGGACCACGTCTTACTGAAAATCTTCTGAATCGAAACCCCCTCCAAAAAAAAAAAAAAACCCAAAAAAACCGCAATAACACTAAGGCATTATTTAATTAGAGAAGCGTTTAAGTTTTAATGAATATTGTCTTAAGAAAAAGATTTTTTTTACAAGATTTAAAGTTTGTAAATCTTAAAATTCAGTTTCATTGTGATAACTTTTAAGAAATAAAACTATATTTTCTAAATCATATATTGTAAGACTAATTATTACAATCTGACAACCCTGAATATTTTTAAAAGAATTTCGATTTATTTTTGTATGTGCAATATACGTGCAGAATTTTTAAGTATGGATGTTCAAAACTATAACATTATCATTAAAAGATCACGTTTTAAAAGTTTTTAATATATTTTAACTAACGGGAAAAAAAACCTCAAAATTTATCGTCTGCTGCACCATACTTAACTACGAACACGGCTGTCAATAAATCGATTAACAACATTTGTCCCATAAATAATATTTGTTTCAAATCAGATTAATTTAAATTTAATTTCCCCCAGAAATATTTTATTTTTGCAAGATTTTTAAAGCTGAGAAATAACTTTTGTTTACAAATGTGTAAAAAAAAAAAATGAAATCCCGAAATAAATCTAATCAAATCTAAAATTTCAGCACCTCTTTGTGTAGCAGTAGTGTGCATATGTTTTTTAATGCCATATCTCTTCTAGACCATGACTCTATAAATTCCTTTTTAGTTTACTATCTGTGAATTGGCATGACTCATTCGGAAAAGATAATGGAGCGGTTTTTCCTGTTGTTTTTTTTATGACGTTCTAATTTTTCTTGGAAACACTGAAAAATCCACATTGGATGATTTACTGTTCACAATTGTTGTGTGTGTAAATTAGATTACAAATATTGCTCTCGCTCACTCACGTCAATCACTCACATGTTGGAAAATTTAAAATAAGTTACGCCTTACATTCGTGGGATGTATTTATGCGGCTATCCATGGCCAAATTTTCATTATAAGCGAAATCTTTTTAATGCCAAAAATTGGTTCATTTTTTTTATTGGATAAGTTGTCATCTGTTTGGTTAAAACATAAATACCAATATTCATTATTCCACTGCTGGTGCTACGTATTTCTTTATTTATTTTAACTTTTAATTTTTCGTACGCTTTTTACGTCAGGGGTGTAATTTTTCATTTTTTATTCCATAGGCTACCGTGCGTAAACAGAGACGTTATTTTAATTTTTAACTTTTAAATAAAACAAACATTTTTTTTTTTTTTTTTGGTAAATTTTTATTTTAACACCCGAGCGCTAATATCCCTTCAAATTTTTCCAAAATAGTCTTATTTCCATGCAAATGTATATGCTGAACTCAAATCAACAATTAGATATTGAAGAAACCTACCTTTTTTGATTGTTAACGACCCGAAAAAAATCGGACTTTTTCCTGGTCTTTCGTCAGCCATTTACCGGCTTATTGATAAGTAATTCAGTGGTGAATTTTGTTGGTGGACGTATACAATTTGGGCCTATTTACTTCCTTCACAGTAATTCCTTGTAGAGATTACGCGCTTCCGTAAAGCGATTTTTAAAAAAAAATTTTTTGTACCTAAGAAGAAAGTTAACTTTCAAATTAGGGTTAGGTTTTTTTTTCTTTTGTTATTCTTTTATTTGTCGATGTTTACATATATTTGAAAGTTAACTTTCTTCTTAAATTAAGTACAAAAAAAATCGTTTTACGGAAGCGCGTACTAATTTTTGAAAGAAAATAGTTCAGCAGTGAATGACGCTCGGGTGTTAAAATGAAAATTTACCTTTTTTTACAAATTCAGTCAATTAATCCTTAAATTTACTAAAAAATGATTTTGAAACCTATCTTTGATAAATATTGGTTTTATTTTTAAATTCGTTGTTTACATTTTTCGTCTTTCGATAAGTGACAAGTAGAAAATGTGCCAATGTTTAAAAAATGTCTAACAACTTTAGGGAAATTAATATTTTTTTTTAATTGGCATATTATTATCTTTCAAATAAAACCAAAATTTCAGTTCAAAGAAAGCATTTAAAAAGCGGTTTCGGGTGTTTTAGAAAGTCCTGTTTGGTACCTAGAAAAAGCGCCACTGACTTTTCTTACAAATACGACCTGGCAAAAACATTAACCAAAATTTTCTTTTTCTTTTTAAATTGTTGCACCTTTTTTTTTTTTTTTTTTTAACCTAACAGTTTTCCAGCCATTAAGATTTTCAAGTTTAGAATTTTGATTGTAATATTTAACTTTAAAAAAATAAGATATTGATTTTTTTTTTGGTGTTGTTGTGACCAATATTTTTGTCACAATTTGGGTTAATTTTCATAATATTACTTTTTAATCATGAAATTAAGAACCTCCACATTACATAAAAAATAATAATGAGACAAGTTCCTGTCAAATTTCAAGTATGTAGGTTTCATAATTAATTTACACAACCAAAGGAAACCTCATTTTTTTTTATATTGCTGATTAAAAAGTCACATCAAATAGTGTGCTTGAGCTTGCGCAGTGGTATTTCAGTGCAATACTCACTACACTTTTTTGTTAAAGAAATAAGTCAATATTTTTGAGACATTGTTTTGAAAAGCTACTTTTGTTGTTTGAGACTACATTTTTAAAGACATTGATTTTCAGGCCATACTTATATCTTCATCCTATCAAAGAAAGTTATTTGAATGTATTTAAATATCTGCATTTAAATAATCTGCGCATTGCTTCTAAGGAGACTTTTTGCTCAGTGCTTGTATTTTTGCATTTCCTCTTGTATAATAGTAATACTCTTCTTGCTTAAAAACTTTGTGTTGGAAAATATTTACATGCATTAAGCTAATAAACGTTATTGTTGAATTATTATTTTGCTTCAGAGTACTTAATCTCTTTAAGCTGTAGTCTTTGTAGAATTTTTTTTTTTATGGAAACATAATATTTAATGAATTTTCTTTATATTGGTTTATATTGGTTCACAAGAAGTTAAACAGACATCATCCCTGCTGTAACATTGCAGCTAATCGTGTATCTAGTGAATTTACAAAATCAGTGTCTAAATATAGTTTTATATAGCAAAAGTAGCTTCTCAAAAAAAAAAAATTGTTACATCATTGAAGAACAGAAGTGGATACATGGGGTGAGTATTTCTTTGATTGTTTAAGCTAAGCATGATCAAACTTTGTAGTAAGCACACTATGATTAAAATAATCAGTAAGATGAAAAAATAGTGCTGCTTTTAAAATCTTAAATAGGTTGTTATATGCTTTGTTGTTCAAACCAGCTTGCTTATTTAAATCGTTATACTCACAATGTTTCAGCAGTTTTCCCTCTAGCCTTCATGTGTCTGTCTCCATACTCAGAAACTTTATTGGAATTTTCATAGTGAACTCTTTTTATTTAAAAATTTTGTTTCTTTGCAAATTTATTTGTTTAAGCCAATAACTTCCTCATTTTTATTCTTTGTTCTTTATAGCATGAATCAGTTGTTTTAAAAAAAAAAAAGTTTATAATTAGTTTTCTGCCTTATAAATATCTATCAGAATGTTTTTCCAGTCTTCAAGAATATTGTAAAAGGCTATTGTATAGTCTTCAAACAGACTCTTCTAGTTACTCTCATATTGATCTGTGAGTGTCTGGCTCTGGCTGACTGTTTACAGAATTAGTTAATCATGACTTTTTCTGATGTTTGTCCATCAAGTACAATTCTGTTTATAAAGGGTTTACCATTTCTTCTGCTTATTTATTTTTGCTTAAAGTGACAACACCCACTTATTTTGCTTTTTTTTCCTCCTTGTGGCCTCTGCAATTTTTTATTCAGCACTGTTTTATGGCTATCCACCATTATTTTAATCATTTTAAAACTGATGTTACATTGTCAGTCATCATCTAATAATATACATTGTGCATGGCCAGTGCAGTGCATACTACGCAGAAACCGTTAACAAGGTTGGAGCTGCAAAAGGGCTACTTTCAGCAGTATTCTTTTTTTTTGCTTTTTCTACTTTTTTTCTAAGTTATATTGTCAATCATCAACTATAATAATTGACAGGGCCGGTGCTTAATTCCCTTGAACCTAATGGGGGTGCAGAAGTGCTAATTTCAATAGCGCTTATTTTTTAAATTGTAATTTTCTTTCTGAACAGTTCTTTTAAAGCAATTAAGAGGATGATATATCTCATAAATAATATTTTTTATTCTTAGATCATCCACTAAGGAATATCTCTGATTTCTTTTTTTTTTTAGTATAAAATGATTGCTTAAAAAATAAATATTTTCACAAAAAAGACAATCCTGTTTGTAATGTGTTGGAATATTTGTAAAACTTCTTTTCCAGCGGAAATGCATTGGAAATATAAAAATTTGCAATAAACATTTTCTTTCAAGTAAAATTTAGTCATGAAAATATTAGTGGTTATTATTACAAAAAGAATAACATTTTCTCAGAGTTTTCTTAAATAAAAAAATCCTATCCATTATAAAAGTAAATAATTAATGAATATGTACTGAGATTTTAATTTAAATTGGATAATTCCATGATTTTTGGCAATATAAAAAAAAAAAAAATGCACTGCCCCGCGTCCTGATTTTTCTTTGAGGGTTTGTGGGTCCCCAGGTTGGGGAACTTTGAAATCGACATGTAGTCGAGAGGTGGGGGGTGCATATCAAAGTTTCGGTGGGGGAAATGTTGCAAGACTCTAGTGCTGGCCCTGTCCATAATATTTTCTCTATTCAATATAGTTTGGAATTTTCTCTCTAGTTACGTAAATATAGCTTGGAATGATGTATTGATTCTGATGAACTGTGATCAAATTAACAAAATAGTAGGTTTAATTATTTATCCTTAATCTTTTGTCACATAGTGAATTTGTGAGTTGTGTTTGTTGGACAACTCCAGAAGAAGTCTACTCTACTGCTGACGATCATACAATTTTGAGGTGGAATCTCAACAGTGGAGAGACAACAAAATTTGTCACTTTACCTGATGGGGTTTTCCCAACCAGCTTACTCTGGTCTCCAAAAGATGTAGTTGCTGGGAAGAAAGTTGGATATGATGTCTTTGTTTTAACATCCACAGATGGCAAGTATCATTTGTATATTGTTAAATGAAAATTGATAGAAAAACTAAGTTAAAAAAGGTTAAAAGGCCCAAAAGAGTGACGCTTAAGGTTTAAAATGCATTTTAAAAATGAAAAATCTTTCTTGAAGATTTTATTTTAGCTTTAATTCCAATAATATAATTTAATATAGTTTAACAAAAAAACTGATGATGCAAATTCTTTGAGGACTTGTCTTTATAACTAATATAAGCCCTAAATAAAAAAAAAAAAAAGAATGTTTTGAAATTACATAAAATTAAACAAGTGGGGCAGTAACAGATGTTAAAATATATTTTTACCAAGATTTTCTAAAAAGGAAAAATTTCGAAACCATTTCATTAACTTCCAAATTATCTGATTTTTGCAAGAATTCTTAAATCAGCATGTTTTCACTGCAAAATAACACTCAAATTTCCCATACTAATTTATGGTACCACTTTGATGCCAGATAAACAAGATTTTTAATTAAAATTTTGAAGGTTCTAAAAAGGATTTTTAAAATTTTTACATTAAAAATCCTTTGGTCTTTCCTCTTAATAACAAAGATCTTGACGATAAAACTTTGTTTTTAAGTTTTGGGGATTTTTTCATGTATGCTTATTTTTTAGTAAATCTATGGCAGTAACAAGTTAAAAGTATTTGAACAATTAATAACATTTTACTTCTTTTAATGGAGAGAAAGAAGTTTTTCACCTTTGTTATTAATGTATTACATAAATATAGCCAAAGATAAACCATACCTCACTGTGGAACAATGATGAATAAACTAGTTTTAGAAGCCATTTTTACTGCAGTCAGTTTTACTTTCACTGGATATTGTGCACTTTCCACTTTTTCACAATAAGCTAAACTTGGTAAATATTACCAAAGGATCAGATATTTTAGTTTTTGTATTTTTGTTACTATTTTTTTATTGTAAGTTTTGTTAGTGGTTAAAGCCAAATGTTAAATTCATTAAAATTTATTCAAACACACAATATAAAAATATGAGATACCATTTTTTTCTTTTTAATTTTTTTTTTATTGGTGTTGTTATTAGTTTAACTATGGATGTGTATTGTGGTGTTAATGGATATCAGCTCCAAGTGTGAACTCTGAGAGCCAAGTTCAAATTTCAGTCGAGTTCATTAGATTCACTTACGCACAAATACCCTATGGTATGTAATCATCTATTCCCTCCACAGCTATGGGTTGAATATCAGGACAGACCAGGTTCTTTAGCCTTGGTTGGCAACCTGTCTACCGCAGAAAGAAATGGAAACCTATTGTAGGAGAAAATCTGCCTCATCAGTCATGTATCAAAAGGTACATGATCGCTCCAAGCATGTATCACATATGGCACTTAACTGACTGAATCAGTTTAAAACTTAACATTTTCTTGTGAATATAGCATTTAAAATGATTTGTTTTAATTTGGAGTATAAGCAGTAATATCTACTCTTAGTTTAAGTATGCAACACTTTCTCCCTGAAATTAGGTAATTTATTAATATTTCATAATTAAGTTTCTGGAGAAAAGTATCATGAAAGTTTAAGTTATTATTGTTGGAATTGTGCGGAACTGAGTGTTTTTTTTATAGTGTAATTTATTACAAATAATTTTTCAGAACAATCTTGTTTTTATTTTTCATGTCTCAAAAAAAAAAGTTAGTAAATGTAATTTTCAAAATATAAATAATTGACAAGTAGTTTACAGATATGATTTGAGAGAGACTATTTGAGAGAGCTTATGATTATAAATAATGAAAACCATAATAGCTTTTTATAGAATGGTCAACATTTCCTGTGTTTGTTAACCTTATATTGTATACATATCAATTGGTTCGTTCAATTTCGTCTTAATTTTGAATATTTAGATACAAGTAATATTGACTATTTAGATAAAAGTTCTATTCTACAGTTTTTACAAGCTCTTGTTTATAACTTCAAAAAATCATCAAAACATTAGAATACCGATTTTGGGAATTGGGCTAAGCCAAGAATTTTTCAGTACCTCTTTCATATGTTGCAATGAATGATAATATAAAGAATAATAATCTCATTTTTTTATGTGAGCATAATTAATCTTGGAAAGTACAATTAAATATAAACACTTGCCTAACATTTGAATGCTATCACACTGTGTAAAGATCTTTTTAAAGTTTATTACATTTTTCAATATTGGAAAAAATCCTATAAAAAGAGGAGGTAAGCAAAATTATTCATGAGGTGTGAAAATAAAGTTGAACTATCTTCTAATATTTTATAGATATTTTAACATTGGCTGTAATTTAACTTTTGCTGTTTTTTTGTGGTTTGTATAATAACATAAAAATTACCAATTCTTTTTACAACATTTTAACTGTTAGCTATTATCAAATACACTCTTTCCAAAAGTTACAAACATGTATAAATTTTCATCTGATCCGGAGTCGTCATAAAAAATTGTTGGTGTATAAGCTTTTATAGTGGTAAAAATTTTAATAGCCTCTTAAAAGTATAAAGAAAATAATTGTTGAAAATTTCAAAAAAATTTGTGCTTAAATTCTGAAAACAATAAATGAATGAACTGGCATTTTATTTAGAAGTTGTAAAATCTTTTTGGTTAAAAGTTTTAGGACATTGATGAAGTTTAACAAGAAAATATAGAGAAAAACAGTATTTAACGAATATGAAATACTTTTTCTTAGAAAATGGAAGCTTTTACAATACTGATATTCTCAATTTTTTGTATGATTTATGATCTTTGTATCCCCATAAGATCTTAGTGTCATAGAACATGAAGTGAAAACTGTGTTTTTTTTTTTTTTTTTTTTTTTCATATGACAATTGAAGGTTGGATTAAATGTGTAGGTTTGGTTTGATTTGTTGCTTGAAAGTTGATTTAACCATTTTTATGATTAGCCACCTGGAATTCTTTTTTTAATATGTGCAGTAAAAAGAAAGAAGTCAAAGACAAAAGGAAAGAAACACGGTTGCTTGTCTCATTTTCTTGCTCACCCTGGCCAGCCTTAAAAAACACCATTATGAACACCTTTCTCTCCACTCCCTGTGTCAATCTCATTTGCTCTTTTATTTGCTTCCAAAGTACTTGATCTGGGTGTTTGGATTAAATTCGCATATACATATGCAAATCATGTCACTCAACCAACATCCTGGCTAATCTATTGTGCATTCATTTTACTTAGATAAATCAACCTCTACTGGTTAATGCGAGACTCAGGTTCGAATCACACTGCATTCTGTTTACAGCCACAAACAATGCATGTTGCCATGTGAATTCTTTTCATGGCAGGTAAATGACACACTCTCTCACTTTTGTGTAGGAAACTTACCACCCCTCTTGAAGATGAACTTGTCTACAAACAAAGACGTTAAATAGTGGCATGTAAAAAGACAGACAGAAGTTCTTGGCTGAGTTAGTTATAGACTACTCAGGCGATTTCTGTATCTACTTACCAACCTAATAAACCCCTTTTTATTGTTACGTGTTATTTGGCGTTTGTCTTTACTAACCCCAAATCGACATCATAACAGTGGCGACGAGAGATTCGTTCATCACGCTGAGTGGAGAATTTTTTCAACTCTAGGTGGACTATATAATTTTTTTTTTCTCGCACTGAAAGAAAAAAAACAAAAAACAATACGTTGAATTTTGTTCTTCACGAAGAAACAGGATTTCAACATGACAAAAAGAAGTAAGACTTGTGCTTATTGTTGGATATATACGTGTTTTTCCTTTTTTTTTTTTTTTACTGTTTTCGAAAAGTGTTTTGTGTAATCTATTACGCATAATGGAAGATTTGATTGCATTAACGAAAACTCTAGTGCAAAGTCAAATTCAGCAAAAAGAGCAACAAAAATTGCAACAAGAGCAACAAGAATTGCTTCGGGAACAACTATTGGATTTACAAGTTCAGCAGCGAAATGACACAAAGGCTTTATTTGAAGCAATTTTACTTAAGAATCCAGTAAATTCGTCATTCACGGCTGAAGGTATTGCTAATTCTATTACTGAGTTCAAATTTAACCCAGAGGAGGGCATAACATTTCCTGCGTATTTCAGAAGATTTGAAACAATATTTGAAAAAAAATGTGAAGGTTGGACTGATGAACAAAAAGTGAGTTTACTTTTACAAAAGTTGGGTACAGATGAAAATAATAAGTATATGAATTTTGTCCTTCCAAGAAAAACTGCTGACATTTCTTTCGAAGAAACTGTTAATACTTTATCTAGTATTTTTGGCAAGCGAGTTAGCTTGTTTCATACTCGTTTCTTGTGTTTGAATATGGTAAAGTGTGACGATGAGAATGTTGTTACGTATGCTGGAAATGTTAAGAGAATGTGTGAACGTTTTATGTTACATGATCTTTCAATTGATCGATTTAAATGTTTGATATTTGTTCAAGGCTTGACTTCTAGCAAAGATAAGGACATAAGGTCCCGAATATTGGCAAAACTTGAACAAAATTCCGAGATTACTTTGCAGAAGGTTTCGGAAGAATGTCAAAGAATTGAAAACTTAAAACATGACAATACGCAAATTGAAGAAAAAGACGTATCCCATGTCCATGCTATTCGACCAAAAAAGGGAATAGTTAATAAAAACGTTAAAAAACCAATGTGCTTTGGATGCGGAGGTGGTCATTTTAAAAGTGAATGTTTTTTTCGCAACAAAAATTGCTATTCGTGTGGCAATAAAGGCCATTTACTCATTGTAAAAGCAAAAGAAAAAAATTTAAGCCAAAAAAAGATGTGAATATTGTATTGTCACGTCAGGAGATTGAGGAGGGGCAGAAAAGAAAATTCATACAGGTGAAAATTAATGGAAAAAATGTTAAACTACAGCTAGACACTGGAAGTGATATTTCCATTATTAATACAGCAACATGGATTAAAATAGGCAGACCTTTGCTTAAAAAGACTGAAAAAGTGGCTCGCGGGATTTCTGGAAGAAAATTGCATTTTCAAGGTGAATTTTCTTGTAATATTTCATTTGTTGGTAAGACACTAAAGTCTAAAGTGTATGTGCTACAAAATGCTTCAAATTTGTTTGGAACAGATTGGATTATACTGTTTAATTTATGGGAACTCCCTATAAATTCTTTTTGCAATAGAGTTAATGTTTCTTCTCGATGTAAAAATCGGGTTACAGAAAATTTGTTGAAAGATCTGAAAATAAAATTTCCGCAAGTATTTTCAGAAGGTCTTGGATGTTGCAAAAAGGCGAAGGCAAAATTTGAAGTGAAGGAAAATGTAAAACCTATTTTCAAGCGAAAAAGAAATGTGCCATTTGGTGTTTTGGAACAGATTAACAAAGAATTGGAACGGCTTGAAAATTTAGGAGTTATTTCACGCATTGAATTTTCAGAGTAGGCCTGCCCTATTGTATATGTTAAGAAAAAGAATAATAAAATTCGGATGTGTGCCGATTTCTCTACGGGTCTGAATGATTGCTTAAAAGACCACACATATCCTTTGCCTTCACCAGAAGACATTTTTGCAAGTTTAAGTGGAGGAAAAATATTCTCTAAATTGGATTTATCGGATGCCTATCTCCAAGTGAAAGTGGATGAAGAATGTTCTAAATTGTTGACTATCAATACACACAAGGGTTTATACAAATTAAACCGTCTGCCTTTTGGTTTAAAAGTATCCCCTAGTATTTTTCAGCAAATTACGGACACTGCGCTGGCAGGGTTGGACTTCACCATTGCATATCTTGATGATATTTTGATAAAAAGTGAAGATCGAAATGAACATCTGAAACATATTAATCAGGTTTTTGAAAAAATTGAAGAATATGGATTCAAACTTGCAGCTGAAAAATGTGAATTTTTTATGAGTGAAATTAAGTTTTTGGGGCAGATAATAGACTCTGATGGAAGAAGACCAGATCCGGCGAGGGCAGAAGCGATCAAAAGCATGCCATCTCCCAAAAATGTAGTAACGCTACAAGCGTTCTTAGGACTTGCTAACTATTATGGGATATATATTCCTAATTTGTGCAGCCTTACAGCTCCATTAAATAAATTGCTTAAAAAGGGAGCAAAGTGGGAATGGTCAGAAGTGTGTCAGAAGGCGTTTGACAAAATAAAGAATATTTTGACGTTGGAATTATCACTAACACATTATGACCCTAAACAGGAAATTATAGTGGCATCGGACGCAAGCGGGTACGGAATAGGTGCGGTAATTTTGCATAAATTCAGACACGTCAATACGAAGCCAGTGGCACATGCATCAAGGACATTATTACCCGCAGAAAAGAAGTACTCTCAAATTGAGAAAGAAAGCTTAGCTATCATCTATACTCGTAAAAAATTCCATAAGTACATACATGGAAGAAGGTTTATATTGCAGACCGACCATCGCCTGCTGCTTTCGATCTATGGTTCGAAGAAGGGTATACCTACTCATACGGCAAACCGTTTGCAACGATGGGGAACCATTTTGTTGAATTATAATTTCAAAATGGAATTTTTATCATCGAAAAATTTAAGCCATGCTGATGGTTTATCTAGGCTGATCCCAACATCTTTGGAACCGCTAGAAGATATGGTGATAGCGTCGTTACAAGCAAAAAATAAATTGGTGGAAGTAATGCATAACACAGTAAAAGAATTACCGGTGACATTAGATGAAATAAAATTAAAATCAGAAAATGACATTTTTATTAAAAAAATGAAAAGTTGTAACTTCAGAAAAGTATAAAACTTCTTCACCAGCATATTCAATATGTGATGAAGTGCTGTTATATGCTGGAAGGGTCGTTGATACCGGTTGTACTACAAAAGAATGGATTTTGAAGGAATTTCATCAGGGGCATCCTGGTATTGGACGTATGAAAGCCCTGATGAGGAGTTACGTTTATTGGCCAAATATGGACAAAGACATTGAACAGGTAGTTAAAACTTGTAGAGGGTGTCAAATGGCAGCGAAAGCACCATCAGTAAAATACACACCATGGCCAAAAACAGATGTTCCATGGACCAGACTCCACATAGATTATGCTGGACCCATGAATGGTAATTTTTACTTGATAGTTGTGGATAACTATTCCAAGTGGCCTGAGGTTTTTAAGTGCAAAAGACCAACTGCTTCTGTAACAAAAGATTTTCTTACGGAACTGTTTGCACGGTTTGGAGTACCAGAAAAAATTGTCACCGACAATGGAACTCAATTCACAGGAAGTGAATTTAAGGCGTTTTGTAAGACTCTGGGAATTGACCACATCACAACTTCACTGTACCATCCTAGGTCAAATGGACAGGCTGAACGGTTTGTTGATACATTCAAGAGAGCCCTTAAAAAAACAAATAGTACTAATACAGATGATGGTAATATACAGCAGTTTTTAAGTATATACAGAATAACACCAAATCCAAACGCAATATCAGGAATGTCTCCAGCTGAACTGATGTTTGCTAGAAAAATTAGATCTGTGTTCAATAGGCTGCTGCCGGAAAGAAAAAAGAGTTACCAGAACAAAACGCATCAGGAAAATATGAAATATTTCAGGCTGGGAGATAAAGTTTTTTTTTTTAAAAATTACAAAAATGGGAAGGAATTTTGGCAAGATGGAGTGGTAACACAAGGAAGTGGTAAAATGTTGTACATGATAAAAAGTAAAAAATGGATGCACAAAAGACATTTGAACCAATTAAGGAGAAGAAACATTGAAGAAATGAGTAAAGAAAAGGAAGAACCAATGGAGGTATTATATGATTTATTTGATATACCAACTCCACCATTGCCTGAAACAGTTGTCCAAAGAAGGACAAGCAAAAAAAAAAAGAACGAGGGTGGAACATTTAAATCCAGATCCCAAAAGGAAAGATATTAATTCCTCCGAATTAATCTCAAGGGGAGGTGTTGTGTAGAAACCTACCACCCCTCTTGAAGATGAACTTGTCTACAAACAAAGACGTTAAATAGTGGCATGTAAAAAGACAGACAGAGTCGGAGAAGTTCTTGGCTGAGCTAGTTATAGACTACTCAGGCGATTTCTGTATCTACTTACCAACCGAATAAACCCCTTTTTATTGTTACGTGTTATTTGGCGTTTGTCTTTACTAACCCCAAATCAACATCATAACACTCACCAACTCCTTTGTAACAAGAATATTTACCATTTTAATGTGCCAAATTCTTTTAAAACATTCTATTCAATCACTAAAATTAATATGTAGTTACTTTAAATATTATAAAATTAGAAATATTAACATATTTGGAATTTGTAACATTTGCTTTTGGTTTATTTTTTTATAATTAACAAAATCATGTAAAATTTTATTGATAATAGAAGCCAAACAAAGAACTAACTGTTTGTAAAGCTTGACCTTTCCTTTTTCTGAGACTCAGTTTGCATGTACCACTTTTACTATAAATAAAGTAAGTGAATTAAGCTTATATTTATGAGTAAAAACAAAGAATTCTGCATTCATCAATTATGCTATTCTTTATGTACAGAATAAATGAAACTACCTCATGACTTAGGTAGTTGTGTATTTATAAGAGGCATAATTTCACTTGTCAGCATTTTGAAAATTGGTGCAATGTAATTTTCTGAACTCACTAACCTCCTCTTATTTAGTCCTGTGTTAGACAAAGCTAAGTTTTGTAATATATGTAGGATAAATTAAACCTTATAAATAAATTACCATAGATTTATATTTTGATTTACCTGTAAATGCACTTTAATGAAGTTTATTTACTTTTATAGGTAAAATCCATTACATAAATAGAGCAGGTCGTTTAGAGAAAAGCACTGATGCTCATAAAGGGGCTATACTCTGTGGTCGATGGTCACCAAATGGAGAAGATTTTGCTACTGGTAAGACACATTTAGGATTAAAAAAAAATATTGTATTGCTTTAATTCTTAATTTAATAAATATGTTTAAAAATACTCAATTTATTCATGAGCACTTCAATTTGATAATTTTGTTTGTAAATTCATGAATAAATTTACCCTAATTCTATTAAAATGAAAAACTTTTTCTTTTGATTTATTGTTAAATGCAGTGAAGAAAATTGTTATATTGTTTCTATTATTTCATTAGTAGTTTGAATGTAATAAGCTTTCAAGTAATCTTAATTGCCTTTCAGCTGGAGAAGATGGCTTGGTGAAAATTTGGTCAAAGCAACGAATGTTACGTTCCACTCTTGTACAAAACAGTAAGCAGTTTTTTTTTTTTTTTTTAATTATTTTTTTTCTATACAGTTTCTACTAAAATTAATACTAGAAAAGGATCTTTTATTTATAACATCTATAATATCAGTCAATTTGTTTTTCACACCAGCTGAATTTTGATCCAATTTCATTAATGAAAAGTTAAGTTAGCAATGCCACCATTCAACACTTGACAAAACTGGCAATGTTTGCTTAAATGAGTGCAGTCTGTATTTACTATCAGTTTGAATAGAATGAATCGGTAAATGGAAGTGTTTAGGATCTGCTTTTTTTTTCTTTTTTTTTTTTTTTCACAATATCACCATTTGAAATTTTGAAAAAATACCTCTTTATTTTAATAACATTTTGGAAGTTTATTTGTAGCTTTTCTTTTTTAAAAAGGCATAATTTTTTAAATTTATAAGAACCTTCAAAAACTATTGTATTTGCAGTATGTTTTTGTTAATGCTCATGTGATAAATTCTTAATATATTTGCATACGCACACACACACACACACACACACACACACATATATATATATATATATATATATATATATATATATATAGATATATTATTTTTCCAGTTGAATGTAATTTCCATTAGACTTTTCAAATTTAATATAATTTGTAAGTTACTCACATATTTTATTATTACATATTTTACTAAAATATTTCTTTGCCTAAAATAAAACTTTCTATAAAGGAAAGTGGGTTAGCACCCTTCTGAATAATAAAGGCTTTAGTTTATATTTAAATTAAGAAAATTTTAGTTGAAACTCTAAATAGATCTATTAGGATTGGGTGAGCATTCATTCTGCTCAAAGAATATATGAAAACTGACTATAAAAAGAAAATTGTTACCAATAATGGTCATAGTTCAGCTTATCAGCATGAAGGTGTATTACAGGCAAATTCACTATTGTAAAGACTAAAAGAAGCTGTCTTAGGTATTTGTAAAGTTTGAAAAAAAAGCATAAAAAAAATGGTTTTTGTGATGACCTTAGATAAACCAGCTGCAAACTGCTGATTGCCAAGTTACCCTGTTGGGAAAGAATCTAACTGAAATAGCTGGGATAATTTGAAGCTGTTCCTCAGTTTCTACATTCTGTTACAGTTTTGGAAAAATTTTCTGAATTGTAAATGTAGAAACTTTACATCAATCTTTATTCAGAATATTCATTGGTATTCATATTGATGCATAAGAAAATCTAATTATTTAAAATAAAAAAAAAATTGGTTAAAATGAAAATTTATATTAAAATGAAAACAATTTTAATATTTTCTATTCTTAGTAAAATGAACATAGTTTATTGCTTTTTAAAAATTGCTTTGTCAATCCTTCTTTGAAAATCTAAGGCTTTTTCATGCTAGTATATTCATAAATTGTCAAGAGTTCACTTTTACCCATTTTTTATGTCCATACATAATAGTAGGATGTATCCATTATGAGCTTTTAGGACAAAATGAGCTTATTATAGTATATTTTTTTACCAACAAACATTTGCATTAAAAAATGTCCTGTTCTGGTCAAGAATAAGGATGTCATTCTGAAACTTGATATTGTAAAGCCCAGTTTGGCAAAACAAATTCATGATGATCAAATCCTGAGAGTAATAGATTCAATCGAGTTCTCTCATCTTACTTAATTTAGCACATTCAAATGTTTATTCCAATCGTAGGAGCATTTTCTGGATAACTAAACTTAGGAATTAAGAAATTTTGTTTTGTTGTTATGATGAGAATAGAAAACTTAGTGTCCTCAACAATAAACTAATAAAAATAATCTAATAAATGTATATTCCCATCATAACAACAAAACAAAATCTGAAATAATCCAAATTAAAGGGCACTCAGAATTTGCAGCCCTCAATATTTACATGAAGAGGAGAAATATATTGAAAATACTTTCAAGACCCTCCAATCCTCTATTTCATATTCAATGAGAAACAAAAGGCTCATAGCATATTCCAAAGTAGAAATGCTGTCCTTCCTAACAAACCCAACGAATCCAAAAATGTATATTCTTCTACCCACTAATTCTATCGCAACTACAATCAAAAAGAATTTATCAAAACTCAACATAAAATTTGTCACAAGTACATCTAAAATAATAAAAGACTTAATCAATACAAAACAAGAATCCAAATGAAATTGGCTAGATTATATAGCCAAAACACACAAAATCTTTTTTTTCTAAATTTAAAATTCCTATTGTCTGTCATTTGTGTGCATGTGTAGTTGCATCAATGTAAACAAACTCAGTCTGATAAAGTTCTAAGGAAATGAAATGCATCACACAAAAACTTTTCCACTTTGTCATACATCTTTCTTCCAAAACTGTTCTTGATATATAAAAAGTTGTTTATCCTTAGAAAAATGTTCATGGAGGTTGTTTGGTGGCATGCAAGCTGGACAGTAGATGGATGGTTATATAAATGAGATTAGAAGGTTGGAATTAACCAGATTTACAGAAGCTGAAGAGGATAGTTACTCATGTTTTTAACTGGTTTTCTGATCATATTTCAGTGGGACTATAGCAATTGCCTTTCATTGAATTTATGAGCATGGAAGATTTGGTGGTTAGAGTGAGTGTGCTAATGGTAAACAAGGCCCAAGATCTTGTTGCACTGTTTTCTGTAGGACAAAAAGAAGGAAGGTGACACTAAAGAAAGTGAGAAACTGGAAGGAAGGAAAGGGGTTGGCATGAATGCTGAAAGGACTGTGTTTCAGAAGTGCATAAGGTTAAAGATTGTAAGGGACCAAAACTGACATGCTACTAGTGTAGCCAGGCAAATCCTATCAACCATTGCAAGAATGGTTAGAGGAAGGGAGTGTGGCTACTGTGCCAGTGGCTAACTCTTTTGATCTAATAATGCTTGTAGTGAAAGTGCTAGTTAGTGGAAGGAAGGCTATATGAGCTGCACAACAATATTGTTAGATGGGTGGAGTTGGATGAGCAGAATTCATGCAGTCAGTGGGAAGGAGGTTAGATGCAGAGGTACTAGTTCTGTAGAGCTGATCATACATGGGATGCAATTAAATCCAGGTATAATCATGAATAATTACATTGTTAAATGAATTGATATGGCACTCATATCTTCCACTTCTAATCTCTACTCACTCTACTCATCTGGAGTATATTTGCCTGGATTCCCATTTAGAATTGAGTCTCTACGGTTTAATGTACTTTTTTTTTTTTATAATTTTTGAGATGTCCAAGCAAGACAATGATGCCATTAAAACACAAGGGGTTACAGGGTGTGTAAGAATTAGGGACAGAAACGATAATGATAAGCAGAAAGAGAAGCAAGTAATCAGGAGGACGGCAGATAGCGATTGACATTGCATTTAAATTTTTGCAGATTAAAGTTGGCTTGAAAGCATGGAGCTGGAAGGGAGTTCCACAAGTAAGAAGTGCGAGAGAACAAAACTGTTAGCATAGGATTTATGGCTACATCTAGTCAGCTTAATTGTAAATTGATGAAATCTTGATGCTGTGCTTAAATTTGAAAAGGCTAGGTACCATAGTAAAGAGTTCATCTGAAAAATTACCATGAAAATATATATAGAAAAGACAGGTGGTGGGAGAATGACTGAAGCCGAGCTGCCAAATTAGGACCAATAATACTGCTGAATCTTCTTTGGATCTTATCAAGGAGTTTAAGCAGGGACACTGGACCATATGTGGCAACAATATTTTAAGCATGGATGAATGGTAGACTTATAGATATATAGACATAGATTCTGGAGAGAAAAATTGTCTCACCTGACATAGTGAACCAAATTTCTTAGCAGCTGACCTACCAATGGATCCAATATAGTCTTTCTACTTCATATCAGCAGAGAACGTGAGCTCAAGAAGGTGCAACAAATCACTTTCTCGGAGGTTAGCATCAGCCATGTTGATGGAAGGCAGTGAGGGTTTTCTCGGATGATTAACAGAGAGAAGTTTAGTTTTGCAGGTGTTAAAATTAACAAGCCATCTTTTGCCCTGTTAACAACGGACTTAAGGTCATTTTGAACATTGGTTGCCATTTTGACCTTACTGATAAGCCTTACTAACAAGGCAGGAGTAAATTGTTGTGTCATGAGCGTAGGTACCAAGTTGAGAGTTGATGTCATCAGGAAGGCCATTAATGGATGGAGCCCTGGAAGACACCTGTGTTAGTACAAAAGGATCTAAATGAGTGGCTGTTCAGGATAACTCTCATTTCACGATTTGAAAGAAAAGACTGGATCAGTTCAAAAATCTGTCAAGAGACAGCGTAACTTTTCAGCTTGTGGAGAAGACCTAAATGCCAGATCCTGTCAAAGGTTTTTGAGATGTCCAATACTACAGCCTGGGCTTCACCATTTTTATCTAGAGCATGATAGACTTTTTCCACAATTATTGTCAGTACATCAGCAACTGACCTGGAGAAATGAAAGTCATATTGCTTGTCTGAGAAAAAGCTCTGTGATGAGAGATGATGACCCAATTCAGCATTGATTAGGGCCTCTAGGAGTTTCCCAAAAAAAGGTAGAAGGCTAATAGGCCAATAATTGGAAGGGGCAGCTGGCTCATGAGATTTCTTAAAAACTGGAACAACAGATGATGACTTCCAGCAGGCAGGAAAGTACCATGGTTTCTGCTATCATCTCTAAATTTGATCCTCCACAAAGCATATAGACTCAGTGGTATCCCTGCAATTGTTCTTAAGACATGTGCTGTCTGAACTGGCTCCTGGAAGCTCTACAATAAATGCCTTGCTTTTTCTTGCTTTTTCTTGCTTTTCAGCTTGTTGAAAATCCTCTTCCATAGTTCCTCGTTTTGAGAAACACCCAATATCAGTTGCATACATTTCTTCTAATCAGTGACCATTTAGATTACAAACTATTTCATGTAATCACTTTTCTGATGACTCTGGCTTTAGATTTTCATAAAAAATGTTTTCCAAAATACAGGGGTTCTCAACTTATATTAGAGATCCATTCCTATGGCACAATGTAACCTGATTTTTGATGTAGATCAGAACTCACCTACATAAGCAACCACAAGTCTGCCTTACCTTTGGGAGCTATAATGAAGAGCAAAAAGTTCCCCAAAAATATGACACAAATGAGAGATAGTGAATTTAGCACACTCCAATATGGCATACAGCTGGTGAAAAAATAACACTGTCTTAATCACGAAATGCCATTACTTGGGTCTGATGTAGCTTGAGGACCTTCTGTACTATGTAAATGTTTATTTTTGATGTTCCTACCAAAAAGTTCAGTTGTGATCAAAGTCATGTATTACTATCCTCAGTGTAAATGGAGAAATGCGTAATTTTTTTTTATTGAGTTCTTTTAAGTATACTACTAATAATGAAGACCTAGTTATGTTCTTAGCATGAAATTAAAATATTCTAGTTCTTAAAGTATAGTATTTTAGTTTGGTCATTTCTAAGATATTATACATATGTATAGATATGCATATATAAAATCTCATTATTTTTTAATATTAATCTTTACATATGAATTATCTTTATTATATCTCTTCTTAGATAAACAGTTTAGTGTATTTTGATGTCTTATGTTATACTTTTTCTTTTCTAATCATTTCACTCCAGGTAAGACAGTGTGTGAAAGAATATGAGAAAAATAAAAACATAATTAAGGAGAGTAAACAATAAAAGAATAATTAAATCAAAAGATAATGATTAACATTGCATTTAAATTTTGAAAGGTGAAAGTTTATTGGAAAGCAAGAAGCCAGAAGAAAGTTCCACAAGCAAGACATGCAAAAGAATAAGTTGTTACATCTAGCCGTTTCAACTATAAAATGACTAGACCTAGTTGTCAGTCTAGTACTGTATTAAGTCAAGGTACCAAAGAGGAAAGCTCATCAGAACAATACCATGAAAATATTTATAGAAAAAGCAGAGGGAAGTGTATAGTGGAGGAAAATTAATTTAAACTGAATTTTCTGATGAATTTCATAGTTATTTCACTGTCTGTTTTTTTTTTTTGTTTTATACTTTTTAGGTACCCCTGTTTATTGCTTGGCTTGGGCTCCTGACTCCAAACAATTAGTTTTCACCAATGGCAAGCACCTAGTCATTAAAGGGCAGCATGGAGGTTCAAAACCTATTATGGTTAGTATGATTAAATTCAAAATAATTATTTTGTAGACATACATTTCAAATTTTTACTTAAAAATTTTTACTTTAAAAAAATCATAAAATAATGAACTTCAGTAGTTCATTATTTTATTACATTCCATTGTCTATGAGCATTTAATCTAAAAGTCTTTTTTAAAATAACATGAAAAGAAGAGATATCCTTTATTTCTGGAATCCTACACATTTCACATATGTAAATATATACAAGAGTAGTATAGTATTTATTCAAAAATTATAACATAAACATGTTATAACATTGCTACAAAAATACCCATTTTGCTTCAACACTTCTGGTGTCTTGTCAAGTAATGGTGTTGATTGCTGAATAAAGAGTTTTAAAAAGTGAAGCCAAACTGCCCTCTAAGAGGAAACATTGTTACATAAGCTACAATGATGAATCAAAATACAAGTATATGATAATTCAAAAAACTTGACAACGATCCTTAGATACAGTTTATTAATGCCTTAATATTAATGTTAGACCAAATTAGAAATCATGCTGATTAATTTTTAATTTTACTATAAAGTTAAAAAATAAAAATTACAAATGTTAAATTTAACCTTGCATTAAGTTCAAAATATAATAAAATAATTCGAAGAAGGAATGGAGGAAAATATACATATATTTTTTATTTATTTATTGTTTTAATCGAAAATCCCAAATTTTCAGTTAGAGCAAACGCTAATCTAAGGCGATTCAAACATCATAACAAAGATACAATTGAAGGCACCTGAACTCAGATGATGTGGGCAGGGGAAGAAGTTTTACAAATGAGAAGACACATAATCTCATTGTAATACACAAACATATAAATAGCATTTTTGGTTATTGGAATTTTATTCCGTCTATACCAATCCTATACTTGTGTGTGTGTATATATATATATATATATATATATATATATATATATATATATACATATACATATATATATATATATATATATATATATATATATATATATATATATATATAATATATATATATATATATATATACACACACACAATCGTGTAACTTAGAATTATGAATACTTTAATAAAAGGGAATTAAGATATTACGGAGTTGTTCCCCTTACATTTGATGCTATGAGTCAGATCGTTTTATTTCAGTATTTGTTAATTGAAGAACCGTTCACATTTTTTTTCCTTTTATTTTCTTAAGCCTCTAATATTTTTTGTTAAAACAAAATTCTTGATATTGACTTAAAAAGACAATGGTAGTAGAGTAGGAATTGAATAGTGGAAATTTCAAATGGTTTATATAAAGTTATGTTGCATTCTTTTCTGAGAAGAAAGTAGACGTGGAGATTCATATAGGTTGGCAATTTAACTTTGAAATTAGTTGTACTTATTTTATCTCTTTTTGATTTGTTAAAGTTATAAGCAAAAACAACAAAGAAGATTTTTTAATTATTATTTTCTGAAGAATAGTAATATTTCTTATGTATAATGATCATTGTGAAACTGAAGTATACAAATTTCTTTATGTCCAATATGTTTGAGATTAAGCTTTATTACTCATAAAATTTTCATTCAAGATGTAGTCTTGTAGGTAAATTCACTTTTAATCCTGATGTATTTGAAATTGACAAATTGTATGATGCATATACTTCACCAAATTCATTTTAGTGTATCTTTTGTATTGCACTTTTTGCATACATTTGTATGATCTTTTTATTGTATATCAATATTATTTTATTAAAATTAAAAAATTCATAGAATTTCATTGAAGCTGAAAAAAATTATTTCAAAACTTATAAATTTCGTAATGTTTTTATATTTTTTTGTTAATTCAGTTATATAGTATATTTTTCTTTTCAGTTTATATTAAAAATATATGATTTGTCTCAAACTGTGAGTCTGTAAGCCTGTCTCTCTTCTTTATATATATATATATATATATATATAAATAATCTCTCCTCATGAATTATTCTATTAATAAATATTTATTCCTGTCCGAATATTAACCAAAAATGTTAATTTCAGTATAACATTATTACTATGTAGATATTTTTTTTACTTTCTTCAGATGAATGTAAGACTTAATTTTTATTAACATTTAAGGTGAAAATGCCTGATGAAATATTATTTATTTATTTACTTATTAAAATCAAAGTTTTAATACATTAAACTTTTTTATTTGTGTGTTAACTAAAATAAATTAAAGGAACTGGTTTGACTTGTTAATTTACTATGAATCTACAATTTGTTGTTTTATTTCATTAATTGCTATTAAGGTTATTAAATTCATAGCTTGAAACTGTTTTAATTTCTAAGGTAACCAGTTGTAATTTCTTGACTTGTGATCATAGGAGTGAATAAACCCTGTTTATTTTTGTATCAAAAAATGTTCTTTAGATGTTGTGACATTATTATCTGTTAAATAATAGATAATGATCTAAAGAAAACCAGTAAATGAATGGTAACTTTTAAAATTTTAAGGAATATTTTTAATATTATGTACTTTTTGCTCTCCTGATCATTTTAAATATAAGGTTAACTTAAATTAAATCCAGTTTCTTCGTAACTTGTTCTTGTTGCTATTAAATTAAAAATTTGATTACAGTAATAAATTACAATATTTTAATACAGTATCTATGACAAATTTCTAGCATGAAAGTTTATAAAAAAAAAACAATGAAATGTAGATGTATAAAATAAATTTGATTAAACTAAATGCACATTTCATATCTTGAAATCTCATTTTGTCTGTGAACAAAGTTAAATACCATTGTGCTTAAATTTGTATTCATTTGAAATGAAGAATCATATGTATGTTGTATATAAGGACATTGTGATTGTTATTTCAGTGGAAAGGTCATGATGGCCTTATCTTAGTACTTGAATGGAATTCAGTCAATGGTCTAATTCTGTCAGGGAGTGAAGATTGCAAATACAAGGTAAGACTTATAGTTTCTTTCAGTACTCTAAATGAATGTTGCTGATTAAAATGTTTAGTAGCCAGGCTGTTTTTTTTTTTTATCATTATTTTTGTTTATGAAGAAAGATTTCAAGATAGTGATAAGCCAACTTTTAAATTAATATATTTTTATTAAATGTATCTCTACCTTATTTTTGGTATAAAATTATACTGTTATTTTTTAAAGAAATATGTTGAAAAGAACTTCAATAAGTTAAAGTACAGGATTTTTGTAAAATATACAGTTACAGTAGGAAAATAATTTATTACCTACTTCTATTTATTATATTTTATTTATTATTATATGTAAGTAATATTATCTCCGTTAAGATTTTTTGAATTCTATCTTTTAAATTATTTTCTCTAAAAAGTTTAACAAAGTTAAAAAGTCAATTCTGTTGATTAAAGTATAAGGTGGCAGTTCATACAGACATTCCAGATATTGATAGTAACATTTACAGTATATATAACAACAGAATGTGTTCAGAAACTTTGACATTTTCTGAAACTGCCTGCTTGACCTTTTGTTCAGTGTCCATAACAGTCATAGCATAACAATCACTGGATTTCATCAAAGATTAATATATACATAAGAGTATGCAACTTTGTATCCAAATAAGACTGTTTAACATGAGATTAAAATATTAATTTCAAGGTTTTCAAATTAAGAAATATTAAAAGTAAAAATGTTATTAAATGATTATTTATATATATATATATATATATATATATAAATATTAAAAATGAATAATTAAAACTATTAGTTTAATTTGAAACCCTTCTCAGTTAATGACAGAAATTGTTGGTTTAATGTAATTGTTGCTTTAATCCTTTGCTAAAATTTGGATCTCTTGTTTGTACATTCAGTATAAATCAATTGCTACTCTCCTTGAATATCTTGTATATCTCCTGAATAACATTACCTGCTCTGATAATTTTCACTGTAAGTCAGCATCATTAATTCTATTCGTTCCACTATATAATTCTCTTCCTCATTGACTATGGTAGTGACTTGCATGCTGACTCTTTTAATGATACATTTCCTAAGTTCCTTTCACCAAATAATTCCCTGATGGTTGCTATGTCACCTTTATTAATAATCTCCCAAATTAAGTTTTGGTAGGGTTAGATCATTGGATTTCATTAATAGGGGTGTGGAAAATGCCCAATTATTTTTAATTCTCTTAGAGAATCTAATTTTTCTTCATCTTTATTCATTTAAATACTTTTTTTAAGGTCCAAAATGATTTTAAATGGTAAAGATAAAAATCCATATTTCATCATTTAGTGATTTAGTTAAATATATTTTGACCATCCCTCTTAAAAATAGATGAATTATACTTATAACAGTTACCAATGTTGAATTTAAATTCTTATTTAATTATTTCATATTAGTTTTTTGAAAAAAAATATCCCACACATTTATTAAATTTATTAGTATCTTCATCTTTTTGTCACTTTTTATCAAGTGATTCTGAAAGTTCTTAGACTGATCAAGAATGTATTGACATAGTCTTAAATTGCACTATTACACATTCATGCTGCAGGTCAACACACTTAGCACATCCTTTCTCAGGTTTCATTAACTCTTTAAAAAAACTTCTGAATGTTTACTTATTTCTCTGTTGCTGCTATCATTTGCAAATTTCTTTTTTTTAAACTCTTTTTAATCTTGAAACATGAAATTGATGAAGTAAGATTTGGTAAGTATCTTTGGTCAAATACCAAATTCATCAGAACATCTGTTGTTTTGCTAACTCCGTGAGCAGATGCATTGTCTTGCAAAACTAGGTATTTTTCAACAACTTGCATCAAAGTTTTTCTTTCAGTGCCTTAATTAGCATTTTTGGGCCTTGAATTTCTTCACTTGTGGAGAATCTGATCATCATCACTATTGTATGGTCTGTAGATCATAGTAGTATAACCATGTTTCATCAACATTGACAATTCCTTTCAAAAGAATTCTCATTAAAATGTTGCAAACTCAATCTTGTTTCTGGTTAACTTTCAAACATTTTAGCACCAACTCATAGCTTCTACATAACTGCTTGTGAATTATAAACAGAGCACTTTCCCCCAGCATGGAATTCAACACTTGAAAGCAATTCTTTTGGCCATGATTTGCTGTTTGGCCCAAATCAGGTCATGAACATGATCAACAATTTCAGGAGTTCTCACTATTGAAGGATTTTCAATTTGTGCTGAAAGTAAGGTCTCAAAATCTCCACATTGGAAGTTGGCATAGTATATCACAGTTGTGTATGACAATCACTTGTAACCTAATGTTTGCATCATGCATTTATGGAATTTTCTGTTCCAGGAACTGGAACTTCGGCAGCCTGGAGTTCACTTGAAAATTCCACAATCTCTGTTGACAAGGCTCAGTAAATGATTTATAACAAATTAAAAAAATAAATTGGTGCTTTACAATATAAAAGAACTCTTTCCTGCTACATTAACAAAATAATGTTCAGATTTTAGGAAGTGTGTTGAGCCAAGAACTTTTTCAGCATCCTTTTATAGATGCTAAATTCTGATGAAAATCATAGATTTCCTCTTTACTTTTCTGGTTTTATTTTTCCTATGTCTAATCTAATGATATTTAGGCAAACCCTTTCATTCTTTAAACATGAATCACTGTTTTGTTAGTCTTCTATAAAGCATGTAAAGAAATTTGTGTTATATTGAGTGTACTTATGTATTTGTAGAAGATATTTGTGATACTGCTCCTACTCAAATCTAGCAGCTTCATTTCAGTGAAAAAGCAAGACTAGATAAATGACTTATTCAGGTGATTTGGTCAGGTTCTATTCTTAATATTGAATAAGAATTAAAATTGAAGTTGATCAGTAACTGTCCAATCATGGTGCAGAACAAAATTAACTTTTGTTCATTATTGGCCTCTACACAAAAAATAAATTTATATTGTCTATTTGTAGTTTTGGGTTTGATGCACTTGTAAGTAAAGTACAAAATACTATACAACTTTCTTTAATCAATTATATAAGAACCAAGAGTATTTTGAATTTTTACTATTCATATTGATTATGAGTAACATGTTTTAATTTTGCATGCATTCTCTACCATACTTAAAGTTATGTAGGGAAGTTTATTTTTATATTTGTGAGTTTCCTTCAAAGGTAGAATAAATACTTTTTATAACAGCAAAATATATCTTAGATTATAAAAAAATGTTGCTATAACAATTTAAGGTTTATTGTTTTCATTTTTTCTGTTATACAAAACATGTAATAATGAAAACATGGTGAAAATTGAAAAACATTTAATCTTTATCTGCTCACAGCAATTGGATTTGTTATATGCTATTTATTTTAAACAAAATAGAATTATTTATTTTTAAATTACATTTTAATAAATTTTAAATAAAAAGTCAGCACATTTCTCCTGAGTTTCAAGTTTGGTATACATTTTTTCATGCTAGTCAGAAGTAAAATCACTCATTTTTTTTTCTTTTTGAGAGTTGTTTCAATTTTTTCAAACAAATTTACTATATTAGGCTTGTTAATGCTTATTTACAGTGTGTGTGTGTGTGTGTATATATATTTCAATAGGAGAATGATGTGAAGGAGTCATGTTTTTTTTCAGTTTTATTTTATCTATTACAGTTTTGAAACCAGAAATGGCTTCACAAATTAAGATATTGTCTATTAATATATTTAAATGAAGTGCATAGACATTATTTTTAAACTTCTATGCAAAGCATAAATTGGTTATTGTTTTCTTTGAAGTGATTAATACCTTCTACTATCACTAGTAATAGTTACAACTAGCAGTGCTACAAGCCATTATACAAATTTGTATTGAAATAAAATTTTTAAGCATCAACATAAAACAAAGCTACTTCTGTTTTATTTATGTAAATAGATTTTCTTGCAAATCAGGTTATTGTATGTTTGTTCAGTGTTAATTGTGGTCTTAAGAACTGGGAGCTGCTATCTGCAAAATTGTGTATTGTTAAATTAGGAGAATTGTAAAAAATGGCTAACATTAACTATTAAAAACATTTTTTTTGTTTTTAGTAAAATTTTAGTCTGTTTATAATGATATTCTTGGAGTAAGTCTCTTGCAGGAGTGACAATTCATTTTTTAAAAAAAGCAATTTATCAGTGTAAAATTTAGATATAAATTAAAGATTTCTTAGAAG
This sequence comes from Acanthosepion pharaonis, assembly GCA_903632075.3. NCBI lineage: Eukaryota > Metazoa > Mollusca > Cephalopoda > Sepiida > Sepiidae > Acanthosepion > Acanthosepion pharaonis. Next base: position 1,170,472 of record CAHIKZ030001569.1, on the reverse strand, counting down.
TTAAGGATTAAAAAATGTGTTCTTTACTAAAATAGGATATGTTATGAATTTACATATGGCAGATATGTTTTTTAAATAGTCTTCTTGTCTAATGAATTTAAATTCTTACAAAATTTTAAGCTACTCAGTAAAGTCAAAACTTCCAGATTTATTTATTTTTTTAATCATTTCACTCCAAGCAAGTTGATAATGCCACTAAGATGCCAGGGGTAATTGAGAATGAAAGAGAATGAGAAGACTTTAGTGAAGTTGAGATGCCAGATCAGGACCAATATCATTACAGAACCTTCTTTGGTTTTTGTAGAGAATCTTGAAATATATAGGAGTACTAGACCAAATGTGGCAGCATATTTAATGCATGGTTGAATGGCAGATTTATAAATTTGTAAGGGATTCTGGTAAGAAAGATTGTCTGTCATGACACTGAACCAACTTTGTTGACAATAGAGCCTGCAAGTGATTCAATATAATCACTCCACTTCATGTCAGTTGAAAATGTGAGACCAAGAAGCTCTTCTGAAGGTTAGCATCCGCCATGCTGATAGAAGGTAAAAATGGTTCTCTATGATTAAAAGTTAAGTTTCATTTTGGAGGCGTTGAAATTTACAAGTCATTTCTTGTCTAAGTTAACAACTGACTGGAGGTCATTTTCAAGAGTTTTACTTTGTTGGACCTATTGAAGCTACTATGAAGGCAGGAGTAAATAGTTTTATCAGCATAAATACCTAGTTGGCAAACCAATAACATCGAGAAAGTTATTGATAAGAAACAATGAAGGATAGAGCCTTGGGGAATCCCTGCATTTATGTGAAGGGATCTAGAAGTGTGGCTGTTCAACATGGCTTTCATTACATAATTTGTTAACAATTGGATTGTCAAATATTCAGCCAGAGACACTATAGCCCTTGAGCTTGTGAAGAAAGCCAGTGTTTATCTGAAAGCAGTTCATGTCAGGTGAGATGCTTAACTGATTTGGAGTTGATTAGAGCCTCTAGTACTTTGCTTCAAAGAAGACTAACTGGATGATAATTCAAGGGATAAGTAGGTTCACCAGAGTTTTTAAAGACAGGTGCTACAGAAGAGGATTAGAGGATACAAGCCAGAAAGCAATAAGCAGAAAGGTATTTGTTGTACAGTTTGGAGAAAATAGGAGCCAGTTCAGGAGCACATTTCCTTAGGACAATTTCCTGAATACCATCAAGTTCACATGCCTTGTGGGGATCTAATTTTGGAGATATGTGCACATCACTAGAGATTCTGTTCTAGAGGGAAAATCATAATCCTGATGATTTAAGAATAGTTGGAAGAGAATTTTGGAACAAAGCATTCTACTTATCAGCAGTAGATGACAATACTTCAAACTGATTGAAGAGAGAAAAGGATTGAGGATTTACTATGGATCCACCAGTATCAAGAACCAAACTTGTGAGAAGTTATATAATGTCTCATTCTGTCAGCAAACATCAACAGCTTTGTTCAGGACACACTTACACTCCTTACAAGTGGATTCAAAGAGATGTCTTATGATCTGAACTGTCATGCTGGTATAACTGGAAAAATAGTTCCTGTGGGCTATAGTGGCTGAATAGGCAGAAGTGAACCAAGAAGATTAGTTTCACTTGATGTTTCTCTGCAGGCATAAAATCTTCAATGCTGGCCTTTACCCAGGAAGAAACCTTGGTGGCACAATTTTCAATGATTATAAATTTCACTCCGGGTGATGTCATAAAAAAAAATATGAAATGAGTCTTAGTCAGTGTGCTGGTAACAAAAATATGCCCTGTTAATAGGAGGTTCTTGCCTAATAGACTAGTGGAAAGAAATATCTTCAGATACTATTGATCAGAGTTGCTAAGAGGACAGTGTTGTAAATCATGACCTGAGTCTGAAGAGAAGTTAAGGAACAGATTAAGCAAAAAAACATGTCTGTCAGAATTAGTGAAAGATTGAGAAATTTAAAGTCTGGATGCTGGTGAGATTGACATTAGATTGATGAAGCCACTTGACATGATGAGCATTGAAGTTGCCAAACAAAAATATTTGCATACAAATGTAGAAAGAGAGCCATATCTATACTAACAGATATTCAATCTAACAAGCAACAGTCATAAGAAGGGGATTGATAAAGGAAGGAAACATAATGGAGTTTAACAGTAAAAGTTGGAATTATATATAAGAATAATCCAGAGCCTTGGGACAATTCCCTTACCTCTGAGATTTTCATGACCATAGAATCCTTTTGATTGAGAAGATAGCCAGCAACAGAGAATTCAGTAGTATAGATTGGTAGAGTTTCACAGACATAGGATGTTTGAGGAACATTCCAAGAGAAACAATTCTACACTGCAGGAATTGGTATGAATATCATTAATGTTGGAGAAAGAAATGTTGAGGAACTTTGGTGTTTTTTTGTAGACTGGTTTATTTTTATTAATCATTATAGTCATATGATAAATTTTTAAGGTGGAAGAGGCCAAGAATAACAGTCACTACCAATAATCTAAGGCAGGGGTTTTCGAACTTTTTGACTTGTGGACCCCTTTATATTTCAGGCTTTACCTTAGGGACCCCCTTATAAACGCTTATGAAATTTATACATAAATATTTGCTGAATATAACATAATTTTGCATTAATGCAATAAAAGCTGGTTTAAAGCTTACTTTAGACATAAGTGTTCAAATAAATTAATGTTGCACGTTGCTGCAAAATGTAACAAAATTAAATTTTGTTATATTAAAATATTAATTTTACATGTAACTGAAAACAGTAATAGTATTTAACAAATAGTTTTATTGTCAATTACACACAGAGGATTTTTTAATACACACTTAGTGAGAAGGATGTGCTTGCTTGGCTTTGCACAAACTCAATTCTTGGTGATAAACATACACGTAAGTCACTTTCTGGAGCAAGTCTGGATCTGTATTTGTTTTTCAGATTGGTTAGTGCCGAAAATCCTGCTTCGCATAAATATGTTGTTGCAAACGGTAACAAAATCTTAACTGCCTTTCAAGATAACAATGGATACTTGGAGGCTACAGTGAGCCAGAATTTCGAAAGTTGTTGCTGCATAAAACTGATTTTTAAAGTTCTGTCGCATGAAATTTCCGCCAGTTCTTCCAGTTCATTTCAAGTAAGCATGCTATTAGCTATTTCAACATTAAACAGATTTCTGATCTAGTCAAAATTTCCAATATTATCAGGAACATCTTTTGAGAAATATTTGTCAAAATGTTCAGCAAGTGATATTAAATGTCATTTAACATCTCCAATTAACAAATCAACATTAACTGAACCATTGTTGCTGAGATATTCATCCAGTGTAGGGAATGTATCTAAAGTTTTCTTACTAACTTTTGCAGTCCATATATTCAGTTTTTTCTTAAAGGCTTCGATTTTGTCATGACTAAATAAGACATTTGAATTTCTTCCTTCTAGAGATAAATTCAGTTCATTAAGTTTGTTGAATATATCTGCCAGATAAGTAACTTTGCAAAGCCAAATTTTATCGGCCATTATCGAAGCCAGTTCAGCATTATAATCACACAGAAACATCGACAGTTCTTCTCTAAGTTCAAATAAACGCTGAATTATTTTACCTCGTGATAGCCATCTTACCTCTGTATGAAACAACAGACTTGAATGTTCAGCCCCCATAAAAAAGTCTTTGCTGTCTATGGACCCCCTATCTTGTCCTTGCAAGACCCCCTGTGGTCCGTGGGCCACAGTTTGAAAACCCCTGATCTAAGGCACTATAAGCCAGCTGGAAGATGAAGAAGACATAGTGTGACTTCAGGGTTGCCCACAAGCAATGATATTAAGCTTGCAGGGGGCACCTATCCCTGTGCAACCTGACACTGCAAGAACTCGATATTATATGAATGTTGACCAGAACAACCTGTCTAAGCACTGCCAAAGAGTTCAGACAAAACTCATTTTTCATAATCTCATTATAGGATGACAAAAATGTAACAAAATTTCTAATTGTAATGATCCAAAATAAAAGAGACCAGTTGAAAGTAAGGGTTGTATCACTTTAGTGAGGGAAAAGTGAAATCCAATAAGTTTTCTTTGGTTTCACTTTCATTAACATTTTCATTTACTTGAATACAAAAGAAAGATGTTATTGGTATATAACCATTTATGTGTGGTTCTATAGGGAAATTAAGTAATTAAATGAAGTAACAACAATAATAAAAAAAAAAAAAAAACTAATTGCACATCAGTTTATATAGAATTGAAATCCACCCTCTCCTCTTACACCTACTTAGCTTGTGGAGGGATTATATATTATGACATTATAATACATGCCATTATATAAAGAAACTACCATACACAAAAAGACAACTGCAGTTGTTCAACAACTCTCAATGAGGTTTCAGCTGGATACAAGAATGATTTTGTCAGAATTAAAGTAAACTGAAATGACAAAAACTTATACAGCCCTGTGTCACTCTTCTCTTCATCTAAATAACAATGGCTACACAACATAGCATATAGTCTACAAGGAGCTGGAGTCATTGCTTAGATATATCTATCATGGCATATTTCAGAACTCTTGAAGTTGTGTTTGTTGGGTGTGGTTTCAGAGAATTTAATGTGATCCTCAGCATGTCCCATACATACTCAATGGTGATTTAATCTAGAAAGTGTTGGTGTCAGTGAAAGATCTGGAAGTCGGCTGAATGTTTTTGGAGCAACTTTGGTATCACTTGCATACAATGTAGGTGGAAGGGGCAGGGTTGCATCACCACCAAAAAATCCTAGCAAGCATAAATTGGTGAAAATGATCTGCAACATATTACACCTACTAAGACAAACTTCAGTTTAACTTGTGGTTGTTGCAAACTTCAACAAAATATACTTTACAGTCATTAGTCACTACCAGCTTGTACAACAGACTGCTGATAGGGTGCTCATCATTGATAACTACAAAACCCCATGGAATTCAATGTACAATGCATTGGCTGATAGTTTGAATGGCACCAATGTTTAATTGGAATGTGATTTGTTACAATATACCCCTTTGAATGTTTATCAGCCAGTCATTGGTAGTTCCATTCTTGCTTCAAATGTGGATGTCCATTGTTTTCATGTGCTGTTATCCAGAATATCTAATATCCAGAATTTATTTTTGATATACTTTTGCTTCATCATTCTGGCTCCACTGCAATCATTCCATGGACAGATAATATTAAATCCTATCCATATTTTATGGCTGCCACAGCTACACTACCTATTATTTATACATACACTATCATCCATCTGTTCACTTCTACAAGAGGATTAAGGCAAAACTGTAGTGTATTTGCTGTCGGTAATTTCTTTTACACTTCATTACTTCTCAGATGAGATATATATATATATATATATATATATATATATATATTAAAAAGTGCTCAATACAAAGTAGAGCAATGTATTATTATTATTATTTTATTATAAGAGATAAAAAAATGCTGAAATTACTACACAAAAGCTTTCATGTTTCAATAATTTGATTGTACTTCTTCAGGCAATGGTAAGTAACTGGTGATTAAATGATTTTACCAGGGAGTACTCTGATCTTTCCAACGAGGAGTTTAACATTATTATGAACTGTAGAAGATCTGTTCTTATCCATAACAAAGAACAGTGGATTAGGAACAACTCTGTTTACCAATGTTGGTTTATTTATCTTGTATAATCCCAGTACCCATCAAGATATCAACATATATATGGTTATGGTGGTGAAATATTGCACAAAAATTAAAGCTGACAAAATCAGGAAATTAATACATAGAGAAAGTTAAGATCAACACTAATTTTTTAAAAAAGTAGATTTCCTTGATGTTACATTAGACCTAGTTAATAATGTATTCCAACCCTACATGAAAACAAATGCCTATCCAATATATGTCCACCCAAATTCTAACCACACTCCATCCATAATCAAACACATACCCTCCTCCATAGAATACAGGATTAGATGTCTTTTACAAGCATAGTAAATTTTATAATACTGCCTTGAAAAAATAGTGGCTATAAGTGCCCTGACATCAAATATATAAAACATAACAGCAGTCATAGGAATAAAAATAGAAACAGAAAAATCATTTGGTACACACTCACATTTAACCAAATGGTTAGTACTAAGAAATTTCTTGAGAAACACTTCCCCAGAAATAATCCAACTAGTAAGATTTTTAACAGAAATACACTAAAACTAAGCTATAGCTGTACTGATAATCTTGAAGAAATTATTAAAAAACATAATAAAACTTTAGTTCAATACAAAAACCTGAGTAATAATTGCCATTCTAAAGCAATAAATGCAGTTAATACCAACAAGTGTAACTGTAGAAATTCTAATGAATGTCCATTGCAAAATGGATGTCAAACACTCTTGTTTACCTAAGCACTATATCTACTATAAAAAATTCATCAGTTATAAAATTTTATATCGGGAGTACCAAGAATTCCTTTAAAACTAGGTGGTGCCTACATGTATTATCTTTCTCCAATAATACGTACAGAAATAGTTCTGGAACTTAAAAGAAGTTAATAAAACCCCTACGGTAAAATGGAAAATACTAAAAAAGAAAGAACTTGCAAATCTTTAAATGTACTGTACTTATGTTTACATGAAAAATTAGAAATTCTCAAATTTGCTGACAATTCCCTATCACATCAAAGGAGTGAATGACACAGTTTCTTTTACCTTAAAATAAAGTTAAATTTTAAAAATTATGTATTACCATTTCTTATTGCCACAATTCATTAGTATATAATCACCCACCTTCTACGGGTAATTACCTTATTTTGTTTATTCAGTTTTAATACTGCTATGTATTGCAGTCCAGTTAATAATATTAATATCTTATATAGATGTTCCACATATTTAATTTTATCTACAGGCCCTTTTAAGAAGATTCCTGAATCTAAAATTTTTTTTTTCTGTTAACTTTACATCTGATAAACCTACCACTCCCTTAAACATCCTTTCAAAAAATTGAACATGTCATATTTATCTAGAATCATGACACATTTTCTACAATTGTCAATGATGGCCTGCCTATGTTCTGGTTTATCATAGCTTGAAAAAAATAACTCACCCACCTCCACACTCTGAGCTTACTTTTCTATTTAGTGTAGATCTGATGTTTAATGTGTGTGTGTGTATATATATATATATGATAGACTCTCCCTGTCAGTTTTGACATATTGACATACAACGATCTGACAACTTAACCAATTGATTCAGTTATGAATTTTGTGCAATAATCTTAAGTGACACTTAGGCCCCGCAAGTACTTTGCAAAGGAGGCTGCATATGGAGCAAGTGTGAGGATTGTGGGATGAGATCACCATTAGATTGGTTGACATTTTAGATCTTGCTTTTGCTTGTTGAAGATGATTCAGACTAGTTGATTGAAAACCACTGAGTCCACTAAAACATGTTGATCTCCACTCCAAGGCTAAGCACTCAAGGGTGTTATGAGGTATATTCACAGTTGACAAGTTGCTCTTTAGCTTGTATTTGTATCTAAGCCATGGGCATCCTACATTCCTGTACCCCTGATCTAACTGGCTGTACATTAGGATCTTGGGTATCCTGTCATAAGACATTCTCAAGACGTGACCAGTCCACTACAACTGAGGCTGTATGAGGAAAGTCTCGATTCCTCCAATATTATACCTGGATGTCCTGTCTTGAAGGCTAACTCTACAGATGCAGACAGCTCTTATGGAAAACATCCAGCTGATATATATGGTACGTGTGTGTGTGTGTGTGTGTGTGTGTATATATATATATATATATATATATATATATATATATATATATATATATTATATATTCTTTATAATAGGTTATTACATTCAAACATGCATATTTCTGCTACAAAAATGCATTAATGTTTCGATGCACATAATAGCATCTCATCAGGCAGTGTTAAAATGATGGTTATAACAATTTTTAATAATACTTATAAAACATCTCTTCTCTGCAAGGAAAAAAAAGGAGCACAAGATATAGCTGAAGAAAAGAAGATAAAAAGAAAAAGAAAAATAAGAAGCGCTAAAAGAGAATAAAGGCCCAAGATATAAGTTGTTCTCCGAAGAAAAAGAGATAAAGATAAGTATGAATATGAGAATGATATAGAAATGAAATGAAAAAAACAAAACCAGACATGTGAATTGATTTAACCAATGAAAATCATTTATATTAAGTAAGCATGTCAACTCAAAAGACTTCTTGGATACATTGTAATGTCAGATAAACAGTTAGCATTTTCAAAGAGGCAACACATTTAAACAATAATGATACATAGTATGTAAATAAAAGGACACTTTAAGAACTAAAAGAAAGAAAAAGCAGGAAAATATATTGACTTATGAAACAGAAAATTAGAAAATTAAATTGAAATAAATTATAAATAAATAAAAATAAAAACTTACTGAAACAAAAAGATACATGATCAAATATATAAATCATGTAAATAATATTAAGATAAAATTTATAAATTAAAATTAATAGTGTAACTGTTAACTAAAGAATTGTGTGTGTGTGTGTGTGTATATATATATATACATATAATTATAGGGATAGATAAATCAAACAACCAGATATAAGCCAGCATATATGTGTGTAAGCAGATAAATAGTCATCAAATTTATATATGAGGTGTAAACATAATAGTGCTTGATGTGGTTAGACAGAGCAAAGATATATTAATACATATACTAGTACCTACATGTTGGTGTGCAAGTTAAGTTTTGCTGAATTACAGCTCATTGGGCACAAGGTCTATGTTGCTACAAGAAACAAATGGCTTATTGGAGAAACGCTGCTATGTAGCCCAAAAATAAAATTGTCCGAAAAGAGTAGTAAATGTGATGTCAATGGGTTCTATTTTTAAACAATAGAAAAAGGTAGAAAGATTGTGTAAAAAGGAAAAATAAGGATTACAAATTTACAAATAACGATACTGTTTTCGCATAGCCATGCTAATTTTAATGGTTAAAGGTAGGTAAGTTGGTAAGATGCTTAAGTCTTAGTAAGGTAAAAAAAAAAAATTATAAGGAAAGAAATGAAATATAAAAAAAACAGGTAAATATAAGGAAAGTAATTGTAATATATGGGGGGAGGGAATAAATATGAAGAAATAAGAGAAAAAGAAATCTAAAATATAAGGGAATTAAATAATTGGGTGTAATAAATAAAGAAACTAAAAAGTAGAAAAATAAAGATAATAAATATGAGGAAAATGATAAAAGTAAATAAATATATAAGGAAATTAATAAAATAAGGCTAGAGATGTTGTTATAGGTTTATGATAATGTAAACCGGTTAGAGTGAAGTAAGCTGATATGGCACCTAGTTCCTGATAAAATAAAAATATAAGGAAAAGGAATTAGAATCAGTTTGGCTTCCAGTATTTTAAGAGATACTGCCTTCCATGCCTACATGCAATCATTAGCTCAGTCTGCTTATTAAGTTAGACCTAAGTTGTGAATATTTTTGAGGATGAATCTTTTCTCTAATAGACATGTCACATCGTCCTCCCCTGCCACTGGAAAATGGTTTGGTTTGTCCTATGAATTCCCATTTTACAATAGGTGTGTAGCTGTTTGTTTTGATACTCCAGTAAAACTTAGAGTGCTGTGGCATTTGCATATTTTTTGTTGCTTAGTGTCATTTTGTGATGGTAGAAACGCTTTTTCCAGTTAGCGGTGGATCCAAAATAAAATTTAATCTCTTCATTGTGCTTGATGCTAGCCTTATATATAATTCCTTTACACATGCATTTACCACTCATGGGACAGAGATCACTGTTGTGACAATTGTATTTCTAATCATCAGGGTTACCATTACTACTTGTTAAAGTAGTTGTTTAGGGTTACACTATTATATTGGGCTAAATATAGTTCAAGGTTTTTAATGCAGCTAACTTTAATGTTGTTCTTGTTGAAGAGCTTTCTCAGTAAGGGAATATGACTGAAATGCTTGTGTACTAAGATGTTACCTATGTTGGCCCTAACGTTATTGTTGAAGGGTGGATTGAACCAAATAATGTTGCGTTTTCTATTCTTGGATTTACTATTAGTATTCGTACTAGTGTTGGGGGGGGGTACTTTAGTTTGGCATTGTGCTTACTTTTATTTAATGCATCTACATATTTGGTTTTGTATGTATCAAAGATATGTTCATTGCTGGAGTTGGAAGAGAGTCTATATTGTACAGATTTGTGGAGATTATTGAGTATGCATGGAGGATGGTTGGATTCCTTACTAATATATGCATCATTGTAAAGTTCCTTATTATAAGTCATGTACACTCTCCTAGATAGGAAAAATTATCACCTTGGCATTGGTGACAGTGGTGATACTAAGTCTGTGATCCTTAAAGAATTTTATTAGCTGTTTCCTAAGCCTGTTAGTTTTTTGTGGCTTGCAGCTACGTAGAAGGATCACTCTGTCGTCCCTGTACAGCCCAATGTTCTCACTATCGAAAATATATCTGAGCCTCCATAAAAGAAATATGCCAACTAGTTCACAAGCTTCTGTGAAGTCAAACACACCCATCACTATAGAGAAGTTGGGATTGTCTTTATTGGTCCACAAAGAACCATTGTGGTAAGTGGACTGAGCTAATGATTGCATGTAGGCATAGAAGGACGTATCTCTTAAAATACTGGAAGCCTGAATGATTCTAATTCCTTTTCCTTATATTTTTATTTTATCATGACCTAGGTGCCATACCAGCTTACTTCACTCTAACCTTTGTACGTTATCATGACAAACCTATAACAATGTCTCTAGTATTATTTTATTAATTTCTTTGTATATTTATTTGCTTTTATAATTTTCCTCATATTTATTATCTTTATTAAGTATTCAAGTTTAGCAAGATTGTAAAGTCAAAGGTGTAATATGCCTACAATTAACTGTTAGTTGGAATCTTTGATTTAACAGCTCATCCCTATTCAAAAATCTGATTATTTGCATTTTCTCCTGTAGACACAGAAAACAAGGTTCCTATAAGGATCTACCAATTCTAGCTTAAAATTTTTTTTTTTAATTTTTCACTTAACTTTAGGGGTGTAAATTTTCTTCTTTCAACTTCCAAAAATATTTTGAAAGGGAAGTACTATTTTGATAAGTAGCATTAGAAAAAGAAGAGCGGTGCTTATACCAATGGTCTTTCAATTCATTCTTTGTGCTACCAATATAAAACTTTCAATCTTCAGATTTTCTATTGAGGAAATAGAACACATATATACCAGCGATTCAGTTAAGCACTTGTTAGATAATGGACATTGGTCAGGATTCCTACAATTATATAGGTTGGTGTCTTTAAGTATATTAGGATTAGTACCTGTATCATGGTTATTATTGTTAAATAGTTTAAGTGTTTTATTGTTGTATAACTTTCCGCAGAATCCAATGATCCCATAGAAATATCAAAGTTATTGTTAGAATTTTTTACTCACTGTTTTTTGTGTATGAGGACAGATTTCCTACAATTTATAATGATGTTGATCTCTTCACGTGAAATGTCTGAATAAACTTTAGTAAATTACAATGCCATTGTAAAGAGTTCCTTAGATATTGAAGGATAAAAGTCTACGATATCAAACTGGATGAAAGTACAGTTGTTCTTATTGTTTTTAAACCAGTTAATGACCAGTGGGGCCAATCCATACACACACCCACACACACACATATATATCTGTGTGTTTTTATATGTTTGTTTGTATTTATATGTATGCATATGTTTATATGTTTGTGTCCATGTATAGATTCACGTGTACGCATACATATATTGGTATATATGTGGGTACATCTATGTACATGTGTGTGTGTGTGTGTGTGTAATTGTTTTCATTTTCGTATATACACGGATTCTTATTTTCCGTGTCATATTTTATTTGAGCATGCAAATTTGGCTGTTATATTTTTTATATATCTATGCCTATATGTTGTATTTGTTCATTTGTTTGTATATGTTTAATTGTCTTTTTTCTTTGCTTTGTTTATAGAAGAATATTTGATTTTCAATTATATCCTCTTTTTAACTATATACTATTGCCCATGTATGCAAATTTTGATTGTTGATTTGTACTCGCTTCTAGGTATGATTCATGGTAAGCCTGTCTATGTCTTCATTAGTATGTGTACCTGATTGCATGTATATGCTTTTAATTGTATGTATATGTGTCTGATATTTTTTCTTTGATGTTGAGTTCTCTATTTCCTGTGTTGTCTGTATATGTGTGTGTTTATATATCTCAATATGTTTATGTATTCGTGTATTATGATGTGATTGTGTCTTGTCATTTGTATAACTTCTTCCCCTGTGTACATCATTTGAATTCAGATCCCTTCAAATTTGGTTTTTCGATTAAAACAATTAAATAATAAAATATATGTATATTTTCCTCTGTTTCTTCTTCTAATAATCTAATATTATTTTAAACTTAATGAAAGACATGACTTACCTCAGAATTCTAAACGAACGCGAACGTGTCTTGCCTGCAAAGTAATGACAAAAAGAAATATGGCTGCTATTGAAGACACAATTTATGCACACCTATCTCGTCCAAAACGAGATGATATTTGCACACATGCAAATTTTGGTCATCTTAAATAGCATAAAAAGCAGGGTGCTAGCAGTACCAAGTGTCAGGGAGTCATTCAGTGGACTGCATGTAATGGAGCTGGACATACGGATTGATAGACGAATAAAGAGGAAGTCAAAGTAAACGCAACTGAGTTGGTGTCTGTTTCACAACTGCCCAGTGTAGTGGCTGAGAAAGGGAGTCACGCAATCCATTTCCTTGAAGAAGAAAGAAGAAAAACCCCCCTCATCATCATTTTTTTTTTTCTACGCAGGTTAAATTTAAAATTTGTAACTTATTTTTTAACTTTATAGTAAATTTAAAAATTAATCAGAATGATTTCTAATTTAGTCCAATATTAACATTAAGGCGTTAATAAATTTTATCCAAGGTCCATTGTCAAGTTTTTTGAATTATCATATTCTTTTATTTTGATTGATCGTTGTAGCTTACATAATAATGTTTCCCCTATTAAGGGGTGTTTGGTTGATTTTGAACTTTTTAAAACATTTTATTCTACAGTCAACACCATCACTTGACAAGATACAAGTGTTGAAACAAAATGGATATTTTTGTAGTGATGATAAAACATGTTTATGTTATAATTTTTTAATAAATACTATTTGCTCTACTCTGTATTGAGCACTCTTTTAAGAATAGTGTTTATACTATGCTTGTATATATTTATTTATATATATAGCGCATCTCAAAAATATTTTTTCAAACTGGTGTTAGGTTTCTCACATCAAAACAAGGGCAAAAGTCCATATAAGCATATATCTGTTTTTTTGAGTTATTTATGCTAGATAGCACTGTGTTGCCTTGTAGACTTGGTTACATTTGTTATTTGTGTATATTTGAGAATACTCTGTCTTCAACATTTAACGTTTGTAGTAGTGAGTCAACTGAGAAGTGTTCCATTTAACAATAGGAGGTTATCTATATTGTGAGCAGGCAGATATAATTCTTACATATGGCTGTGCAAATGATAATGGATGTGAGGCTGCATGGCTGGGTTTCCAGACCAAAGGCAACTGAGTCATCCAACCTTTGCTGCTGTTTATCGTCACTTTGCTGAGACAGGATCTGTGGCACCACAAACTATGGATTGAGTGAGATCTGCTCATACACCTACCCCTGAAAAACATGTTCTACAGGTTGTTGGAGACAATCCAGGTATCAGCACATGTCAAGTGGCCCTAGCATAATGAATACTCATAAGTAAATTCTTTTAAAATCTGAGCTATGAGCTTGCTTTGATTTCAGTAATTTCAATTTGGTTTTTCAGTTTTTAATTTAGTATTTTTGCTTTCTAAGGAAGCCATTCATTTTCTTGTGTAATGATAGCATTTCCAGTCGATCTTCTTTATATAGAACATATAGTGTACTTTCTGTAAACAATAGTTCTGATTGTATGATTCAGGTACAACATCCCCCTCCTCCTGAAATTCAGCAATTTCATTAACAGAAATCACTCAATTATAAGATGATTTGATTTTTCTTTTCTCCTTAAAACTAAATTAAAAAATTTCATACATTTAAAAAAAAAACAGCATGTGTGTCTGTAATATATGCTGATTTTTGTTTTAATCAAATGTATATATATTTTCAAGTACATAAATATGTATGTAAGTTTATATGGTGGTATTTCAGTATTAAAGTTGTTATACTTGCTTATCTAGTTTTCTATCTGTTGATTTCATTTTTCTTCTTACAAATAGCGTAAAAACATTATTTACTTCAAATAATATATTGTAATATTATTTTCTTTGCCTGTACATACTGAACATGCAAATGGGCATTTGGCATTTTGGGAATATTTCCAAAGTGATATGTGTTATATCCAGTATGAAAGTAGAGTGTCTCAGAATTTCAGAATGGTCTAACTTTGTTCTAACTCCAAGTATTTATCAAGCTATGATTGCTTGAAGTTAAAACTTGCACATGTTTAAACATTTATTTTAAAATGATCATGTCTGGATAATTGCTCTTTTTTTTTCCTTCTTTTTTTTTTTTTTTTGGTTTGCTTTTTCAGGACAGGTCATTGTTGAAATGAATGTTATAAATGACAGACAGGTTTAAGTGGTCATTGTTTTTAAAATGATTTATATAAAGTGGATTTTAATGGTCTACAACACAAAAAGTCAAAGTAATACATTTTTTGCCTGTTTTTAAATAATGCTTTGAATTGGTATCACCCCATGCAAGCTAGTAATGCCACTAAAATACAAGGGGTTACAAGATGTAGAGGAATTAGGAACAGAAACATTAATAATGAGTGGAAAGAGAAAAGATTAATAAGGCGGACAGTAGATAGTTATTGACATTGCATTTAAATTTTTGCAGATTAAAGTTGGATGGAAATTATGGAGCCAGAAGGGAGTTCCACAAGCGATAAGTGTGAGAAAAGAAGCTGTTAGCATAGAACTTACAGCTACATCTAACCAGCTCAACTGTCAATTAATGAGCTCTTGACGCCAGTCTAGTACTGTGCTTAAATTCATGAAGTCTAGGTGCCATAGCAAAGAGCTCATCTGAACAATTACCATGAAAGTATTTATAGAAAGGGCACAGAGAGGCAACCTTATGGGAGTGGGAAAGTGACTGAAGCCAAGTTGCCAGATCAGGACCAATAATATTGCTGATTCTTTAGATTTTATCAAGGAGCTCTGGATAAATAGCAGGGGCACCAGACCATATGTGGCAGCAATATTCTAAGCATGGATGAATGGTAAACTTATAGATAGTAAGATAGATTGTCTTGCATGACACAGTGAACCATCTTTCTTGACAGCTGACCTAGCAATGGATTCAATATAGTCTTTCCACTTCATGCCAACTAAGAATGTAAGCCTGTGAAGGTGCAATAAGTTACTTTTCTGGAGGTTAGCATCAGCCATGCTGATGGAAGGCAGAGGGGGGTCTCTCAGATGATTAATGAAGAAAAGTTTAATTTTGGAAACATTAAAATTAACAAGACATCTCTGGCCTCAGTTAACAATGGACTGGAGATTGATTTGAACATCAGCTGCCATTTTGACCTTGTCACACTGATCAGCCTTACTATTGAGGCAGGAGTAAATTGTTGTGTCGTTAGCATAAATGCCATGTTTGAACTGATGTTATTAGGAAGGTCATTAATGAAAATTAAAAACAGTAGGATGAAGCCCTGGGGGACACTTGTGTTAATATGAAAGGATTTAGAGTGGCTGTTCAGGATAACTTTTATTTTGTGATTTGATAGGAAAGACTGGATCAGTTCAAAAAAGTATCTGGAAACACTGTAACTTTTCAGCTTGTGAAAAAAACCTGTATGTCAAACCCTGTCAAAGGCTTTCAAGATGTCCAGTGTTCACCGTTTTTACCTAGAGCATGATAGACTCTTTCTGTAATTATTGTCAGTACAGTGCTTGTCTGAGAAAAGGCACTGCAATGAGAGATGCTGAACCAATTCAGCATTGTTTAGGGCCTCTAGGAGTTTCCCAAAAAGAAGTAGAAGGCTAATAGGTCAATAGTTGAAAGGGTCGGACAGTTCCGTAGAGTTTTTAAAAACTGGAACAACAGATGATGACTTCCAGCAGGCAGGAAAACAGGAGGCAGCAAAGCATTTATTATACAGTTTAAAGAGAACAGGAGCCAGTTCAGGAGTACACTTCTTAATGACTTGCTTTGTGGGGATCTAGGTTAGAGATAACAGAAACCATGGAAGGAGTTATATGCATATCACTTAACAGAGATACAGTTCTAAGTGTGAAGTTAGGTAGGGATACTTCAGATGAATCAAAGGTTGAGTTTGATGAGAATTTACAGGCAAAGCATTCAGCTTTATCAACAGAGGATGATCACATTTTAAATTCATTGAAGTGGAGAGGAATAGAGATCTTGCACTTATTTAATACTCTAATTACAAGAGCCAAAGTTATTTGAGTTGTTGGTTCCTGTGTGCTATAGCATCCGAACATGCTGGTGTAAACCATGCAGAGGATTGAGGTTTCACCTGGTATTTCTGAGAAGGGATGAAAGTGTCCATGCTTGCTTTGACCCAGGAAGAAACCTCAGTGGCACTACCTTCAATTGGGAAGTTAAAGATGTCAATCCAAGGGGCATCATGAAGAAAATCATGGAGTAAGTCCCAATCAGCATGCTGGTAGTGGAATGAGGTCTTATAGATAATTGGTGTTTAATGGATAATTGGTATGAAATATCAATGGATTCCACAGAGTGGTCTGAGTTACCAAGAGAGCAGTGTTGCAAAGCTCAGCATGAGCAAAGAGATGAGAAATAAATCAAATTGAGATGCCTGTTGCTTGGTTTTACTAGGGAAATGAGTAGGGAAATCCAGAATTTGTGTAAGGGATTGGGTAATGGAAAAATTTAATGTCTGAATACCGGCAACATCAGTACCCTTTAGAATGTTTCAGCCATATGTCATGGTGAGCATTAAAGTCACCAAAGACAAAGATGTTTGCAGATAGATGGAGAGAAAGTGCCTTTTCTATACTGTCAGCTATTATGTCTAGGAAGAGGGGGAGTGATAAAGGGGAAAGTGAGAGTTAACAGAGTTTAGTAATGATGGATGGAAGCATATGAAATGGTAATCTTGGGCCTCGAGAGACATTCCCTGGCCATCAGAAGATTATCCCAGATGTAGACACCAAGGACTTGCATGTGAATGCTGCAATCTTTTTGGTAAAGTGGAAGAATTATAAAAAAATGCTTCAGATGAAATTTTTTTCTCCTTTTGTAAGAAAATTGTTCTCTGGAACATTTCATATATTAAAATGATCATTAGCTGTTTTTGGACACCATATGCTGGGCACCAAATATAAATTTTTGACATAACATTACTTGTATTATCAGAAAATCATGATCATGATTTCTATTCCTATGTTTTGGAGTATTAAATCAATTTTTAGCACTGGAAATTAACCACCGCCTCCCAACCCCCCAAAAGAAGTTAAAATGGGTTAAATGTAATATGTAAGCGCTTTTAGGGAATGTTGACTCTTCACTGCAGAACAGGGTTTCTAGAATTAAGTTCCTGTTTTTCATTAGATATGTGAAAATTTTGCCTTATTATGTACAAATGATATTAATACAGTTTCATAATTTACCTGAAAATTATTCAGTTGTCTCAAAAACCACAAATGTCCACATGACCCTATTGTGATGTAATGGTAAGTAATTACCTTACATCATTGTGTTTATTGCCTATCAAGTACTGTATTTTCTTGTATATAATGATTTGAGTATAATTAAACCCCGTGTTTCTGAAGCTAAAAATAAGGAATAAAATTACATCCTTGAGTATCATTCGACCCCATAGTACAACCACCCCAAGGTAAATTTTTTTTTGATAATTGGTACCATATTATCCATTAAAATCTCAATGTTGTACATATATTTTACTAAAATATTTAATTTTTTCTCAGTATTAAAGAATAGAAATGAACCAGATGTTTAGCTATTGCATATCTCTTCTAATTTCTGTTTCAAAATTTATTTTCAAATTGTCTGGGAAAGGTGCTAATTAGACATACCCGGTAATACATTTTAAATTTTTAATTAATCTATCATACTTTTCTGTTTTATATGATTTTATTATATTTCTATATATTAATAAACTATGAAAATAAAAAATATTGTCTTTCTTGAAGAATGAAGAGAGAAAACTTGACAAAAAAAAAAAAATTGACATATAAACAATATATTTGCTCTTGTGTGAAAAACTGTTTTAATTTTATACATTATGCTGATTCCCAAATAATAACTATTACCAACATATCAAATACCTTTTGTACACAATTATTATCAACACCTGCCTACTTTGTGTTTTATTGTTTACTAGCTTAAAAGCTGCCCTGTTGGGTGGCATTTAAGCTAGATCCTGCAAAGGGCTCTTGATTGAGCCTTCATCACAATAGTTAGAGAGGAGTAGATGCGATGGGTAACAATAAAGTACAGAACTCAAAATTGATTACTGCATTTAAGTATAGCATTAATACCTAAGCTTACCTTTTAAAAGTTTGATGATAATTCTTCTGCTGCCACTTAATTTAAAGACAATTTGATGTATGTATGTCCTTACTTTCCATACAAACAATTTATTTTTATTTCATGGGTAACTTTGCTGGATTTCACAATTAATTTTGGTTATTTCCAAAGTTAAAGAAAATTATTGAAAAAAATCATGCAAAAAAAATTGCCAAAAACAATTGCAATAATGAAAACTTGGGAATACAAAATTTCAGGATTGTGGTCTGGATCCATCCTGGAATATTTTTAATTTGCTCACAGTCAACCTGATTCCAAAATGGTATCATATGACCTCTAGGAGTAAATTTGAAAACACAGACAATTTTATTTTGAGACACTGTAATTTTAGAACAGTAATTTTCTTCATTTGAATTGAGCTACTGAAAGTTAGAGAGTTGTCCCTTTAAGTTGAAAAAGTGTAACATAGTGACATTCGCATTTAATATATATATTGTACCAACTGAGTATATTTGCAATCTTGCTGTTTCAAGTTTTTTTAGGTTGAGTAAAAATTTTTGAAAATGTGTACTTGTGTATAATATGACCCCATCACTGTTTTGCCTTTTTAATTTTTGTTCAAAAGTGTTCATATTATGCACAAGAAAATATAGTATATAAGTAGCAATGTACCCTATTGTTTTCTTGCACTTGTATATTCATAATTAATAGACTTTGTCAGGTTGAATCTGCATAATTAATTGTTCTTTCCTTTATGCTTATCTTCCCAGCAACAATTTTGCTATTATTTAAGCAAGATATTTCTACTCAGCAAAGATAATTCTTCACAGTCTGTTATTCTTTCTTTCTTGTCTGCAAGACAGTCCAGATCAATCATGCAGTAAAGAATTGATTCAAAATTTCTCTTTCTCTTCATCAAGTAATTATGTAAACATTATATTGGACAGAAATTTTTTGCGTTAAGATATAGAATTGACTTCTGTTTAAGGATTAATTACAAATTCATTCAAGGGAACAGTTTCCTTCTATGACATAATCCCATCAAGCAGGTAAGTTATACGCCCTTTTTGTTTCAAGACAAAAAGTTCAGGAGAGTAGGGTATATGAGTAAAAATTCCATATTTAGAGTCAAAATCATTTCCTGTGTGTATTTTACAATGGTTTGTCTTGTGTTCTCACACAAGACTAATACACCTAAATATTCAGTGAAGTTTGCTTTTTTTAAAAATTCTTTTTTAGAATAAAGTGTAATGTAGTGCTTCCAGTTGGTAACTTTTTTATAGTTCAAGACTTCATGTTAGACCTTACCCTTCACATGATGCTGAAATAGGCACCTCCACTAATTCACTGCAAAAAAGAGCATACCATGATGAAAAAGGCCCCAAACTTAATAAAAACAAATTTAATCCATCAACAGTGTAACAGAACTGGTAATGGAAATTTTTCTGCCTGTTTTCCAGTAAAATTAATTTGGAAAGTCTTGCAAAAATCAAATAATCATCAGATTTTAATAAAACTTTCAGGACTTATTCACAAATGAATGAATTTATTTTTGAAATTACTTTTAGAAAATCTTGGTAGAACTTTTTTTTTGTTTTTACATTTGTTAACCACTTACTTGATTTCATGAAATTTCTAGAAATTAAGTTTTGTACTCCCAATTTTTTTTATTAGTAAAAATATGTTCACTTGGAAGTAGTAATCTTTTGGTTGATTAAATTTCACCAATAACATTATTTTTTTTTCATTTACTGAATATAATCATTACAAGTATAATCAGTGATCACTAAGCATCAAATGAAAAGGTACATACTTTAGATAATCATGATTATAGTTTTGTAAGGATTTTTATATATTTTGAGAATAAAATTAATAAAAAATACTTAAGAAAATAATTTATAGGATGAATAGAAATTACCAAAAAGAACTTATTTTTCTGGAGACCATTCTATCATGTTTTTGAGCAGTAGTTAATGTAGTTGTTTATAATTTTACAGATATGGGACTCTTATGGACAGCCTGTTTACAGTAGCCTTGCTTATGATTATCCAATAACATCTGTGGCTTGGAATCCAAATGGAGAACTTTTTGTGGTTGGATCTTTTAATAGCCTGCGGTTGTGCGATTGCAGTGGAGTAAGTATAGGATTTTCTTTTACAGGTATTTCAGTAGAGAAATATAATCAGAGATGAACTTAACTATCAGGGTGAAGTTTCTTTGCAAAAAAAATGCCCTTAAAGTTAGTATTGTGTAAAATTAAGTTATCATAGTTTATACAAGAAAATCTATGCTTTCATGTCAGAAATAAGTATTTTGTCTTTTTCAGATTATTTTCTATATTAATATTATTTTTATTTATGCAGTTAGATTAATTGTTTTGTTGTTGAAGATATATTTTTCTTAAAGAAAAAGGTCTCCTTTTTAGATTGTAACTGAAGTTTTAAAGTCAATTACAGATGTATTTTTTCTTGAAAATACTTTGTTGATTTCATAAAAAACAGTTTTTTTCTTGTCATTATATTAATGTTTTTGTTCCATATGAACCTCTGAACTTATAAGAGCATTTACACATGTATTTGCTTACAGTTTTTGCATATGAAAGGTTTATTGTTATGTAATATCACGCAATAAAACATGCATATTTGTTTTCTTGTATGGAAATTAAAAACATTTTCAGATTCTACAATTTGCTTATTTTTGTGTACTTTCAATATAGTCAGTAATTTAGTCAGTAAAAATAAAAACATGTTTTGAAATTTTTGATTAAAAACAATGGTAAATATGTTGTTCAATAAAGCATTGAACAACATATTTACCATTGTTTTTATTCCCATGTCTTCTATCTTTTAGTCAATGTCATAATTTCATCCATCCAGAAATTTCAATCTTTGTCAGTATAGATGTTCTAAATTCCTTATGTAGAGAATGAAAATGTTTTGTTTTTTCATTTTTTTTTATACTAATGTCCACTCTATACATGGCCGAAGAGCTATTCATAATAGTTGATTATTGAATGAGGGTGTTGTACGAGTGTAAGAGGTGGAGGTAACAATTGCAGTTTATGCAGTAAAGATAACAGTTAACCCTAGACTATAGGTTAAGATTGTAGTGTTTGAGAAAGCATCCTTTTGGAGGTCGGTTCCATAAAGTAGTGATTCTTGGAAAAAAGCTTACTAATGGAATGTGAAGTGAATGCAGATGGTTCATCCCAGTGTATGTGAATGTCAGAACTGGTATAACTAAGGAATATAGCTTATCGGAACATTTGCCATGGAAATAGCAATTTGCAATGTTTCATCTGTGGGAAAGGTGCCGTAGGGTGGAAAATTATTCATTACCAACACGGTTCATAGATGCTTTTTAACTCTGTCTAAACTGGAAAGTGAGGACTGGGCAGCAGTACTCCGTTTTTGGTTTGATTTTGCTCTTGTAGAGATAGAGCATAGTAGTAAGAGTCTTGTATTTTCCAACATCTTTTAGGATCAATCTTATATATAAGCTCCACTTTAGGTCTGGGGTGAACTGAAGTCTCAATAGGCATTCAAAGCAAAGAGCCTCCTTGAGAGAACAAGCATTCATCCTGATAGGTAAAAATTTAGGGTCTGCTTGATGATGGAATGTTACTAGTTTAGCTTTTGAGTTATTGAATGTTACAAGCCTACCGAGCTGTTAGAGCTTGTTTGGAAGAGAGATCAGATGCCAGGATCTTATTTAGATTTTGGGAGGTGTACCTATGCACTATTGTATCATCTTCATAGATCTTACTTATTATAAAATGCAGATTGTGTGTGTGTGTTTATATATGGGATCGTATTTCCTACATTTTTCAACCGATTTCAACAAAACTTCACAGGACTACATAAATTTACCCGGCGGTGGTTCTGACAGCGCCAAAAATTAGAAAAATACAATTGTTTTTGCACGAAATCAATTTGAAAGCACGGTTAAGGGTATCGCATCTGGACGGAAGTTACTGCCGGCTACTCAAACGTCCAAATGCCGTTAACTTCCGGTGACTCAGCGTTTTTTTTCAGACAACGATACACAAAATGTAAAACAAATGAAACATAAACATGCACAAGTCCTCCTAACTAAAAATAATAACCGGAAACTACTTTAAATACACATGGTGTCCAAAAGATATTGCCAACCGGGTACGATGCTACTGCAGCCAACATATATACAGCCAATTTCTTGGCTCCAGGGTAGAGCAATGTGTTCCCCCTCTCACCTTCACCTGGCCGACCCTCGTGGAAAATAAACCTCCACATCTCAAGTGTTATTAAAAGCAAAGCATGTCAGATTTATAAAGATTTCCTATTTGTCCCTTATCCTATCATTCTCTTTCATTCCTATCTATATTTGATCTTAATTCATATATATATATATATATATATATATATATATATATATATATATATAGGCATAGTTTTTGTTTTATTTATTTATATTTATATATATATATATATATATATATATATAAAAAAAAACAGATGCAAACTATGCCTGGAAAAAAAAATTGAAATAATTAAATACAAAAATACAAGCCAGTTATTGAACCAGAGAAATGAAATTATACTTAAATGTCATCATAAAAATAAGTTTATATAGTCTTAAAAATAGACATTTATTTTGCATCAAACACTGAAAAATATATATTAGGTTTGTAACTATGTAAGTTTATATATATGTATGTATATATATGTGTGTGTATCTATCTATTACTTTTATTACTATTATTATTACTTTAAATATATTATATATATATTTTTTTATTACTATTAAATGGTGATGATGTTTAAATGAATAACAACATAGATTGCATTTCTGTAATTTTTATTACTGGTTGTGCAGTTAAAGTTTTATCCATAAAACTTTTCCCTACCTTCCCTTACTGCAATATTCTCAAAAAAAATCTAAAGTAGGATCTGTAATGTAATTGGTACTGAATTAGCTTCTTGACTTCAGCCGCTTTCTCACAGATGTGATGTGGCTTCCCTCTGTCTTTTCTACAAATATTTTCATGGCTACTGCACTGATGAGCATTTTTTTTTCCTGGTGCCCTGACTACATGAATTTAAGTGTACTACTAGATTAGCAACTAGGTCCCAACTTTTTACTGTTAAAATAGTTAAATGTAACTGCCCTTCTAACAGTTTCTTTCCTTGCACTTCTCCATATTGGAACTCTATTCCTCTCACTTGCTTCCCTGATTACAATCATCAAAAACCTAAATGCAACATCAGTCACCATGTTTTGTTGCGTTGATACCTGTTCTTTTTGCCTTTCTTCAATCCCCCCTACACCCACTGTTTTCTCTCATTTTCACTCTCCATAACCCCCTGTGTGATAATGGCACTTCTGACTTGCTTGGGGTGAAATGCTTAAAAAAAAAAAACCAAAACATTGAATATAAAATAATTAGGGTACTGACAAAAGCATCTAATAAAATAATTAGGATACTGAAAATAGCATCTACCACAATCAAAGGTAAAGCTCTCCCTACCAACAACTAAAATAATAAAAAAGTGCTCAATACAATATATATATATATATATATATATATATATATATATATATATATATAAAGGCAGGATATGTGTGTGTGTGTGTGTAACGAATGCACGGCCACAATTTTCGACAGATTTGCACCAAAATTTACATGCACATACTCCAAGTTAGCGGGAAGGCCAAGACTGATTTTGCATTTCCCAACTCCCCTCTATGGTGGAAATAATCAATTTTTTTCATGCTTCTACGACAGTTTTCATGTAGTTTGCGGCCATTTTCTACTGGCCAGAGTGAGAGCCTATAGCTGGCTGCCATGAATAGGCAGGAAGATTCTATTGGCCAATGTGGGAGCCAACAGCTGACTGACACAAATGTTAACTAGCATGCTTGCATGTAAAAAAAATCGATAGCTGCATTTGTCACAAGTAGAATAAATTTAAATCTGCATGGTACTTTACTCCAATTGGCTCATTCACTTGCTTAAATTCAACATTGATTCTGATTCCGCAGAACTGGGTTGGGTGTGAAAAAGTATTTGTTAAAATTCTTTTTTCATTTGGTTCTTCCAGTTACGAGTCCTCTTTTTAAAGCTGATTGTTTTGTGTTCATTTTGTTTAGTTCTTTTTCGTAACAGATTTAATGTTTAGTATAGAGCTTAGAAAAAATTTGCAGTGTGAGATAGGCAAGAAGTAAGGCATGTAGCAACATCAGCACGGTAAAAGGCACTCCTTTAAAGGCAAGGAAGGGCAAAAATATTTTAAGTCAAGTGATAGCGATTGCTGTATGAGTCATACGATTTTTGATTCAAGCACAGGAAACGCCGGGCCATGTTGCTAGTATTTACTAAAGTTCTAAGCAGACCTATTTGTTTGGATGAATTTGAAAATTGAGAAAGCTCTTTCAGAGATTCTATCAGTGGAGAATTTGTGTAAAAAACTCCCTATATCACACTTATGTCTAAGGTGATAATCCTTGTGATGAATTTATTGACTAGTATCTGACTGATTATGTGTGTAATTACAGTAAAAACATCAGCAGTAGACCTAGAAGAGTGAAATTCATACTTTATTGCTCAGGAGGTTCTTCTTGCTGAGGTGATCAACAATCTTCTTGTTGATCATAGGCACAGAGTTTGTTGATAGTACTAAGGAGGCAGATGGGTTGATATAGCAACAGGGATGAGGGCTTACAAATTATATATATAGAGAGATATGGGACAACATAAGTTTTAATTAACTTATGTGAAAACCACACATAAAAGCTGATGCAAATAATTTTCAACACTTGATTTCAATATTTTAACTATACCCTGCTTATATAATATTGATTATTCTCAAGTAATATCTTGATTTGGTTGTTATCAATCTTAACTGATCAATACAACTGTGGAGCATCATTCAGCAAGAAATTTCCTGCACAAAACTTTGCAAACCAATTTGTGACATGTTTAACTATTCAGAGTAGCTTCTCTATTAACTGTACAAAGCTTTTTTGCATTTGAATTGCATTTTTACCTTACTTAAAATGCAAATACATAATATGCCAAAACTTTTTGCTTAACAAATAAAAATGTGCCAAGTTTGTCAATGTTATTTTTTTAAATGTGCGGATACGATGACTATAGTAATGCATTTTTGAAGAAAATTAAACTCTATGCTCTTAATGATAAAATAAAATGTATTTTTGTTCAACCTTGTTTGAAGAAAAATGTGGTTTTTAGATTTAAATGTAAGAGGTAATAGATGACAACAATTTTTGCAAAATGTGGTATAGATATCATAATGCTAATTATACAAGCCTTAGATGATTATTCTTTTTTGATACCAACAAAAAATTAAACTTTTGTTGCATGCACAATGTAGTGCTTAAGAAAAGTTAACTCCCTATACATAATAATCATATATTAAAGTTTATAGATAATGTAATCAATTATTTATAATGTTATGTGTAGAAAAACAATGAATATTCTGAAAATCACAATCCTTCATATTACATTAAGATGAATCCAAATAGATTTGATGTTTTGAAAAATAAATGACATTAGATATGGTTAACTATTTGACATCAGTGAAAATAATGGTTGCACAAATTCATTGAAAACATTTTCTTTTGATATAATCTGTTTATCATGACCATTTTATTTCAATATAATTACAGTATCATGTTGGTATTATAAAAGGCTTTAAGGAATCTCTTCAGAGAAAAAAATTTGTAATTGAAGACATTCTTTATTTAATCAATTTCCAGTATATACAAAAAATTAACTTTTGATAAAATCTGATTCTAATACTATCTACAAAAATTTACCACAATAACACTTATTTTTGCTTTGTATCATTTGAACTTAGCATACCATTATGATTTCAAATATTTTGTCTCCATTCTAAGAATTTGTTGCCTTGTTTTGAAATGTATTTCTATTAGGATTTTAAAGTATTTGTTCTGAAAACCTTTTTCTTAATTGATAAAATTGTATTCTTTCTGTTGTTTAAAATTAATTTTCCTGTTCATAAGTTATCTTTGCCTTATCTCTTTTTCCTTTCGCTGTTTACAATAGTCTTTTGCAAAGAAAATTGACTCATATTGCATACATTTTTACAGGTTATTGCATTTTTGATATCCTGCTATTTTCTTTTTTTAAAGAACTGGCACTCACCTACTCTAATGCTGCTATATGTTTAATCTTTTTGTGATATTTGAATTAAACATAGCTATTAATGTTAAATATTACAAAATGTAAAAATGTTATTCCAATGACTGTCTTTAACAGAGATAAACATTGAATAAAAATTCTTCCTTATACAAGTAAGAGCTCTTATTCCTATAATTGTATGTCATCAAAATGAGAGGAAAGCAGAAAATATACCATGCATTTTTAGACAATTTACTGCCATCAAGTATTTTGTACCTATATTCACATTTGTGATTGCTTTGATCTCTCCCTCAATCTCAACTAATATGTATTCATACTAGTTATTTGATTACATTTGTTTCTCTACATATAAAGATTATACTTAGTAAGGATGTTTTGTTTTGATAATTATGCTGACATGAGAATTAAAAAAAAAAATTCTAATTCCATGTGTCATGCCTTTGGATAACTCAGTTTCAGTTAATTCACTTTAGTAACTCAACTTTAAGTTTTTGTTCCCTCTGCTATGGCCAAGTATTGAACTCCCAACTCTTTTGTCAAGTCACTTTTTGGATCACACAACCAACACTTTTATCCACTGGACCATTTCTGGAATTAGAACAATCTACTCCCATGGACTCAGTAAACGCTTCGGTTTGAAATTCCGACTAATATCACCTGAAGAAAGCCAGACCATACCGTGACTGAAACATTGTGAGTATGGCAATAAAGATGAGGACAACAGCCCAAACAGTGTAAATAGTTATAATACTTCATCTCAGAAATATAGACAGATACTAAATATACTGTTTATCAACAATACTTTTATGATTTTAAGTATATTATTCTCAATCAGATGAAATTTTAAAGTAATTCTTTTGTTTTCATTATTGATTTTTTCAATTTGGAAGCCTTTTCTGATTTGGGTTAATTTTCTAAAAATAGTTCTAAAAAAAATTGACATTTTTTATTTACATTTGTACCATAAGAACTAAAATATATTATTCAAGTACTACTTAGACATGCGATTTTAAGAAAATCTGAAAAATTTCTACCATTTTCAAACTATATTCAAAATGGGATATATCTTGTTACATCTATTATTCATCCTCATAAATACATCAGATTTATCCAAATACAAACTTCCAGGCAGTGGAGATTAAACTACTTTGAAACAAGATCATCATGCTCTAAGCACATTGCATTTCTGGAAATTTGCTTGAGCTTCTGATTTAGTTCAACATTTATCTCGTGAGCTGAGAAGTACTAAATGGCTAATTCCCAAGCATTTTAATCTTATGCTCTTTCTCTTGTATTCCATACAGGAAAAAATGATCCATCAAATTCACCAATATGAAAAATTATTATCATTGTAAGTTGCTGCTGTTGGATACTGAAGGACTGTTTGACATTTCTGTATTTTTTATTGTCTTGAATAGATTTTCAAGATACAATGTTGTACCTCAGAGCAACTTTTGCATCAGATAACCAAAAGATTCCAATTGAATGATTGATAATTAAAAGATAGAAAAATATAAATGATAAAAAAACTGCTAATGGAGTTATATTGCTTATTAGATGAGTCCCCCTGAGCTAATTCACAAATCTTTCACTCATGCATATTTGATTAGCTAAGAATGTGTGCTTTTGATTGAATGATATATTAGGATGAACTCTTTAGCCTGAAGAATAGAGAAAGCCCCTTGTTTGATAGAATGACAATTTTCTTCTTTTTTTTTTCCTAAAGAGATAGTGTACTTAACTATCAGTTTAACTTTCATTTAGCTTTTATTTTAAATTTGTACATGTAAAGTTTAAAAAAAGGAATTCTCAAAATAAAAGATATTCAAAATTTGTTCATTAGCAATTTTAATTTGTAAAGAACTGATGCTTTAATGTGTTAAATTAAGGTATACATTTCTTTCAATAACAGTTTTTGGAAAACTGGTGTATGTTTAATGTTTTGCTAAAATTTATTTCTGATTTTTATTTACACATCTCAGACACCCTTACTGTATTTATTTCTGGTTTAGTTCTAACTTTTATTCAATTTAATTAATTTTTATTTAATTCTGATTTTTATTTTATTTAATTTTTTACTAAAATTTATTTCTAATTTTCATTTAAAGTATAAAGGTGATCATATTAAAAAACAAAAAAAAAGATTGTTTCCAGTACTTACCAAAATATTTCAGAAATGTATCTTGGGAAGGCTTTAACTAAATTTGAATAATAGTATCATTTTTCTTTTTCCCATTTTAGTATTTTTGTTATCTCTAATTTTACAGATAGATGATAATATGAAATTCAGCAGTGAGACAATCAAGATAATTGCTACTATTACAATGAACTGAAGATTGTAATAAGTCTCACATTAAAATATCTGTATAAGATATTAACTTTGATACAATACTCATTTCTTCATGTTTATAAACCCAACTGTATGACGTCCTGGGTAAGACGATAAACTACATCCAACAGCAAGGCCTCTGATCAGGAGGTTTTGAGGAAGCGTGGAACCACCTCTTAATTGCTGGTGTTCCCAGGTCCACCGTGACCCAGGGTGGTAGCACTTGTTAGGGTCCCAGCTATGGGTAAATAGTGAACTCCCAGTTTTTCCCATCATATATTCACGTCCTGGTTATGGCGATAAACTACATCCGTGCCCTGGGTATGGCGATAAACTACATCTGCGTCCTGGGTATGGCAATAAACTACGTCCAAAAATAATGTTGCCAGCTATATGTTTTTGAAAAAATAATGTTGCCAGCTATATGTTTTTTAAAAATTAATGTTGTCAGCTATACATTTTTGAAAAAAAATAATGTTGCCAGCCATATGTTTTTTAAAAATTAATGTTGTCAGCTATACATTTTTGAAAAAAAATAATGTTGCCAGCTATACATTTTTGAAAAAAAATAATGTTGCCAGCTATACATTTTTGAAAAAAAATAATGTTGCCAGCTATATGTTTACTAGTACTAACTAAATTTGGTATTAAATGATCTACTGTGGTTGATATGCCATAAAACCCAACCAACCAACTGTATGAAACATTGGCCTCTGCACATGTTTTTATTGTAACAATAATTCTGAAGTTTGTTCAGAGGAGGCAATTAATTATGTGATTTCATTAAAATTTTATTTTCATTAACAAGTGCTGACCAAGTGTAAATTATTCAGTTTTTGTTAATAATTATTAAAATATATTTTGACTTTAAAATATTACAAAATCATTTGATAAATTATGTTGTACATAGATATTTGAAGAATGTACAGCTATTCAAATTGTCTTTGTAATAAAGATATTTGCATATGTAATTACACATTCTGTTAATTACATTTATAATGGAATGTTCATTTTCATAATACTGTTTGTTTATAGTTCACTGGCCATTGAACCTATTTGTTTTCCAGTTAATAAAAACAAAGTATGAAGTAAATTCCTAAAATAATGCATTTCTTTCTACAGAAACAGATATAGAAAGCAGAGTAACACCATTGGATAGTTTTTCTATGTAGTCACTACCATTAGCTTTGCATTTTTACCAGGAATAAGCAAGAGCCTGCATTGTATTTGTGCAAAACATCTGTACCAGTACAGGTGACTCACTTTTTCACTGCACCAATGAGAGCATTATTGTCAGGAAAATGTCCACATAATCCATCATTCATTTGCTTGAACCCAAACTATACAGTGGATGTGTTAGGACAGCCCAGCAAAAATTTTCAGTATTATTCATGGTCTTTAAACTATTGAGAGTCCTGCCATTTTTGTGTTGCAAGTGAATGATTATCTTCTTCAGCTTAGTCAGCATCATGAGGTCAGTTGGTTTGTATGGCTTCCAAGAAATCCATGAAGATCATGCCTTTCTCATTCAAAAAAACATTGCACATCACTTTGCTTGCTCATAACTGCATCTTGAAATTTTTCTTTGATGGAGAATTTAAATGTTTTTGCTACTCGCTGGGCAATTGTTTTATTTCTGGTGCTCATAGTAATGATATCATGTTTTGTCACCAGTGATGATGTGATTCAGAAAACTTCCACCTTCATTCTCATAGTGATTCAAATCTTAACTGACTTGTATTTGATAATCTTTCTGTTCATGTATGAGTATCATTAGGACTCACTCAGCATAAACTTTGCAATGTCCCAACATTGTCAATATTATTTCCAATGCATTGAAGCTGAAATTCATCTGTACACAATTCCATGATTATAAACCTGCCGATTTTCACAGATTAACTGACTGATTGAGGAGCTCTTCAATTTGTTAGTTGACAAGACTGATTAGAATGTGTCTTGTCACACACATTCCTATTGCTACTGCAGAAACACATTATCATTGGTCTTTTTCAAAGTGCTCTCTTTGGAACAGACTTATCTCTGGGTCTCTTAGATTTTTCAAAAGAGCCCTGCAAAGTCCTCTTTCTGGATCACCATCATCTCAATTTATTCTATAGTCTGAAATTTCTCTATCAATTGCAATTTTAGCTTTGCAAAAACCAAAAGTCACAATGAGTTAAAACTTGTGGAAGACAACAGATGTGAGTGATGTCAAGATATTCAAAATAGCTGCATATTTTCCAGACAGTTTTTGGAATCCACAGATTCTTGAACTGGCAGTAATCAATTTTTATTGTAGCTTGTGCACATTAAATATTTTTGGTTGTTTCTTTTTTTTTGTTTTTTTTTTCAATAGATTTTTGGTCAAGTATGAAATGTTGGTACCAAAATGTTATCTGGTCTTCATTCATTGAGAAAAAAAAAACAAAAAAAAACTTAATCATTAAAATAATTTATGTGAACAAATGTCCAAGTTTCCAGGCAAACTTTTTGCATATTTACTGACCTACTGATTTAATTACATAGTACGCAAGCTCACTCAGTGGTATATCACTGCTGACTGAGTAACTTCATGGGAAAGTATCTGCCCATGTGCAGTGAGATTTCCTTTGATTGGTTGCTAAGTTGTGTCAGGGCTGCACACCTTGTTCTCAAGATATTCAAAATATCTGGATTTGGACAGACTTTGTATATGAAATGAACTGATCCTTTTGTTTTGACATTTTTTTACCTAGAGAAAAAAAATTCCTTTTATTGATTCTACACCTTAGGAAAGCTGAAAAATGGATCAACAAAAACATTGTGTTGATAACATCGAGTGTACAGAGAGGTTCAGTTCTGAACAAAATTTGGAATTATTTTTTTTGAAGAAGAAGAAGAAGAAGAAAGAAAGAAAATTTAAGTTTTCTCACCCTCTCCAATACATTATTTGTGTGACAAAACAAATGCAGATAACAGCACTTAAATTACTATAGATCCAAGATAACTACAATTAATTAAAAAAAAAAAACTTATACTATTGTGAAGATAGTTCATTCCATTTTCTAACAAGGCACTTTTCCAAAAGGTTTAAAGAGTATGTAATTAGGATCCACATTGTTACTCTAAGATGTTTGTTTTACTCATGATTATTTTTTTTACAATTCATAATTTGATGTATTTCATGCTTTAGCAAATTTAATCTGCTTATAATATTTATGATTATAGCTTCACAGAAAATATTTCATCCCCAGTTGGTCTTGTACAAATATTGTATTGTAAATACTTTATTATCTAAAAATACAGAGTATAAAGTTGAGGTGAGAAAACAAAGGAAAGTTTAATATTCTTTGCAAACAAGCATTCAAGATCTCATATCCCATTGGTACATCAGTTATTAATTTCTTACTAGTATTTCTTTCATTTTAATTTCATTTAAGACATTCAAATTAATATCAAGATTATTATTTTCCTGTGTGTTTCTAGGATACATTTATTTTCTAATAATGCAATATACCTTAGTATTTGGAATAATAAGAGTAAATCAATAAATTTATTGTGCCTAAGTATCTATAAACTGCCTATGAATAAACTGATTCTGAACTAAAACCAAAAATTTACAAAGAAAATAGTGATATTGGGATTGGGCATTCAGTATATAGTTGTAAATCTACCAGCAACCATAATTATGGTAACTTGCATGTATATACACCATCCATCTATCCACCCCCTCTCTCTATATATATATATATAGAGAGAGAGAGAGAGATACATGTTTCATTAAATAATATAGTGTTGTCTCTTTATTTTATGTAAATTCTTTTCATATCGTCTAATAAGCTTAATAACATCATCATTAAACGAAGACAGAAAATCACAATATTGATACATATTTTTTAATCCTATCTAAACTTTCGGCTTACATAAGCCATTATCAAAGATGACAATTACATTACAATATATTAAGCAATACACAGACAAGACAGTGATGATAGTCTGTTTCTGTTTACATGGAAGTAACATCCAAGCAACAACAAACTTGTGCATATAAGGTACTGGAAGCGAAAATTGCACCACAGCTCATGACGTTCATAATTTTTGAAGGAATTCGCTCCCTTGGGTCAGAGAAGAAATGAACAACTTCCTGATTGTAGTTTAAGGTGTCTTCTAATTGAGTGTACAATTTCAAGAATATTGATAAAGATTGGTCACTTTGATTTTGCACCACAAGTAACCTGTAAAATTTAGTCTTGGAAAAAAAATGTCATATTTCGCATTTTCTGCTGTTCAAATCAATACCATTTTAACTAGCTGTAAAGAAAAAAATAATTCAATGGATAAAATCACATACAAATTACATATTTAGAAATATTTTATTTTCTTCCCAGGCATATGAATATTTTTAAGTTTCTACCATAAATACATGAAATATTATGAGTTGAAAGGACTAAGTTGCAAATTTATCCATCCCAAACAAAATCAGATATCGACTGGAAATGCTATCATTACCCCAAAAAATAAATGGTTTCTTTAGAAAACAAAAATATTAAATTAAAAACCAAAAAAAAACAAATTGAAAATGGCGATATCAAGGAATAAAAAAACAAACCAATGCCAAAACATAAATTGCCAAACCAACCAACTCTACAGTTACTTTCCTTTTTATTAAATTTTTTTTTATATATTAAATATATATTTTTATCTTAATATATAAAAGATTGTTCTGTACAGAGAATTTTCTGTTGATAATTTAATGCAAAAATAATTACAAAAACATCTTATTTAAAGCATTTATTTCTTGTCATTTACTGAATTAAAATTATACTCGCCAATATTTACACTGTTGGTAATAATTTTCAAAATCCTGGGTAAATCATCTAAAGAAACTATTAGAACAGAATATTTTATTTTTGTTTGAAAATTTTAGAAAAATTACAAAAAATGGCTTCTAGGATTTTAATGAAACTAATTATGAACATCTTTAAAAATTTTAATTCCTTGCATTTTTGTCAGTTCATGATTAACGTCAGTGACAATAAGTACAAATTTTATTCATGTTTTTGAAGTATGCTTATTTTTTTTTATTTTTTTTTTTTGCATGATTGATTTTGTAATAGTAATTTTAATTTCAACTTTTGTTTTCAATATTTTAATGACTAGTGGGGAAAATCATCTGTTTTTTAACAACTTTGTTACATGTTTTTAATTATTTTTATTTTCTCTTAATGTAATATTTCTCAGAATTATTCTGTGATTTGAAATAATTATGTAGCATTATCAAGTAAATAATAAATAAATTAGTATAGTTAGTTTAGAAAAAAAATTAATATAGGCCTGTACCTGGTTTCTTTCCCAATTAAACTATTTACCATTCCCTTTTATCAATAAATGTCAGTCATTTCTGCTGTTAAAGACATTTAAATTTATATAAATTAATATATATATATATATATATATATATATATATATATATATATATATTATTTATATAAATGTTTTAAATTTAACTGCACACATAATTGATAAAAGGGAATATATATATATATATATATATATATATATATATATATAATAATATCCACTAAAGCACAAGGAATTACTGAGTGAAAAAATTCACAAGACTTTAGTGAGGAGCAAGGACAATAAAAGTACAGGATTCAGGAAGACAAAAGATTAATGTTGCATTTAGTGTATATACTTGTGTATAAGCTGACTTCTGAAT
The DNA here is from genome assembly GCA_903632075.3 of Acanthosepion pharaonis. Classification (NCBI taxonomy): domain Eukaryota; kingdom Metazoa; phylum Mollusca; class Cephalopoda; order Sepiida; family Sepiidae; genus Acanthosepion; species Acanthosepion pharaonis. The sequence continues at coordinate 1,135,681 of CAHIKZ030001569.1, read as the reverse complement.
TTTTTTGCATGAATTTTAACCTCTTCAAAAAAAATTACCTCTGTATAGTGGAACTTCCAATTTTTTTGCCTAAAAAACTGATTATAGAAACTTGTACTATACTCAAGTACATACAGTAAATTTTTGAAGATCAGAGTTTCACAGGCGAGAAGTGCAAGAAAATAAACTAATTATAATAAAACTTATGGTTGCATCTAGCTGTTTGAACAGTAAAACCACACCTTTTACATTGCAATGAGGAAAATGACTGAAGTTGAGATGCCAGGTCAGGACCAATAATATTACAAAAGCTTTCATTATATTTTGTAGAGAATCTCTATCTATAAAAGGCAGGATGTGTGTAACGAATGCATGGCCGCAATTTTCGACGGATTTGCACCAAAATTTATATGCACATGCTCCAAGTTAGCGGGAAGGCCAAGATCAACTTTGCATTTCCCAAGTCCCACCAATAGTGGAAATAATTGATTTTTTCATGCTTCTATGGCAGTTTTCATGTAGTTTGCGGCTATTTTGTACTGGCCAGAGTGAGAGCCTATAGCTGGCTGCCACGAATAGGCAGGAAGATTCTATTGGCCAGCGTGAGAGCCAACAGCTGACTGACACAAATGTTAACTAGCATGCAAAAAAATCGATAGCTGTATTCATCACAAGTGGGAAAAATTTAAATCTGCATGGCACTTTACTCCAATTGGCTCATTCGCTTTCTTAAACTCAACGTTGATTCTGATTCCGCAGAACTGGGTTGGGTGTGAAAAAGTATTTGTTAACATTCTGTTTTCATTCGGTTTTTCCAGTTACGAGTCCTGATTGTTTTGTGTTCATTTTGTTTAGTTCTTTTTTCATAACAGATTTAATGTTTAGTATAGAGCTTAGAAAAATTTGCAGTGTGAGATAGGCAAGAAGTAAGGCATGTAGCAACATCAGCATGGCAAAGGGCACTCCTTTAAAGGCAAGGAAGGGCAAAAATATTTTAAGTCAAGTGATAGCGATTGCTGTATGAGTCGTATGATTTTTGAATCAAGCATGGGCAACACTGGGCCATGCTGCTAGTATTGAGATATTCAGCAAGAGAACCAGATCAGATATGGCATCAATATTCAGTGCACAGATGAATGGTTAATTTATGAAAAGTCAAGATAAATTCTATTGAGAAAAACTGTCTGGCATGACACAGTGAACGAACTTCCTTAACAAGTGGACCTAGCAATTGATCCAATATGATCATTCCACTTCATGTCAGTGAAAAACCAAGACGGCGCAATGAGTTTCTCTTCTGATAGTTAGCATCAACTATGTTGATGGAAGACAAAAATAGTTCACTATGATGACTAAAAAATAGCAGTTTCATTTTGGAGGCATTAAAATTTACAAGCCATTTCTTACTCCAGTTAACAACTTATTAAAGGTCATTTTCAAGACCAGATGCCAGTTTTACTTTATTAGAGTTACTATTAAGACAGGAGTAAATAGTTGTGTCATCAGCATAAATAGAGTTGAGAACTGATGATATCAGGAAGGTTGTTATTGAACGTAGGTCCAAGGAGCTGTCATTAATGTGAAAGGATCTAGAAGGGTGGCTATTCAAGTCACTTTCATTAGACATTATGTTAAAGATTGAATCAAGTCAAATATTTGTCCAGAGACACCATAGCCCTTGAGCTGGTAAAGAAGGTTAGCATGCCAAACCCTGTCACACATCTGAGATACCTAAAGTCATAGCTTGAGCCTTGCCATTTTAATCTAAAGCTTGATAGAAAACTTCAGTAATAACTGTTAACACATCAGCAGTTTACGTAGAGAAGAGTGAAAGCCATACAGTTTTTACATTTCAATTTTTTAATTGAATTAGGTTTTGTATTCTCTTTATGGTAAAAGGACTTTATCACTTTATTTTCATTTGTTGTTATATATATTAAATTTGTTTCCAATAATCTCTTTCCCCAGTTCAGTTCATTTATGTAGTCTCCAGATAAAGAGCTTTTCCAGAGAAGTTAAGGGTTCCTAGTATCTCATTTTTTTTGAAAACTAGAGACTGAATACATAGTTGAAAACCAGTTTTGAGTGTCCTGTACTCAATATTCTTTTATACTTTGTTTTGAGATAGGGAGGAAAAAATAAGAAAAATTATAGCAATCAAGAAAAAACGAGATTGTATATTGTTCTTTTTCATGTAAGGCAAAACAACAGTGTCCAAGATGTTAATTGAAACCAATGAGGATGGTTTAACTGGAACCTGGTTTGTAAAGTTCAAGAAATGTGAATTCCAACTGAAGGACAAAACACACTGCAGTAAACCACAAGAATCTGGAAGTGATGACTTGTAAGCTCTTTTGGATAATGACTCAATAGTTGTAAGATGTTTACAAAATATAGGGAAGATTAAAAATTAGGAAAACATTACCGAATTGAAGCAGTGGACATTGTCTCACCACCTATATGAAAAAATTATTTTTTTGTGGAAGATTGTCTTTGGAGATGAAAAAATGGCTTCACTCTGATAATCTGAAGTGTTGAAGATCATGGATGGATTCAAGAGAGCCTGCAGCATTAACAAACAAAACTTAACCTTTTTGGAAATTAATTATTACTTTCCATTTGGTGGAATATGAAAGGTATGGTGTATTGAAAATTGCTGAAACCTGAAACTTTTACTGCAGTGTATTACATATAGTAATTACCTTCAAATTTGGAGCTTATAATTCATGAGAAAAGACTATTTACCTGACAGGGAAGCCAAAAAGTTATACATGACAATGCTTATCCACATGTGGCTTTATTGACTCAAAAATCTAAATGAAATTGGGATGGGAAGTTCCTTCTCGTGCTGCTTATTCACCAAATTTGGTACCATAAGTTTATCATTTGTTTCAGTTAATACACATCTGCTCAAAAAATTGAATATATCTTTGATATTCAAAATTCCATTGACAATTTTCTGCTGAAGCGAAAACCATCAAGAAGATATTTAAAAGTATTTGAAACATGGACATAAAGTCATAGAAAGTATTTTGATAATAACTAGTATGTATATATATATATTAACTAATTTTAATATGCCTAATACTTTTGTATACATTTCATGTGAACTTTCTACCAAATAAAAGTTGAATTGTGGAAACTTTCTATTTCACTTCTCTGGAAATGTAATCTTCCTTTGGAGACTATAGTTGGTTGGTGAATGTGTTTCAATGTGAATAGGGATTCATCTTGAAGTGTTTGCTCCTTGAACCTTTAATCTTACTTATTATAAAACGCAGATTGTGTGTGTGTGTCTGTAACATTTATATATTGGATCGGATTTCCTACACTTTTCAACCGATTTCAACAAAACTTCACAGGACTACATAAAATTACCTTGTGGTGGTTCTAACAGTGCCAAAAATGGGAAAAATATAATTGTTTTGCACAAAATCAATTTGAAAACACAATTAGGAGACATCATTGAAAATGGAAGGGGGACAACTCACATCGGGTTGTTTGTTTGTGTGTGTGGGTTACTTTAAATATGGAATTGGATTTCCTATATTTTCAGCCAATAAAACAAAACTTCACTTTTTTTTTTTTTTTTTTTTGGCAGGTAGTGTTTCTTATTCTCTTGCACACTTTTTTTTTTTTTTTTAACATTCAGAATGCTTTAAAATTCCATTTACAAAGACAATTATTTATAATAAAATTCTATTCAATCGGTAGACTCATAATGATTGAAAACAATGTTTTTGTTTGAGTTTGACCAATTTGTAAAAAAAAAAAAAAAAAATAATTAAGACATGCGTGTCCGTCAACCTTAAACAATAATCTAACGATCTCTACTGATTATGCGAATACAAACATCAGATAAATTCTTTATCTTTAGGGAAAGATAATGAAATCTAAACATACACAAGTCCTAACTAAAAATAATAACTGGAACGGGAAACTACTTTAAATACACATGGTGTCCAATTTTTTACTGTATTCAATAAGTAAAAATCATAAATTAACTAAAATTATTATTACAGAAAGGCTACTAAATGAATAAGATTTGTTAGATCATAATTAATAAACCCAAATAAAAGTTAATATTTTTTGTATTAGAAACAACGAGTGGAAAATATATTCAAATCAGAATTCTAATAATGAATCACCACAAGCAAAATATGCAATTTTTATTACTGTATTCAATAAGTAAAAATCATAAATTGTAAAACTAAAAAGATTACAGAAAGGCTACCTACATTTTCAACCGATTTCAACAAAACTTCACTTTTTTTTTTTGGCATGTAGTGTTTCTTATTGTCTTTCACACTTTTTTCTTTATTTTTACATTCAGAATGCTTTAAAAATTCCATTTACAAGACAATTATTTATAATAAAATTCTATTCAATCAGTAGACTCATAACGATTGAAAACAATGTTTTTGTTTGAGTTTGGGTTTGACCAATTCGTAAAAAATAAAAAACTAATTAAGACATGCGTGTCCGTCAACCTTAAACAATAATCTTTGTCAATTTTATTTTTCAGTCTTTATGATGGTGGATACTTGATCTATCTCTTACTGTTATATCCCCGAGCAATGCCGGGCTCTACTGCTAGTATCTAATATATTAAAATGTCATGATATTAAATTATGAAATCAAACAAATGGTTTATCATTATTTTAAATTTTGACATTCATTTGACATGTAAACAAATAATAAAATTATAAATTTTATTGAGAAATGCAGTAATTTTCAGAATTGTAATTTTTTTTTATTGCATATTTGAATAAATTTTTGAAAATCAAATATCTGGAAGTTTTCTAAAATATTCAACTTCCTTTTTATGAAGTGTTATGTGAAATATAATTATCTTATATTGATCAGATTTACAGAGAAATATAAATAAATGTAATTTCAGAAATAGAAAAAAATGAATATTTTAACAGTATAATTCAAATTAAACTCTGTTCGACTAACTTGTTATACTTCTGTTATTTACAAACATTTGAAGTTTGAATGCTTGTGCTTTTAATTTTGTAGTGGTCATATACTTTGGAGAAACCAAATACAGGAAGTATCTTCTCTTTAGCATGGTCGTCAGATGGAACTCAAATCTCTGGAGCTTGTGGCAATGGTCATGTTATCATTGGGCACTTAATTGACAGGTAAAAAGATATTTGCATGATTACTTTATGAATTGTGCATATGGTTCCTTATTAATTACCATTGTATTGAAAATAATTGTTAAACATAATGAATCAGTATAATGATTTTCATATTATTTAATAAAGTTTCATGTATTTGTTAGTAAAGTTTCAGGTATAAAATAATAACAAAGCACTTTTAAATGAGTTTACTAATAAGCTGGTTACAATACAAAATACTTATTAAAAACCAACCATTATACATTTTGAAATTCAACTAAGTTTAATGCATTAAACTATTTTTACTAATCTCACTGAATTATACTTAATTATACATTATTACTCTCTGGAACTTTCACAAAAGTTATTTTTATTTATTTATCTTTTTCTTACCTTATTTTGTATATATTATTTACTATCATTCATTGACGTTTTTTTAATAAGTTTATATTGTTGCATAAAAATTTTATAAGTCAGATTTTAATATTGTAAATTTAGGAAGAAAAAACAAAATAATAATTCTTAGAAACAATTCTATGAACCAAATTCATCATTACAGTTAGTTATTTTGTCTTA